>SJYQ01013849.1:39018-98815 GCA_006410935.1 Redunca redunca | reverse complement strand
TGAAGGCAATGATCTGCTTTTCTGGGTGCTTGATGTCCTCTGCCAGCATTCAGAAGGTGTTTTGTGGAGTTTGCTCGGCGTTGAAATGTTTTTTTTGAGGAATTTGTGAGGGAGAAAGTAATCTCCTGGTCCTATTCCTCCGCCATCTTCTCTCGCCCTGGTTTTGTCATACATTGACATGAATCCACCACTGGTGTACATGTGTTCCCCATCCTGAAACCCCCTCCCACCTCCCTCCCCATCCCATTCCTCTGGGTCATCCCAGTGCACCAGCCTCGAGCACCCTGTATCATGCATCAAATCTGGACTGGTGATCTGTTTCACGTATGATAATATATATGTTTCAATGCTATTCTCCCAAACCATCCCACCTTCGCCCTCTCCCAGAGAGTCCAAAAGACTGTTCTATACATGTGTGTCTCTTTTATTGTCTCTGCATACAGGGTTATCATTCCCATCTTTCTAAATTCCATATATATGCGTTAGTATACTGTATTGGGATGTTTTTCTTTCTGGCTTACTTCACTCTGTATAATCAGCTCCAGTTCCATCCATCTCATTACAACTGATTCAAATGTATTCTTTTTAATGGCTGAGTAATACTCCATTGTGTATATGTACCACAGCTTTCTTATCCATTCATCTGCTTATGGACATCTGGGTTGCTTCCATGTCCTGGCTATTATAAACAGTGCTGCAATGAAGATTGGGGTACATGTGTCTCTTTTTATTCTGGTTTCCTTGGTGTGTATGCCCAGCAGTGGGATTGCTGGGTCATATGGCAGTTCTACTCCCAGTTTTGTAAGGAATCTCCACACTGTTCTCCATAGTGGCTGTACTAGTTTACATTCCCACCAACAGTGTAAGAGGGTTCCCTTTTCACTACACTCTAGCATTTACTGCTTGTAAACTTTTGGATAGCAGCCATTCTGACTGGCATGCAGTGGTACTTCATTGTGGTTTTGATTTGCATTTCTCTAATAATGAGTGACGTTGAGCATCTTTTCATGTGCTTGTTAACCATCTGTATGTCTTCTTTGGAGAAATGTCTGTTTAGTTCTTTGGCCCACTTTTTAATTGGGTCAGTTATTTTTCTGGAATTGAGCTGCAGGGTTTGCTTATATATTTATGAGATTAATTCTTTGTCAGTTGCTTTGTTTGCTATTATTTTCTGCTATTCTGAAGTCTGTCTTTTCACCTTGCTTATAGTTTCCATTGTTGTACCAAAGCTTTTAATTAGGTCCCATTTGTTTATTTTTGCTTTTATTTCCAATATTCTGGGTGGTGGGTCACAGAGGATCCTGCTGTGATTTATGTCAGAGAGCGTTTTGCCTATGTCCTCCTCTAGGATTTTTATAGTTTTTGGTATTACATTTAGATCTTTAATCCATTTTGAGTTTATTTTTGTGTATGGCATTTTAAAGTGTTCTAGTTTCATTTTTTTACAAGTTATTGACCAGTTTTCCCATCATCACTTGTAAAAAAGATTGTCTTTTCTCCATTGTATATTCTTGCCTCCTTTGTCAAAGATAAGGTGTCCATAGGTGCGTGGATTTATCTCTGGGCTTTCTATTTTGTTCCATTGATCTATATATCTGTCTTTGTGCCAGTATCATACTGTCTTGATGACTGTGGCTTTGTAGTAGAGCCTGAAGTCAGGAAGGTTGATTCCTCCAGTTCCATTCTTCTTTCTCAGGATTGCTTTGGCTATTTGAGGTTTTTTGTACTTCCATACAAATTGTGAAATTATTTCTTCTAGCTCTGTGAAAAATACCGCTGGTAGCTTGATAGGGATTGCATTGAATCTATAGATTGCTTTGGGTAGTATACTCATTTTCACTATATTGATTCTTCCAATACATGAAAACGGTATATTTCTCCATCTGATTATGTCTTCTTTGATTTTTTTCACCAGTGTTTTATAGTTTTCTATATATAGGTCTTTTGTTTCTTCAGGTAGATATATTCATAAGTATTTTATTCTTTTCTTTGCAATGGTGATTAAGCTAGTTTTTTTCACTCTCCTATTTCACTTTCATCAAGAGATTCTTTAGTTCCTCTTCACTTTCTGCCATAAGGGTGGTGTCATCTGCATATCTGAGGTTATTGATATTTCTCCCGGCAATCTTGATTCCAGCTTGTGCTCCATCCAGCCTGGCATTTCACCTGAGGTACTCTTCATTTAAGCTAAATAAGTAGGGTGACCATATACAGCCTTGACATACTAGTTTCCCAATTTGGAACCAGTCTGTTCCAAGTTTGCTTCTAACTGTTGCTTCTTGACCTGCATACAGATTTCTCAGAAGGCAGGTAAAATGGTCTGGTATTCCCGTCTCTTTAAGAATTTTCCACAGTTTGTTGTCATCCACAGAGTCAAAGCCTAGTCAATAAAGCAGAATTAGATGTATAGTAAATTCTACTTAATGCTCTGTGGTGATCTAAAATGGGAAGGAAGTCCAAAAAAGAGGAGCTGTATGTTTACATATAGCTGATTCATTTTGCTGTACAGCAGACACTAACACAACATTCCAAGACAAATATACTCCAATAAAAATCAAAAAAAGAGAGAGAGAGAGAGAGAGAGAAAACTAACCTCATTGCAACAAGCCGCCAGTGTTTCAAGAGCAGCAAAAATTGTTTGCGTCTGCACTGCCTATGTTGGCTGCTGGAATCTCTGTACAGGGTGACATGGAAGGAACCAGGAAACCCAGCCTGGTTACTGTGTGGGGTAGACCACAGAGTTACATCACAGAAGCCAATGGCAGGTAGAGGAGATGGTCATGAACAATAGATGTTAATTTATTTTTTATCTGCCTGACAGAATAGGTGCTCAAACTCTAAAATTAAGTACCAAAATAAAATATTTTTTAAATACTTGAATTTGCGAACTGATAGAGTTAAGTTTTGACCTTGAGAATAAGCCTTTCCTTGAACTTATTCCTTTTCCTTTTCCCCTCATTGGCTTTTCAAGTTGCTTCCATTTGATCTTGCAATCCAGAGTCCATGCTGCTACACAAGGTGTGTTGCTGACAACATGGTTATATAAGCACAGCTTTTGGTCTGTGTTCAGACCCAGGATACAAACGTGCATACAGTGTGCTCATTTCTTACCATTAATAAAACCTGAAGCAATGTATAATATTTATCTTCTTGTTTCTTTTGTAAAATCACGTTTGGTTATCTTCTAAATTTTCTTAGATAAATATATATATTGGTGCTGTACATATTGGATTATTTAAAAATATTTCCATTAGGATAGTACAAATTTGTTTAAAGAATGAGTTGAAGTGTATAAATTGGAGCATTAGGCCTTTTCAGTTATATTGTACCATAGAAGAACTTTCTTCTTTGGATTTTTAATTCTTATTGGCAAGAACAGAATTGTGTAAATGTCATCTTAAAAATACATTGCATGAATGAATGTCAAGCCTGTATTATTTTTTCCATATAGAAGAAAGTCTCATAAGAGTTACCTTCATTATAGATTCTCCAAGACAACTTGCAGCTGTCTGTGTGGACCCTTATGAAATCTGCAAACTGAACATAAATTATTTGAAATACTTTTACTGGCAGTTATACTGTGAAATCCTTGCCTTGACTGAAGCAATTACTTTTTAAGCTAGTTGGATATATTTACTCCTTAAGACCAGTATGCTGCTAAGTCGCTTCAGTCATGTCTGACTCTGTGTGACCCCACAGACAGCCTCCTACCAGGCTCCTCTGCCCCTGGGATTCTCTAGGCAAGAACATTGGATTGGGTTGCCATTTCCTTCTCCAATGCATGAAAGTGAAAAGTGAAAGTGAAGTCGCTCAGTTGTGTCCGACTCTTAGCGACCTCATGGACGGCAGCCCACCAGGCTCCCCTATCCATTGGATTTTCCAGGCAAGAGTACTGGAGTGGGGTGCCACTACCTTTTCTATAAGACCAGTATAATAGCTCTTAAAAAATCGATCTATGCTTTTAAGTAGATATAAACAAATATGTATATATGTTGTGTGTGTGTGTGTGTTTACAGAAAATATTTCAGGATGATGCCAGGAATTTATAATTTCTTTAATATTTAATATATCAAAATCATTATATACTTACATGATCAAAATAATATTTTTTCTATTTTCCTATTGAACCAAATATAGTACTATATATAGTTTGAGTGCTTGGACCTGAAAAAATAAATGTGAGATCTCAATAGTAAAAGGCTTCAGATTTTTCTTTACTATAAAATTAGTAAACTGTTTTATATAAATATTAAAATAATTAGACTCAATGGATTAATAGGAAAATATCTAACTACATTTTTGAGATGAATAAAAAATCCTGTGCCAATTAAATAGTCTGAAATGGAAGTCTCACACAATGTGTAGATAGCTCTATACAGAATAAACTTTGAAAATTGTCATTGATGAGTGGTAATTTATGATCAGCAATAATTCGTGATCAGAGATCGATTGATCATTGCTAATTTCTGTTGAGAAGAACGGAGTGGCTATGCATTTAACCAAGGATGTATGTGTGTGTGTGTGTGTGTGTGTTCTTGGGTATGTTTGTGTGTCTAAATTTCCCATTTTCGATTTTTCCATGTTGGTTCTATTTTAAAATATTATCTCCCTTTATGCCCACAAGTTTATTCATATTTGTCAACCAATTTGTCTCAATTTTTAGCTTAGAAAAATGGTCATCACAGGCATCCAACCTCTAGGTAAATTTTGAGCCATCCTCTCTCTTAATATCAGACATCTGGTTAACACCTAGCATACAAATTAGCTGGAAGACATTCCCAAAGTGAATCCTGTCACAGCACAGATGCAGAAGGTCAGATAAACATTTGATGTTTGGGACAGGGGCACGTGCTGTGTGTCAGGGAGCAGAGAATCAATCATGGTGCCAGAAACGGGAATCTGGATCTAATCCAAACCACAGTGAGCTCATAGGATACCACAGGGAGACAGGGCTCAGGAAGATTTTACTCTTATAGCACACAGTTTATCTGTGTTTTGGTTTTTAAACAGAACACTTTAAGCAATAGGCTTCAAAGTAGCACAATAGCAATGCAGGTCTTTCGTCACTTTGAAAAGTCACCTTATTTAACAATAAATACAAATTTGTAGGTAAACAAAGCCCACCTATGATAAAGCTTGTGAGGCATTTAGGGAAGAATAAAGTGCATAAAATTTGAAAAATTTGGAAAATAAAGGTCTTTTACTCTTGGCATTTAGGATATGCGGAGCAATGTGTGATGCTGTATTAGTTTCCAGAGTGCCTTTTGTTATCATCCTCTGTTATGGTGTGTGTGTCCTCCAATATGTATCATGCATCACAGAGGAAATTATTGGTGGAAAAGTAGAGACAAACAAATACGACATAATATTCTAACACCTTGGAAAATTATGTCCAGATCTGTATGGAGCATCTCAGAGAAGAGGTTTCATTCCAAACTTAAAATTTACTCTGAATCCTTACAAGATTTCTCCTAGACATTAAGAAACTTTTCAGTTTTTGTTAAGTGTTACAGCACATTTACAGATGGTAAATAATTGTCAGTGGATCTATAAAAATTACAGAGCTTTATTTCTCAAAGCTTATTCCTAAGAGACATAGAAGTGTTATCAAGGCAACTATCAAATTTAAAGAAAAAGTTAGAATCATCTTTATGTAAGTTTTGCAGGCAAGAAATAAGCTGTTTAGAGGATATGTATGAAATGCTACCCAACAAAAAGGTCTTAAAAACTGGAGATAGTTTTTAAGTTTTAAACACACACTGCCTTTTGTTCCATAACCAAGCTCTAGTGCTGAGTTGGAAGCATAAATTAATTAGAAAAAAAAAAAAGCCTGAAATAATATAAAGTCACAATCTTTCCTCAGAACGAGAGTCACTGAAACTTAAAACATTGTGTTCACTCTGGGATGCTTGCATGAAACTGACTTGCAAAATTTCTCAGATGGAAATAAAACACACATTGTTTTAAATATCAGTAGGACTAAATGGTTTTTTTAGATTTTAAAGAACATACTATGTACACCTAAAGACCAGATTGTAAATGTTTAATGTTCCTGTCAACTAGATTGAAGAGGAAGAGCTAAGGTGACTACTCTGTTGTTTTAAATGTATCCCTTTTATTTATATTTTTCACAAAGCTGGTAGACCATCTTTCATTTGTTTACAGTATGTCCTGATGAATCCTCCAATAATATAAGTAGGAAAGGAGGCCAAGTCTTAATGTGTTGACATGAAGTTCACATCCAAGACCATATCTCAGACAAGAGCTTTTATATGAAGACATGATCTACTGATGAAGAATTGATTATCCATTATACACTAAAAAAACTGTTTCAATACATCATTAAATAAACTCAAATAATGTACATGAGAATCCCTTTAATAATAGCTTTCATTTTATAAAGAGCACTTTTACTATGAAACTGGTTTTTAATAAAATGGATTTAAATATCACTATATCTTCCAATAATGCTAGATAGTAGATTGATGTGAGAAGTACTCAAACAAAGATTGTTTATAATGAAATCATCGTAGGTAGAAAACTAGTACTATAAATTGTTTGCCAAAGAAAGGTAGATTACCAAGTACCCTACATTTGCATATTTGGTTTGATTTCCCCCATTTTTCCTCATAGAAATCCTCTGAAGTACAAATTAGAATTGATGTTTTACAGATTTTAGATTATGGGTCCATAACCTGCAGTCTCTTGCAGAATCCACTCAAACAACTGAAATAAGATACACTGAATGGTTTAACAGCGAATGCCTCAGTTAGTGATAAACAGTGCAGGTAGTCTACACATAAGACTCTTAATAACATTTGTAAATGCAGATACTTTCTCTTGTCTGTTTATCATGGATGACCAGTCCCAACCAATTAGTTTTGTACTTCAATATTTTAAATCAATTCTATGTCCTACAGCTGCTTATTCCAGGCATTTTATTCTTCTGAGAATTCCTTGAATCTGCCAAGCCTGATGTTTCTCTGCCCACCTTGTTCTTTCTGCCTAGGACACTGTTTCACCCGATTAACCACCAGCAGCATAGCAAAGGGCCCACTCATCCCCTCATCCTGCCTGAGTTTTCTTTTATATTCTACCAAGAAGGCAATGGCACCCTACTCCAGTACTCTTGCCTGGAAAATCTCATGGATGGAGGAGCCTGGAAAGCTGCAGTCCATGGGGTCGCTGAGAGTCTGACATGACTGACTGACTTCACTTTCACTTTTCACTTTCATGCATTGGAGAAGGAAATGGCAACCTATTCCAGTGTTCTTGCCTGGAGAATCCCAGGGACGGGGGAGCCTGGTGGGCTGCTGTCTGCCTGTGGGGTCCCACAGAGTCGGACACGACTGAAGTGACTTAGTAGTAGTAGTAGTAGTCACTTCCTAAGGTCTCCCCTAACAATTACATATATTTGTTCCTGTATTCAAAATCTGCTCATTTCTCTCTAAGATATGTTTACCACTATATTTGACAATATACAGCCTTGACGTACTCCTTTTCCTATTTGGAACCAGCCACTTGTTCCATGTCCAGTTCGAACTGTTGCTTCCTGACCTGCATACAGATTTTTCAAGAGGCAGGTTAGGTGGTCTGGTATTCCCATCTCTTTCAGAATTTTCCACAGTTTATTGTGACCCACACAGTCAAAGGCTTTGGCATAGTCAATAAAGCAGAAATAGATGTTTTCCTGAAACTCTCTTACTTTTTCCATGATCCAGCGGATGTTGGCAATTTGATCTCTGGTTCCTCTGCCTTTTCTAAAACCAGCTTGAACATCAGGGAGTTCACGGTTCATGTATTGCTGAAGCCTGGCTTGGAGAATTTTGAGCATTACTTTATAGTGTGTGAGATGAGTGCAATTGTGCGGTAGTTCGAGCATTCTTTTGCATTGCCTTTCTTTGGGATTGGAATGAAAACTGACCTTTTCCGGTCCTGTGGCCACCGCTGAATTTTCCAAATTTGTTGGCATATTGAGTGCAGCACTTTCACAGCATCATCTTTCAGGATTTGAAACAGCTCAACTGGAATTCCATCACCTCCCCTAGGTTTGTTCACAGTGATGCTTTCTAAGGCCGCTGACTTCACATTCCAGGATGTCTGGCTCTACATTAGTGATCACATCATCGTGATTATCTGGGTCATGAAGATCTTTTTTGTACAGTTCTTCTGTGTATTCTTGCCACTTCTTCTTAATATCTTCTGCTTCTGTTAGGTCCATACCATTTCTGTCCTTTATCAAGCCCATCTTTGCATGAAATGTTCCCTTGGTATCTCCAGTTTTCTTAAAGAGATCTCTAGTCTTTCCCATTCTGTTGTTTTCCTCTATTTCTTTGCATTGATCTCTGAAGAAGGCTTTCTTATCTTTTCTTGATATTCTTTGGAACTCTGCTTTCAGATGCTTATATGTTTCCTTTTCTCCTTTGCTTTTCACTTCTCTTCTTTTCACAGCTATTTGTGAGGCCTCCTCAGACAGCCATTTTGCTTTTTTGCATTTCATTTTCTTGGGGATGGTCTTGATCCCTGTCTCCTGTACAATGTCATGAACCTCTGTCCATAGTTCATCAGGTATTCTGCCTATCAGATCTATTCCCTTAAATCTATTTCTCACTTCCACTGTATAATCATAAGGGATTTGATTTAGGTCATATCTGAATGGTCTAGCGGTTTTTCCTACTTTCTTCAATTTGAGTCTGAATTTTATTTAACTTATATGCGGAGTACATCAGGAGAAATGCTGGACTGGAAGAAACACAAGCTGGAATCAAGATTGCCGGGAGAAATATCAGTAGCCTCAGATATGCAGATGACACCACTCTTATGGCAGAAAATGAAGAGGAAATAAAAAGCCTCTTGAGTAAAGTGAAAGAGGAGAGCGAAAAAGTTGGCTTAAAGCTCAACATTCAGAAAACGAAGATCCTGGCATCTGGTTCCATCACTTCATGGGAAATAGATGGGGAAACAGTGGAAACAGTGTCAGGCTTTATTTTTTGGGGCTCCAAAATCACTGCAGATGGTGACTGCAGCCATGAAATTAAAAGACGCTTACTCCTTGGAAGCAAAGTTATGACCAACCTAGACAGCATATTCAAAAGCAGAGACATTACTTTGCCGACTAAGGTCTGTCTAGTCAAGGCTATGGTTTTTCCAGTGGTCATGTATGGATGTGAGAGTTGGACTGTGATGAAGGCTGAGCGCCGAAGAATTGATGCTTTTGAACTGTGGTGTTGGAGAAGACTTGAGGGTCCCTTGGACTGCAAGGAGATCCAACCAGTCCATTCTGAAGGAGATCAACCCTGGGATATCTTTGGAAGGAATGATGCTAAAGCTGAAGCTCCAGTACTTTGGCCACCTCATGTGAAGAGTTGACTCATTGGAAAAGACTCTGATGCTGGGAGGGATTGCGGGCAGGAGGAGAAGCAGACAACCGAGGATGAGATGGCTGGATGGCATCACGGACTCAATGGACATGAGTATAAGTGAACTCTGGGAGATGGTGATGGACAGGGAGGCCTGGCGTGCTGCGATTCATGGGGTCGCAGAGTCAGACACGACTGAGCGACTGAACTGAACTGAACTGAATTATATTTGAGGATGAGATCATTTCTCTCAATTTGGGATCAGAGATTGTCATGGGTTTTAAGCACCCAGATGGTATGACAGTGCCAGTTATGCTGCCTTGTCGGAGTTTGCTAGTGATGACAAGGGAATCTAGATGCCTTTGAACCCATGGAATCAGACCCAGAAAATTTGATACTGTTCAAGCATCCCAGGGTCACAAATTTGAATTATCACCAGTGATGTTGAAGACTTGACTTTAAATAACAGGGGAATATGGACATAATTTACATTTAGAAAATGAAACAAACACCTTGTATTTGTAGTTACCCTTTGGTCTGTGATAGCAGATGAAGGAGACTCCTGCATGATTTCCAGAGAGTGATAAAGAAGCCTTATAACTGGAGCAAAATTATTCCATCAGTTTTATGAAGAAATTGCTAGGCACTTCAGCATCATGAGACACCCCCCTTGGCCACATATAGTAGAGTTTTTGAAAGCTTTGCCAAGTGGTTCATTAGTTGCTGATATTGGATGTGGAAATGGAAAGTATCTTGACATCAGTAAGGAGTTATATATGATTGGCTGTGATCATATCCAAAACCTTGTGGACATTTGTAGAGAGAGGCAATATCTGGGTTTTGTCTGTGATGTCTGGCAGTACCAATCCGCAGTGGATCTTGTGACACTTGCATTTCCATTGCTGTTATTCACCATTTTGCTACAGCAGAGCATAGGGTGGCAGCTCTCCAAGAACTTGTTCGACTCCTAAGACCTGATGGTAAGGCACTCATCTATTTTTGGGCTATGGAGCAAGAATATAATAAAAAGTCCAAGTATCTTAGAGAAAGCAGAACTAGCCAAGGCATGAAAGAGGGAATCAGCAATGATACATCAGTGCAAGAGTTGCTTGCAAAGCATTTGCCTATTGTAGGCAATCAAGCCTCAGCACATTCTGTCTCCTCCATAAATGACTTTCAAGATAGAGGATGTAATTCAAGGAATGTTGCTAATTCCAAGTTGCCTATTCATAGTAACAGGACTTCTTTTCATTTTCAAGACTTACTGGTTCCCTGGCACTTTAAGGGAGATCCTGGTAAGGACAAGCGTGTTGAGCCATTTGCTCCATTAGGATCCTATGACCCAGGTCTTGTGTTTTATCCTTATTACCATGTGTTTTGTAAGGGAGAATTGGAAGCTGCCTGCCAGACTTTGAGTAATATCAGCATACTGTAAAGTTACTATAATCAGGGGAACTGGTGTGTAATTCTTCAAAAGGTCTGATTATCTCTATGAACATATTATATACAGGGAAGAAGTGCTCAATGTTTCTTTTTTTTAATGAGATTAAATTACCAATATTTTTAAATTAAAGAGAACATGTGTGGAAAAGTTTCAAAGGAGAGTGCCTGGGAGAAATTTGAAAGTAGAGACTAGTTAGGATATATTCAGTTTACCTCTACTGCTGCTGCTTCTGCTGCTGCTGCTAAGTCTCTTCAGTCGTGTCTGACTCTGTGCGACCCCATAGATGGCAGCCCACCAGGCTCCACCATCCCTAGGATTCTCCAGGCAAGAACTACTACTGCTGACATCACTTAATCCATGATGGAGGAACAGGGATGGTTTTTCAAAGTAATTGAAGTAGTTTGTGAAATATTTGTGATCTGAGGGTAAGAGTACTGTATTTTGAAGATAAAATTTTGTTATAAAGTGTTGCTAAATGAACTAAATTATGTAGAATCTTAATGAAGTAATCACATAACATTTTATCAATAATAAAATATTTCTGTTCAGTAGAAAATTGTCTGAAATTTTATCTGTGATTGTTAGCTCTATAAAATCACAGATGATAACTACTGTCACTGCACTTTACTTTCACAGGACTTGACACATCATAGGTACTCAGTAAAATTTTAGTCAGTTGGATAGTACCCATACATTAAGGTAGGGGTTTTCATCCAATAAAAACTTACTGAAACTGTACAATATACCTGTCACTATTTTAAGTTCTGGGAGGGGAACAGTGAACAAGAAGAATACAAAGTCGATGCCCTTGTTGAACTTATATTCTAGAAGGAAAGACAGATAATAAACAATGCAGGACATGGGTTTGATCCCTGGGTCAGGAAACTCCCCTGGAGAAGGGGATGGCAACCCATTCCAGTATTCTTGCCTAGAAAATTCCATCGACAGAGGAACCTGGTAGGCTGTGTAGTCCATGGGGTCACAAAGAGTTGGACACGACTGAGTGACTTCATAGTCATAGTCATATTCCCTGAACCTAGAACTGTCTGGTTCATAGGGACAGCACAAAATGTGTTTTAATAAATGAGTGAATTTCAATGGCTGTTTCTTAGTGTTCATGCTGCTGATGGCAACTAGATGCCCTTTAAACTTCTCCACATTAAGAAAAGGGAACCCCCCTACACTATTGGTGGGAATGTAAATTGATGCAGCCACTATGGAGAACAGTATGGAGGTTCCTCAAAATACTGCAAAAGAACTACCATATGATCCAGCAATCCCACTCCTGTGCATATATCTGGACAAAACTAATTTAAAATGATACATGTATTCCAGTGTTCATTGTAGCATTATTTACAACAACCAAGACATGGAAGCAAACTAAATGCCCATTGGTAGATGAATGGATAAAAGAAAATATAGTACATATATACTGAATACTATTCAGCCATAAAAAAGAATGAAATAATGCCATTTGCAGCAACATGGATGGACCTAGAGATTATCATACTGAGAGGAATAAGTCAAAAAAAGAATAAAAATATTATGATTCCACTTATATTATGGAATCTAAACTATGATACAAATGAACTCATCTACCAAGCAGAAACAGACTCACAGATCTAAAGGACAGACTTACGGTTGCCAAGGGGGAGAAAAGTAGGGGAGGGGTGGATTGAAAGTTTGAAATTAGTGGATGGAACGAGAAGAACTAGAATATATAGAATGGATAAGCAAGAAGATCCTACTGTATGCACAAGGAACTATAGTCAATATCCTATGACAAATCATATTGGAAAAGAGTATGAAAAAGAACATATATATATATATATGTATAACTGAATCACTTTGTTGTAGAGAAGAAATGAACATAACATTGTAAATCAACTATACATGAAAAAAAGAATAAATTTCTCCACATAATGGGGAAATCTTTCTTTCCCCAAAGAGTGAACTAAGACTGTCCCATGGTAGGTTTTGGGAGGGTGAAGTAGTCACTTTCACATTTTTAAGAATATCAACTCCTCAGTAGTCAGAAACTGCCCAGTCTACTAGTTCTAGCTGAAAAGTTAATTTGCCAGTCTCTTTTCTTTTCTTTTTTTTTGTATCTCCACTTTTTTTCAGATTGCATATGATACAAAACAATAAAAATTTTGCTATTTAGATCAGTGATAAAGACATCTTGTCCTTAAAACAGAAAAGAAGTTAAATGAACCAGTAATTAAAAAGTTAGGCATTGCTATCCATCCAAAAAAGGATAGTAATAAACTCACATTCCCTGTCTGTAACATGAAGAGGAGGGTGGTATACCTTGATCTATCTCAACAAGGCATCAAGGCATTTTGTAACTACAATCATATGAAACAGTTCTTTCTTTCTTTTTTTTTTTTTGAGGAAAGAAATTGTCTCTTTTATGGAGTCTTTCAAGTAGATGATTTTTTATTATTGAAGTCTATTTGTTTTACAATGTTGGGTTAATTTCTACTGTGTAGCAGCGAGAGTCATTTACACCCTTTTTTACATTCTTTTCCATTATGGTTTATCACAGGATATTGAATAGTTCCCTATACTATGCTGCTGCTTCTGCTGCTAAGTCGCTTCAGTTGTGTCTGACTCTGTGTGACCCCATAGACGGCAGTCCACCAGGTTCCTCTGTCCCTGGGATTCTCCAAGCAAGAATACTGGAGTGGGTTGCCATTTCCTACTCCAATGCGTGAAAGTGAAAAGTGAAAGTGAAGTCGTTCAGTCCTGTCCTACTCTTAGCGACCCCATGGACTGCAGCCTACCAGGCTCCTCCGTCCATGGGATTTTCCAGGCAAGAGCACTGGAGTGGGTTGCCATTGCCTTCTCCACTATACTATGCAGTAGGGCCTTGTTAGTCCATCCTATATATAATAGTTTGCATGTTCTAACCCCAAACTCCCATTCCATTCCTCTCTCAACTTGGTAACCACAAGTCTGTTCTCTATGCTCAGTCTTGAAACAGTTCATTTTATTTTATTTTTTAAATCAAACATAACATTATTTTTAAAGTAGGAATGACTGCAAACCATTATGCAATGCTTATGAAGGCTGGGCATTCTTCTAAGGTTTTTTTTTTTTTTAATTGGAGGAAAATTGCTTTATAATATTACATTGGTTTCTGCAGTTCATTTTAATGAAGCTTTGTTGGCATAGTCTTGTAAAAATATCCTGGCTAACTGCATTAATTCACTTTTTCTGTTGTGGGGAGGTCATTGAGTTAGTATGGCAGCAGACATCTCTTTCATCTTTATTATTCTACTGTTTAAATCTTTTCTTTTTTTTTTATAACAAGCATTATATTAAGTCTGTTCTAGCTTGATAACTGGGGTAAGGGAACATTCTTCACTGAACAAACAGGAAATCATTGGAAGATTATCAATGTGCTCAGCATCTCCCTGTCTTTAGAGGAGATTTCACACTTTCTTCTCATCGTGTACCATATGCTCCCTAATGAGTTTTGTGTTAGGTGAGTCCTCACCATGAAATTTATTTCCTTCCACAGTCCCTGATCCTGGCCATCTCTCTTGACAGTTCCCTTTATCAAGAGAGAGGAAATCCACCCACAGATTGGAATCACTTCTCTCTATGTATACTTCTCTTCCAATCACAAAAGTAATTCAAAGTCTGCCCTTAGAAAGACAAAAAAGTGACTATCCTATTTTTCATTTCTCCATTGTTAATATACTTCTATCACTCAATATACCTACATTGAAAGAAAAAGTTATTCAATACGTGGGTAACTAAGTGATTCATTCTGCAGCTTTGATTATTGAATTGCATGATGTGGCTTGATGTTATACTCACATGTGTTTAGAGAAAAACTCTTAAGTGGAAAATGTCTGCTCTAACAGTTTGTAAATAATTTTATTTTATTGAATATATGAGTTTTTAGTGATGTTAGATTATACCCTGGGGAACATTTCACTGATTAGGCTGTATGCTAGCTTTGCCCATGACAACTCTACTATTCACAACTAGATTATTATAATGTTTCAAAACTAGGTTATCATGTATCAAACCTTGTCAACACACAAATATATTTTTGAAAGATTTTTTTTCAGATGACAGATTTCTTCTTTTCTTTTCCAATTTAGCCAGCTCTTTGCCATCAGGTGGCCAAAATATTGGAGCTTCAGCTTCAACATTAGTCCTTCCAATGAATATTCAGAAATGATTTCCTTTAGGATTTACTGGTTGGATCTCCTTGCTGTCCAAGGGACTCTCAAGAATCTTCTGCAGCACCAATTTAAAAGCATCAATTCTTGGGCACTCATGGCTCAATTCTCACATCTGGACCTGACTACTGGATAAACCATAAACTTGACCTTTGTTGGCAAGGTGATGTCTCTTCTTTTAAATACTCTGTCTAGGTGTGTCATAGCTTTTCTTTCAAAGAGTGAGCATCTTTTAACTTCATGGTTGCAATAGCTGTCTGTAATACAAAGGTGATAGAAATTTTAGCAGTATTAATAAAGTAATGATTATCCACTAGAGTATGAATCTCTAGGTTTGGAGTGGAGAAGACTACTCATTTCTAACAAAAAACAACAATCAATTGTGCCATGACCCAGGTTAATGCCAAAGGCACATGAACCCTGGAATGTGCACGAAGGTGACTTTGATCTGGAGGATGGGGTTGTATTAAAATGCTTGTTAGAAAGTGAAAGCATCAAGTGAGAAAGACTGCAGCAATTTCCTGAGACCACAAACTTAGTGCAGTTTTGCTAAGGATTTTTGACAATCATCTCCATTTTGCATGATTTTCCAATCCCATAGCCCAAATCCATACATCTTCAACTGTAGGTAATAAATATATTCTTTAAAGTGGTCTCCTACCTCCAGACTTGGTCCATCAAATCTATTATTGGCTCATAAATTTGCAAATTAATTTTCAGAAAGCAGTGTTTTCGTAGTTTCACTTTTGGGCTCCAAAATCATCATTGATTTCTTCATTGCCTATGGACTAAATGAAGGTTCTTTAGCTTCACTCAAAAAAGCCTTATATCAGCCCTAATTTTCATTTCTAAATCTTGCCTTTATTTACTATCTCTTGTCTGTATAGTCAAAGCTATGGTTTATCCAGTAGTCATTTATGGATATGAGAGTTGGCCCATACAGAGGGCTGAGCATGGAAGAATTGATGCTTTTGAACTATGATGCTGAAGAAAACTCTTGAGAGTCCCTTGGACAAAAAGGAGATCAAGCCAGTCAATCTTAAAGGAAATCAGTCCTAAATATTTATTGGAAGAATTGATGCTGAAGCTGAAGCTCCAATACTTTGGCTACCTGATGTGAAGAGTCAACTTCCTGGAAAAGACCCTGAAGCTGGGAAAGATTGAGGGCAGGAGAAGGGGGAGACAGTGGATGAGATGGTTGGATGGCATTATCGACTCAATGGACATGGGTTTGAGCAAACTCCGGGAGACAGTGAAGGGCAGGGAAGCCTGGTGTGCTGCAGTCCTTGGGATTGCAAAGAGTTGGATATAACTAAGTGACTGAACAACAACATAAACTGCATTACAGCTGATACAAACTTCGTTACATACCTTGTCACTACATTCTATCACATATGATGCTACACACTGCCATGTGTTTCAACCCTTTGTATTATATGTCTTATACATTCCTTGAGTTGGATAATACACTGAGTAAATATTTGAAATCCATGCAATACCTAATGTGTGTGTTTGTATCTCTGTGTGTGAAATACCTAAGAGAGTGCTTTGTGTAAAACATGTACTCAATCAGTATTTTTTGACATAATGTTTAAGACCACTTGTCAATGTTCAAACATAGGTTGGGAGGCCTTGTATTAGTGATTACAACCAGTTTAGACAAAAATAAGTCACCACACATCCCTTCCTCTCTCCCATCTTCAATCCTCATGGTAATCATTTTTCTTAAATATATTTCTATACGTGGTTTCTCTTCATCTCCTTAGTCTTATAGAATTCCTTTTTTTCCTTTATCTGGATAATTGCCACAGTGTTCCAACTGGTCTCCCTTCTTTCAGATCAGCATCCTATATTCCACTTTGCTCACTGCTTCTGGACTGACAACACCCAAGTTCTACTCTGTGGATATTGTACCACCTGTAGCACAAAATTCAAACTCTTTCACAAGATACTCAGAGCTCATGGGTTCTAAACTTTACCTTCCCTTATCTTTTGCATTCTATTTTTCTACCACATGGAACTACCTAGTATTTGCAGTTTTTCAATACTGTATTATTCCATGAGGACTTATCTTTGTCCATAGAGCAGTCAGACCCTAGGGTAATCCCCAATAATTCCCAGCTTCCGGCAGTTACACCTTTGCATAATTCTTGTCCCTGGAGTGTGGTTGGAAACTGTGATTTGCATACAATCAATAGAAGATGACATCAAGGTATAATTTGTATGACAAACTTTCTCTTATGAGAAAGTTACATTATATAGTAAAGGTGAAAAAATTCTGCAGATGTAGCTGAAGTCTTATGTCAGTTGATTTGAGTTAGCAAAAAGGGAAAGTGTCATAGGTGGGCTTAACCTAATGAGCTGAAAACCCTTAAAAGTGAGGGACTTCCTTGCTGGCCTTGTAGAGGGAAACATCCATATTTGAAAGGCTCATGGAGAATCATGTGGAAGGGAGTTGGGTGTGACCTCAAGAATCATACTGATGCCTCCAGCCAGTGATGCTTCAGAACATCAGCCATCCAGCCACAGGATTATAAATCCTGCCAACAAACCAAATGAGCTTCAAGTCAATTATTCTCTAATTGAGCCTCTAGAGGAGAGTATAGGCCAGGACAACTCCTTGACTGTAGCCAGAGAAGACCCCAGGCAGACAACTCAGCTAAGCAAGCCCAGACATGAAAGCTACAGGATAATAAATGTGTGCTGTTTTAACCACTAAGGAGGTAGTACTTTGTAACACAGCAGTAGGTGCTTAATAAATCCTACTATTGTTTTGCCTGAATATGTTTACACCCTACTCTCTACTCAATTCTACAGCCCACTAAAAAGAAAAAAAAAAAATCAACCTAAATGGCACCTCTTCCACGAGTCTTGTTCTTATTTACTACTGTAGATTAATTATACCTGCTCTTGTCGTTTCAGAGTTTTTTCTTTGTATCTTTGTTGATACTAATCAAATCATATTGGAGTTGATTTTGTACCTCTGTTGCTTTGTCATAAACTACTTCCTTGAGAGCTCATGTCTAAGTAAACATTCAATGCATGAGTTTGAATATACTGAATAATAAATTAATATTAAATCAGATGCCCAAATGTTGTTTGGTATGTTTATCAGCATACTTTTATGGATTCTAATAACACTTGAAATATTTGGTTAATATCTCAAAGTTCTTTGCTTCAAACAGGATGAAGGGGAATAGAATTCTTACAAAAATGTAGACAACAGAGATTGAGAAAGTAGTAAAATTCAGGGAGAAGAGACAAGGTTTCATCTAAAAGGATACTTTTTTTAAGTTATAGTTGGATTTAATTTGCTAATATTTTGTTAAGGATTTTTTCTTTTTTAATATAATTTATTTATTTTAATTGGAGGCTAATTACTTTAAAATATTGTATTGGTTTTGCCATACATCAACATGAANTGGCATTGGATTAAGTAATCACTGTATTTCACCATATTAATAACATAAAAATGGAAAATCATTTAACTATCCCACTGAAGACATTTGATAGAATTCCACATCTATTCATGATAAAACATCTCAGCAAAATAGAAGTAGAAAGGGATTCCCTCATCCCAATAGAAAGCATTTTTGGAAAACTTACTATCATCATTGTTAATGCTCAAAGACTGAATATTATTCCCTAAGATAAGAAACAAAATAAGAATCTGCTCTTACCAATTCATTTCATCACTGTTTACTTCAACATTGTTTCTATAGCTGTGTAATTGGCTAAAAAAAGAAAGAAAATATATGCAGATTGAAAAGGACAACATGATTCTTTGCATCAGAAAACAAACAACACTTCAATATACTAGAACTGAGTGAATTTATCAAGGTTCCAGGATTCATGTTCAAGATACAGAAAGGATTTGTGGTTCTACATTACTAACAATGAAAAGTTGGAAATTCTAATTTGTGAAATACAGTTTACAATAGTATCAATAAGCATGAGCTAATTTTGGAATAAATTCAACAACAAAAATATATAAATAAAGCTATAGTTGGACGTGAATATTGTAGTTTAAAGAAATGACCTGATCTTGATGAGAATGACTCTAAATTTTATAGTTACTCTGAAATGAAATGAAATGAAAAGAGTTGAAAAAAATGGTTACCTATGTCTTGAGTTCTAAAAAAATGTGAATGATGGTGGTTTCATGCAGTCTGATCTATGATATGTGAATTAAACTCTGAACACCACATAACAGGCAGTTAGACTAAGGGGAGATAATATATGCTGAAAGCCTAAACTAAGTACAAGGAGTCTGATACATACCTGCTATGAGGAATGATGAGGCTGGAGTTACACATACCCACTACAACCCACAGAAAGGAAGCAAAGATTTGTCCTCTTTCCCTAGTGATAAGGTTTTTAGAAATGATAACATGTTTTGACAATCCCTGATATGTAATGCATCATCATAATGCACTCTTCCCTCTAATCAAAGGAGGATATGTGAACTGCCTAGAATTGGTAGAATGTTAGTAGATTCATCCACCATGGTGATATCATATAGTCTATGAACTGATTTATCCTCAGATGAAAGATTAACTTTATTAATAGAGAATGCAGAACAGTTTTCAGTTTCAGTTCTAGGACTTTCATATTGCATCTTATCTCTGGTTATAGAAGCTCACTTCCAAATAGATATTTTGATAATCATAAAACTATAAATCAGATAAGATAGCAATACATGTATTTTTCAGAGTGATTATTTTTTGCCAACGGTCGTATGCGTAGTAAGTGACAAGGCAGAACCCAGATCTCCGGAGTGGGTCCTGAGACCTTTTACTCCATAGGAACTGACCACATGCCAATCAGCCAGCACACCAGTCACCTCTGCCCCTCACCCTTCCTATGAGGTGAGTAACAATCTTCTGTCATACACATGCTGATGGATGATTCTCTGAGATGGAACCCATAGAATCTTAATGAACAGTGTCAGTCCTTCATGCCTAGGAAGATGTCTTCTAAAAAGATCCAAGAAAAATAAAGTAAGTGAAAAAAGATCTATATTAAAGAATTTCTTGCCTTCCCACAATTGACTCTAAAACTGTGGCGTGTCACTTATCATTCTCGAGTCTCAGCTTCCTCATTTGTTAAATTGGGTTAATTATTCCTGTCCCATCTGTTTCATAGAGCAATCACGAAAATGTGAAGGGATAATACGAGTGATACGGATCTGAAAACCAGTTTATGTCTTAGAAGCATATCCACCATATTCACCATGTATAGAAAGGAGGGGGCTTCAGGATGGGGAACATGTGCACACCCATGGCAGATTCATGTTGGTGTATGGCAAAACCAATACAATATTGTAAAGTAATTAGCTTCCAATTAAAATAAATAAATTTATATTAAAATGAAGTTGCTCCTAAATATTTGAGTTGATTATTCAACAAAAGTCCTTGAATTATTAAGCATATTTTTGGAACTCTTTCTTTCATTCTTTAACCTAGATTATTCTGTTTTATGCTTCATAAAATATTAATTTATCCTTTAAACGATCAGGATTAAGTTACAAAGAAAAAGAATGAAGTCCTTTATAATTACACTTCTCCATATATAGAACCAAATGGTCCTCACTGAGCTGAGAGAGATCAAGCATAAATAATATTTTTTAAAGTGTACTTCAGTATTTTAAAGTAAAGTTTTATATACATACTAAATATGAGACCTACACAGACAGAAACTCTTCTACCTCTGCTGCTACCTCTTGAAGATGAAGACAGGGACCATGATCAGGGCTATGCAGCCTCTGGCAGCTGGCAGTGGTCTTCAAAAATTCACAGCCAGCAATGAACCATAGGCCTCATCTAGACACATCTAGAGGCCTCATCTAAAACATCTCCCTAAACACAGAGAAATTACTTTTGTCAACAACTCAAATGAGAAGACATGAGTGTTCCTCAGTGTTTCCAGAGAGAACAGCCTGCTGACACCCTGAGCTTAGCTCAGTGAATCGCATGCCGAATTTCCCCCTCAAGAGCTGTCATCAGTTTGTGTTGTCTTAAGCAGTTGAGTTGGTGGAAATTTGTCATGTCAGCAATACAAAACTAATACAACCATGTTAGACACTATATATCAAGAACGAAATAGATTTTCCACACTTGAGAATCTGTCTTTCAGTTGCTAGGAAATTGTGGCCATTTCAGTTCAGTCACTCAGTCATGTCCGACTCTTTGCAACCCCATGAACTGCAGTACACCAGGCCTCCCTGTCCATCATCAACTCACGGAGTTCACCCAAACTCATGTCCATAGAGTCAGAGATGCCATCCAGCCATCTCATCCTTTGTTGTTCCCTTCTGCTCCTGCCCCCATTCCCTCCCAGCATCAGAGTCTTTTCCAATGAGTCAACTCTTTGCATGAGGTGGCCAAAGTATTGGAGTTTCAGCTTTAGCATCAGTCCTTCCAAGGAACACCCAGGACTGATCTTTAGAATGGACTGGTTGGATCTCCTTGCAGTCCAAGGGACTCTCAAGAGTCTTCTCCAACACTCAATTCAAAAGCATCAATTCTTCGGTGCTCAGCTTTTTTCATAGTCCAACTCTCACATCCATACATGACCACTGGAAAAACCCTAGCCTTGACTAGACGGACTTTTGTTGACAAAGTAACGTCTCTGCTTTTGAATATTCTGTCTAGGTTGGTCATAACTTTTCTTCTAAGGAGTAAGCATCTTTTAATTTCATGGCTGCAATCACCATTTGCAGCATTATTATTGTTCAGAGATATTGTTTCTTGTTTTAGTCACCTAATAAGAGGTAATATCTCCACCTCCTTGAAGTCAAACTCAGCCATGCCACTTTACTGATAGCATGTGAGAAGAGACATGTTGTAGCCAGAACTTTGTTTGCTATGTCATTTTCTACTTTCACTGTGACTAGAGATGTTCCAGATCTGCCTGAATCACTGATGACATCAAGAAAAAGCACAGGCCCCCACTGATGAGAGACACATGAAGTATGAGTATTTTATAAGGAAAAAGTCTTATTTGTTTGCCATCACTCAGTTTGGGATTTGTTAACTTTCAAAGTGAAGCCAACCTTGCTAACCTAACTGATACACTGACTGACATAAAAAGAAACAAAAGCCCAGTGTCCTGACCTTAATGTTAGTCCAGTGGCCAGCTTCATGGTATGAGCTTAGATTTGGTTACATGCAGAGGGAGTAGATATAATTCTTTTATTCTGTTTGCAAAATTACATAGAAATATGACAGTATCCACAAGTTAGATGGAATTATTAGGAAATCCAAAAACAACAAAATAGAATTCCACTTCCAGCAATAGGGAACTAAAGACCAGCCGTATTACTGAGAACAAGTAGAAAAGTCGAACAATAAAATGTCAATATGAAGGTACCAGGTGGGCACCCAAGGAGTGAAGATATGTGGGGCTTTGACACATAGGGTTGGAGGGCATATCATTCAGCCCAAACACACCACCAACCCCCCTGTCCACTGGGATTGTTCACCAGGATTGACAGAGAATGGTCATAATTTTCCTCCACAAATTAAAACAACTGGGAGCAAAAGTCAGTTAAGTCAGAAATTTCTTTAAGAAAAGGAAACAGATCAATTCACCTTATTTCCAGTATTTTGGTTCTTTAGAGTGAAAACTGAATATGTGAACATGGAACCGTTTCTTCTAGGAAAATATATTCTTATTTATACATATCTCACATAAATTATATACTAACAATGTTTTTTCCTGGTAGAGTCTAGTTTTTGCAAACAGAAAAGGAAGTTTAAATCTGTTCAGTAACTTTCCTGGTGCTGCCCCACTAACAGGGGCCAGAATTGGGATTTAAAACTGGTCTAACTGGCCCCAGAACCAGAGCTTCTGCTGCTTACTTCACCATTCTCCCACTGTCCATTCGCTGGTTCGTTTCTATGTGGAGGCTGATACAAGAAGCAGTGTGCTCACTTGTTCTGCTTTGCAACAGGCGGCACATTTTTGTGCACTCTGTGCAAGTCTGTTGATGACCAGTAAAGTGGCAGGGATATTGAGTTTGGCATTACAAATAACTTTTAGTGAGTCAGAAACTAGAAAATATTCATAAATACAGTAATTAAGCAATATACTTCTGAAAATTCAGTGTGTCAAAAAGAAATCATGATGAAAATAAAACAATAATTTTAATAACAGTGGGTAAAAATCACATCAAAACTTACAGGATGAAGTTAACTCTGAATTTAGAAGAAAATTAACTGCATTTGAAGGCACAGATTAGAAAGGAAGAATGAAAGAAAGATGTGATAAAAATAACAGCTAAAGTAAGTAATTTATCAAAATATAGTAAATCAATTAAAAGAGAAACATTTGTTTTTTTTTTTGAAAGAATCAATCAAGCTGGTAGAGTTTAGATGATTTTTACATGTACCAAATAAATGAATTTATAATTTAAAGCCTTCATGAAGAACACTCTTGATTCAGTTATCTTCACTGCTGAATTCGTCCAAGCAATGTATGAAAAAACAATAGATACAAACACACACTGCACATGCATTTTTTTTTTTTTTTTGGATAGTATTAGAAAAAGACAGTGCACACTTCCTAACTCATTTTGTGATCTAGCAGAGATCTTGATAAAAAACACTAACAGCAAAAAAGAAATACAGGTCAATATTTTTCATGAAAATGGAATGGAGTTTGTAACTGATCACCAAAGGTAAGATTACCAAGACTGTACTGTTAATACCATGTACTAGCAATATTATAGTAATGGAGAATTTATTAGGTGCTCTTGGGAGTATAAATTATGTTAGATCTCTTCTGGAAACTTCTGGCCGCATCTCATATAATGTAATATATTTGTGCAATTCAGCTCCTAGGTACACACAACTCGGCGACATAAAATAGAATTTTAAGAGCAATTTTGTTTATAAAAACTCCAATATAATTTAGATAGATGGATAGAGTAGAGACTATTCATATGTTACAAAATGAGAAAGAATGTATTGGCACAAGTAAAACACACAGAGAAATCTCACAGAAAAAGCATGTTAAATGCATAAGTATTACAGCAAAAGAAACACAGATGTATAGAACAGACTTTTGGACTCTGTGGAAGATGGAGAGTGTGGGATGATTTGGGAGAATGGCATTGAAACATGTATAAAATCATGTAAGAAACGAATCACCAGTCTAGGTTCGATGCAGGATGCAGGATGCTTGGGGCTGGTGCACTGGGATGACCCAGAGAGATGGTATGGAGAGGGATGTGGGAGGGGGGTTCAGGATTGGGAACTCATGTACACCCATGGCAGATTCATGTTGATGTATGGCAAAACCAATATAGTATTGTAAAGTAAAATAAAGTAAAATAATAAAAAATAAAATAAAATATTGAAAAACAGTAAGTCTCTCTAAGGTGTTTGGAGTTTGGGTTAGATTAGAATTGAGAAGAAACGTGGTTCAGACCTGATTTCACTGATCTGTGAATTTCTTTGATCAGGGGCTGAATGAACTGTTTTCTTTACTGTTCTGTAACTATGTTATAATTCAATGAAAATTTATAAATAAATTTCAAATGCTAAAGCATCACATAAGTTATTCAAATATAATAATACAATCTGAAACTACATAGTGAATTGAGAAGAGAAATAAGAAATCAACCTTCTGGGAATTTGCTTTGCTGTTCACTTCAGTTCAGTTCAGTCACTCAGTTGTGTCCAACTTTGTAATCCCACGAACTGCAGCATGCTAGGCCTCCTTGTCCATCACCAGCTCCCAGAGTTTACTCAAACTCATGTTCATTGAGTCAGTGATGCCATCCAACCATCTCGACTTCTGTCGTTCCCTTCTCCTCCCACCTTCAATCTTTCCCAGCATCAGGGTATTTTCCAATGAGTCAGTTCTTCGCATCAGGTGGCCAAAGTATTGGAGTTTCAGCTTCAGCATCAGTCCTTCCAATGAATATTCAGGACTGATTTCCTTTAGGATGGAATGGTTGGACGTCCTTGCAGTCCAAGAGACTCTCAAGAGTCTTCTCCAACACCATAGTTCAAAAGTATCAATTCTTCGGTGCTCAGCTTTCTTTATAGTCCAACTCTTACTTCTATACATGACTACTGGAGAAACCATAGCCTTGACTTAATCAGCCTTTGTTGGCACAGTAATGTTTCTGCTTTTTAATACGCTGTCTAAGTTGGTCATAACTTTTCTTCCAAAGAGCAAGCATCTTTTAGTTTCATGGCTTCAGTCACCATCTGCAGTGATTTTGGAGACCAATAAGTAAATAAATAAATAAATAAAAAGTCTGATTCTGTTTCCACAGTCACCCCATCTATTTGCCATGAAGTGATGGGACCGGATGCCATGATCTTCATTTTCTGAATGTTGAGATTTAAGCCAACATTTTCACTCTCCTCTTTCACTTTCATCAAGAGGCTCTTCAGTTCTTCTTCACTTTCTGCCACAAGATTGGTGTCATATGCATATCTGAGGTTATTGATATTTCTCCCGGCAATCTTGATTTCAGCTTGTACTTCTTCCAGCCCAGTGTTTCTCATGATGTACTCTGCATATAAGTTAAATAAGCAGAGTGACAATATACAACCTTGAGGTACTCCTTTCCCTATTTGGAAGCAGTGTGTATTTCCATGTCCAGTTCTAACTGTTGCTTCCTGACCTGCATACAGGTTTCTCAAGTGGCAGGTCAGGTGGTCTGGTATTCCCATCTTCTAAAGAATTTTCCATCTGTATGTCTTTTTTGGAGAAATGTCTATTTAGTTCTTTGGCCCATTTTTTGATTGGGTTGTTTATTTTTCTGGAATTGAGTGTAGAAGTTGCTTGTATATTTTTGAGATTAGTTGTTTGTCAGTTGCTTCATTTGCTATTATTTTCTCCCATTCTAAAGGCTGTCTTTTCATCTTGCTTGTAGTTTCCTTTGTTGTGCAGAAGATTTTAAGTTTAATTAGGTCCCATTTGTTTATTTTTGCTTTAATTTCCAATATTCTGGGAGTTGGGTCATAGAGGATCCTGCTGTGATGTATGTCGGAGAGTGTTTTGCTTATGTTCTCCTCTAGGAGTTTTAGAGTTTCTGGTCTTACATTTAGATCTTTAACCCATTTTGAGTTTATTTTTGTGTATGGTGTTAGAAAGTATTCTAGTTTCATTCTTTTACAAGTGGTTGACCAGTTTTCCCAGCACCACTTGTTAAAGAGATTGTCTTTAATCCATTGTATATTCTAGCCTCCTTTGTCGAAGATAAGGTGTCCATAGGTGTGTGGATTTATCACTGGGCTTTCTATTTGGTTCCATTTATCTATATTTCTGTTTTTGTGCCAGTACCATACTTTCTTGATGACTGTGGCTTTGTAGTAGAGCCTGAAGTCAGGAAGCTTGATTCCTCCAGTTCCATTCTTCTTTCTCAAGATGCTTTGTTCAGCAGATGAATGGATAAGAAAGCTGTGGTACATATACACAATGGAGTATTACTCAGCCATTAAAAAGAATACATTTGAATCAGTTCTAATGAGGTGGATGAAAGTGGAGCTGATTATACAGAGTGAAGTAAACCAGAAAGAAAAACACCAATACAGTATACTAACACATATATATGGAATTTAGAAAGATGTATGAGAGACAGAAAAAGAGACACAGATGTATAGTACAGTCTTTTGGACTCTGTGGGAGAGGACCAGGGTGGGATGATTTGAGAGAATGGTATTGAAATATGTATAATATCATATATGAAACGAGTCGCCAGTCCAGGCTCAATGCATGATACTGGATGCTTGGGGCTGGTGCACTGAGACAACCCAGAGGGATGGTTCGTGGAGGGAGGAGGGAGGGGGATTCAGGATGGGGAACACGTGTATACCTGTGGCAGATTCATGTTGATGTATGGCAAAACCAATACAATATTGTAAAGTAATTAACCTCCAATTAAAATAAATAAATTTATATTTAAAAATAAATAAATAAAGAATTTCCCACAGTTTATTGTGATCCACACAGTCAAAGGCTTTGGCATAGTCAATAAAGCAGAAATAGATTTTTTTCTCTTGCTTTTTTGATGACCCAGCAGATGTTGGCAATTTGATCTGGTTCCTCAGCCTTTTCTAAAGCTAGCTTGAACATCTGGAAGTTCACGGTTTATGTATTACTGAAGCCTTGCTTGGGGAATTTTGAGCATTTCTTTATTAGAGTGTGAGATGAATGCAGTTGTGCAGTAGTTTGAGCATTCCTTGGCATTGCCATTTTGGGGATTGGAATGAAAACTGATTTTTTTCCAGTCCTGTGGCCACTGCTGAGTTTTCCAAATTTGTTAGCATATTGGGTGCAGCACTTTCACAGCATCATCTTTTAGAATTTGAAATAACACAACTGGAATTCCATCACCTCCACTAACTTTGTTTGTAGTGATGATTCCTAAGGCCCACTTGACTTCACAATCCAGGATATCTGGCTCTAGGTGAGTGATCATACCATCGTGATTATCTGGGTCATGAAGATCTTTTTGTACATTTCTTCTGTGTATTCTTGTCACCTCTTCTTAATATCTGCTGCTTCTGTTAGAAGATATCTTCTTCTTCTGTTAGTCTGGAATTAAATTTATAATTAAAACTATAAATATTACTACAGTAATGGACTGCTAGGGTTAATTTTGGTTTGGGAATCAGACTGAGTATGCTTTAATACAGTATAATGAATTTCTGTCACTTTTCAAAATTAGTTGACCTTAGTTTTGAATATTCATATTTATAACTATGTAATTACCTTAAAAGGTCTTTCACTTATCTAGTCATTTCCATATAATTTCAGTAATGAAATCCATATTAAAGTAAATTCATTTTAAATAATTACTTTCTACAATTGTTCTGAGGTTAGATTTGTTTGATATAGACAAAAAAGAAAATGAAACTTTTGAAGTTACTTCTGTAGAATGAGATAGTGATAATACTTCTGTTTTGTACCCTATCCCATGTTTGGATGCTGAAGAATCAAATGAATTTAATGACAAGACTTCAAAATATTGCTACCCTATCTGTCATAGTAGAGAGTTCTGACAAAACGTGATCCACTGGAGGACTGAATAGCAAACCACTCCAGTATTCTTGCTGCATGAACAGTAGGAAAAGGCAAAAAGATATGATATTGGAAGATAAGCGTCCCAAGTAGGAAGGTGTCCAATATGCTCCTGGGGAAGAGAAGAGGATAATTTCTAATTGTTCCAGAAAGAATGAAGCACTTGGGCTAAAATGTATACAGTGCTCAGTTGTGGATGTGTCTGGTGGTGAAAGTAAAATCTGATGCTGCATCGAAGACTGGAATGTCAAGTCCATCAGTTGAAGTAAATTGGATATGCTCAAGCAAGAAATGGTCAGAGTGAATATCAACATCTTAGTAATCAGTGAACTGAAATGAATGGGAATGGTCAAATTTATTCAGATGATGATTATATCTAATCCTGTGGGTAACAATCCCTTAGAAGAAATGAAGTAGCCCTCATAGCCAACAAAGGAGTTCAAAATGGGGTACTTGGGTGCAATCTCAAAAATGACAGAACGATATAGGTTTGTTTCTAAGACAAATCATTCAACATCACAGTTTCACAGAAATACAAGTCTATGCCCCAACCATTAATCCCAAAGAAGTTGAAGTTGACCTGTTTATGAAGACTTATAAGAACTTATACAACAAAGAAAAGATGTCCTTATCATCATAGGGAATTGGGATACAAAGTAGGAAGTCAGGAGATACCTGGGGTAAGAGTCAAGTTTGGTCTTGGCTTACAAAGTGAGGCAGGGCAAAAGGTAACAGAGTTTTTTCAAGAGAACATATTGGTCAGAGCAACCAGCCTCAGCCTACAATTGGAAAGACTCTCTTCAAGAAAATTGGCAATATCAAAGGAATATTTCATGCAAGGAATTCATCTAGAACCAGATATTCTGGAGTGTGAAGTCAAGTGGGATTTAGGAAACATTACTATGAACAATCTTACCTTAGATGTGGGGTATTCCTTCATGGCTGCTCCAGCCAAGCGCAGCCGCTGCTCCTTATCTTGGATGAGGGGTATCTCCTCACAGCAGCCCCTCCTGAACTTGAACGTGAAGTAGCTCCTCTCGGCCCTCCAGTGCCCGTGCAGCCACATCCAGCATCAGATTTTACCCCACGTCTAAGGTAAGAGAAACCTAAATAAGACGGTAGGTGTTGTGAGAGGCATCAGAGGGCAGACACACTGAAACCATAATCACAGAAAACTAGCCAATCCGATCGCAAGGACCAAGACTTGTCTAACTCTATGAAATTAAGCCATGCCGTGTGGGGCCATCTAAGACGGTTGGGTCTTGGTGGAGAGGTCTGACAGAATGTGGTCCACTGGAGAAGGGAATGGCAAACCATTTCAGTATTCTTGCCTTGAGTACCCCATAAACAGTATGAAAAGGCAAAATAATAGGATACTGAAAGAGGAACTCCCCAGGTCAATAGGTGTCCAATATGCTACTGGAGATCAGTAGAGAAATAACTCCAGAAAGAATAAAGGGATATAGCCAAAGCAAAACAATACCCAGTTGTGGATGTGACTGGTGTTAGAAGCAAGGCTCAATGCTGTAAAGAGCAATATTGCATAGGAACCTAGAATGTTAGGTCCATAAATCAAGGCAAATTGGAAGTAGTCAAACAGGAGATGGCAAGAGTGAATGTTGATATTCTAGGAATCAGCGAACTAAAATAGACAGGAATGGGTGACTTTACTCAGATTACCGTTATATCTACTACTGTGGGCAGGAATCCCTTAGAAGAAACGGAGTAGACATCATGGTCAACAAAAGAGTCCGAGATGCAGTACTTAGATGCAATCTCAAAAACAACAGAATGATCTCTGTTTGTTTCCAAGGCAAACCATTCAATATCACGGTAATCCAAATCTATGCCCCAACCAGTAATGCTGGAAAAGCTGACATTGAACAGTTCTATGAAGACCTACAAGACCTTTTAGAACTAACACTCAAAAAAGATGTCCTTTTTATTATAGGGGACTGGAATAAAAAGTTAGGAAGCCAAGAAACAATGGGAAAATTTGGCCTTGGATTACGGAATGAAACAGGACAAAGGCTAATAGACTTTTGCCAAGAGAACGCACTGGTCATAGCAAACACCCTCTTCCAATAACACAAGAGAAGACTCTACACATGGACATCACCAGATGGTCAACACCAAAATCAGATTGATTATATTCTTTGCAGCCAAAGATTGAGAAGCTCTATACAGTCAGCAAAAACAAGACTGGGAGCTGACTGTGGCTCAGATCATGAACTCCTTATTGCCAACTTCAGACTGAAATTGAATAAAGTAGGGAAAACCACTAGACCATTCAGCTATGACCTAAATCAAATTCCTTATGATTATACAGTGGAAGTGAGAAATAGATTTCAGGGACTAGATCTGACAGAGTGCCTGATGAACTATGGAAGGAGGTTCTTCACATTGTACAGGAGAAAGGGATCAAGACCATCCCCATGGAAAAGAAATGCAAAAAAGAAAAATTCTGTCTGAGGAGGCCTTACGAATAGCTGTGAAAAGAAGAGAAGTGAAAAGCAAAGGAGAAAAGGAAAGATAAAAGCATCTGAATGCAGAGTTCCAAAGAATATCAAGGAGAGATAAGAAAGCAGCGATCAATGAAAAGAAGTAGAGGAAAACAATGGAATGGGAAAGACTAGAGATCTCTTCAAGAAAATGGGAGATACCAAGGGAACATTTCATGCAAAGATGGGCTCGATAAAGGACAGAAATGATATGGACCTAACAGAAGCAGAAGATACTAAGAAGAGGTGGCAAGAATACACAGAAGTGTAAAAAAAGAGCTTCACAACCAAGATAAGCACAATAGTGTGATCACTCATCTAGAGCCAGACATCCTGGAATGTGAAGTCAAGTGGGTCTTAGAAAGCATCACTACGAACAAACCTAGTTGAGGTGAGCTAGTTGAGCTATTTCAAATTCTGAAAGGTGATGCTGTGAAAGTGCTGCACTCAATATGCCAACAAATTTCGAAAACTCAGCAGTAGCCACAGGACAGGAAAAGGTCAGTTTTCATTCCAATCCCTAAGAAAAGCAATGTCAAAGAATTCCCAAACTACTACACAATTGCACTCATCTCATGCTAGTAAAACAATTCCCAAAATTCTCCAAGCCAGTCTTCAGCAATACGTCAACCGTGAACTTCCTGATGTTCAAGATGGTTTAGAAAAGGCAGAGGAACCAGAGATCAAATTGTCAACATCCACTGGACCATGGAAAAAGCAAGAGAATTCCAGAAAAACATCTATTTCTGCTTTATTGACTATGCCAAAGCCTTTGACTGTGTGCGTCACAATCAACTGTGGAAAATTCTGAAAGAGATGGGAATACCAGACCACCTGACCTGCCTCTTGAGAAACCTGTATGCAGGTCAGTAAGCAACAGTTAGAACTGGACATGGAACAACAGACTGGTTCCAAATAGGAAAAGGAGTACGTCATGGCTGTATATTGTCACTCTGCTTATTTAACTTACATCCAGAGTACATCATGAGAAAAGCTGTGCTGGAAGAAACACAATCTGGAATCAAGATTGCTGGGGGAAATATCAATAACCTCAGATATGCAGATGACATCATCTTTATGGCAGAAAGTAAAGAGGAACTAAAAAGCCTCTTGGTGAAAGAAGAGAATGAAAAAGTTGGCTTAAAACTCAACACTCAGAAAACTAAAATCATGGCATCCGGTCCCATCACTTCATGGGAAATAGATGGGGAAACAGTGGAAACAGTGTCAGACTTTATTTTTTTGGGCTCCAAAAACAGTGCAGATGGTGATTGCAGCCATGAAATTAAAAGTCGCTTATTCATTGGAAGGAAAGTTTTGACCAACCTAGATAGTATATTCAAAAGCAGAGACATTACTTTGCCGACTAAGGTCCGTCTAGTCAAGTTTATGGTTTTTCCAGTGGTCTTGTATGGATGTGAGAGTTGGACTGTGAAGAAAGCTGAGCACTGAAGAATTGATGCTTTTGAACTGTGGTGTTGGAGAAGACTCTTGAGAGTCCCTTGGACTGCAAGGAGATCCAACCAGTCCATTCTAAAGATCAGTCCTGGGTGTTCCTTGGGAGGACTGATGCTAAAGCTGAAACTCCAATACTTTGGCCACCTCATGCAACGAGTTAACTCAGTGTAAAAGACTCATGCTGGGAGGGATTGGGGGCAGGAGCAGAAGGGAACAACAGAGGATGAGATGGCTGGATGGCATCTCTGACTCGATGGACATGAATTTGGGTGAACTCTGGTTGGTGATGGACAAGGAGGCCTCGTGTGTTGCAATTCATGGGGTCACAGAGAGTTGGACATGACTGAACGACTGAACTGACTGTGAACAAAGCTAGTAGAGATGACAAAATTCTAGTTGAGCTATCTAAAATACTAAAATATAAATCTTTTAGAGTGCTGCAATGAATATATTACCAGGAATGGAAAACTGAACTACGGCCACAGGACTGGAAAAGTCAGTTTTCATTCCAATCTCTATGAGGAGTAAATGCCAAAGAATTTTCAAACTATGATACAATTGCACTCATTTCAGATACTAGTAAAGTTTTGCTGAAAATCCTTCAAGCTATTCTTCTGCAGAACGTGAACTGAGAACTTCCAGATATACAAGCTGGGCTTTGAGAGAGCAGTGAACCAGAGATCAAATTGCCAATGCTTACTGGATCATAGGGAAAGAAAGGGAATTCCAGAAAAAAAATCTGCTTCATTGACTATGCTAGAGCCTTTGACTGTATGGATCACAAAAAATTGTGGAAAATTCATAAAGAAATAGGAATATCAGACCATCTTACATGCCTCCTGAGAAACCTGTATACAGGTCAAGAAGTAATAGTCAGAACCAGAAGTGGAACAAAGGACTGGTTCAAAACTGGGTAAGGAGTATGTCAAGTCTGCATATCACCCTGCTTATTTAACTTATATGCAAAATTTATCCTGTGAAATACCAGCTTGGATGAATCACAAGCTGAAATCAAGATTGTTGGGAGAAATGTCAATAACCTCAGATATGCAGATGACACCACCCTTATGGCAGAAAGTGAAGAGGATGTAAAGAACCTCTTAATGAAGATGAAAGAAGAGTAACAAAGTTAATGTAAAACTCAGCATTCAAAAAACAAAGATCATGGCATCTGTTCCTTTCAGTTCATGACAAATAGAGGGGGAAACAAAGCAAACAGTGACAGGTTTTATTTTCTTGGGCTCAAAAATCACTGTGGATGGGGACTGTGGCCATGAAAGAAAAGACACTTGTTCCTTGGTAGAAAAGCTACGACACTGCACAACAAAGGAAACTATAAGCAAGGTGAAAAGACAGCCTTCAGAATAGGAGAAAATAATAACAAATGAAGCAATGGACAAAGAATTAATCTCAAAAATGTACAAGCAACTCCTGCAGCTCAATTCCAGAAAAGTAAACGACCAAATCAAAAAATGGGCCAAAGAAATAAATAGACATTTCTCCAAAGAAGACATACAGATGACTAACAAACACATGAAAAGATTCTCAGCATCACTCATTGTCAGAGAAATGCAAATGAAAACCACAGTGAGGTACCATTTCATGCCAGTCAGAATGGCTACTATCCAAAAGCCTACAAGCAATTAGTGCTGGAGACGGTGTGGAGAAAAGGGAACCTTCTTACACTGTTGGTGGGAATGCAAACTAGTACAGCCACTATGGAGAACAGTGTGGAGATTCCTTAAAAAACTGGAAACAGAACTGCCATATGACCCAGCAATCCCACTGCTGGGCATACACACTGAGGAAACCAGAATTAAAAGAGACACGTGTACCCCGATGTTCATCACAGCACTGTTTATAATAGCCAGGACATGGAAGCAACCCAGATGTCCATCAGCAGAAGAATGGATAAGAAAGCTGTGTGGTACATATACACAATGGAGTATTACTCAGCCATTAAAAAGAATACATTTGAATCAGTTGTAATGAGGTGGATGAAACTAGAGCCTATTACACAGAGTGAAGTAAGCCAGAAAGAAAAACACCAATGCAGTATACTAATGCATGTATATGGAATTTAGAAAGATGGTAATGATAACCCTGTATACAAAACAGCAAAAGAGACACAGATGTATAGAACAGTCTTTTGGACTCTGTGGGAGAGGGAGAGGGTGGGATGATTTCAGAGCATGGCATTGAAATTTGTATAATATCATATGTGAAATGAATTGCCAGTCCAGGTTCCATGCATGATACAGGATGCTCGGGGCTGGTGCACTGGGATGACCCAGAGAGATGGTATGGGGAGGGAGGTGGGAGGGGTGTTCAAGATGGGGAACACGTGTACATCCATGGCAGATTCATGTTTATGTATGGCAAAACCAATACAATAATGTAATTAGCCTTCAATTAAAATAAATAAATTTATATTAAAAAAAGAAAAAAAAAACTGTGACAAACCTAGACAGCATATTAAAAAGCAGAGGCATCACTTTGCTGACAAACTTCCATATAGTCAAAGCTATTGTTTTCCCAGTAGTCATGTATGGATGTGAGAGCTGGATCATAAAGAAGGCTGAGTGCTGAAGAATTAATACTTTCTAACTATGGTGTTGGAGAAGACTCTTGAGAGTCCCTTGGACAACAAGGAGATCAAACGAATTCATTGGAAGGACAATGCTGAAGCTGAAACGCCAATGCTTTGGCTACCTGATGCAAAGAGCCAATTCATTGGAACAGATCCTGATTCTGGGAAAGTTTGAGAGGAGGAGGAGAAGGGGGTGGCAGAGTATGTGACAGTTAGAAGGCATCATGGACTAAAGGGGATGAGTTTGAACAAGCCTGGAGTGCTTCAGTTCATGGTGTTGCAGAGTCAGACATGACTGGTGACTGAACAAAAACAATACATCTTCAGTGACTTCTCAGGTTCTCAACTTCACAGTTGCTAGATATTGAAAATTGGACCTTAGAAAACTTTTTAATTAATTGGAACACAAGGTTGAATAATTGATGAACTACTTGAAAGTTTTTATGAGATTCAAAACATATAATCAGTTGAGACAAATGAGAAATCCAGTTTTTCTAACAATTGGCTGGTGAGAAATATCAATCAATAAAATCACAAATAACAAGCCNTTATTGTTTGCAAGAAAACTAGGATCATTCATTAATTTATATATATGTATATATGCAGAGAATCAGTCAATGACATATACATTAAACATATACAATAATTACAGACATAGAAAATTAGTTCATAAGTTGCTCTAGAATGGAGTATCTGTGTAAAAGATGTTGAACTATGTAACAGTCATCAGATCTTTGTTGCAAAAGTACATTAGTGATCTTACCCAAGGTCAACAGACACTTGAAACTGAATTGGAACCAGAGCTGAGATGTAACTTTTTCTCAGTTATTGATTTTAATCCCCATTATTCTAAGAAAGGTGACCACAACTGTCTTACTGCCTAGAGCATTCTGCAGAAAAGTGTTAGGCATGCATATTCTGGAGGTAGAAAGTCCCATTTTCAAAATCTTTAAGCTATGTGACCTTGGGCAACTTTATTAAAAAGTCTGAGTTTCAGTTTCCCCATCCATCAAGTTGGAAAAATAATAAAACCTATCTTAAAGGGATGTGGGAAAACTAAATACAAGAAAAGACTTTCTCACAACACTTGTCACATAGTAAGTACTCAGTATGTAATAGTTACCATTACTACTATTGTTGTTGATGTTATTTCTGTTTCTTTTAGCCCTTTGATGTAACAAGTGTACAGCCACAGTCTCATATCCTCCATGTTGACTTTGAATTTTGCGTTCTCTGATGAGTGTATTTATCTATAAGAAACTGAGCTGATTTGTACATCCTTAACCTTTCTGAAGGGCTTCCCTGATACCTCAGTTGGTAAAGAATCCTGCAATGCAAGAGACCCTGGTTTGATTCACTGGGGAAGGGATAGGATACCCACTCCAGTATTCTTGGGCTTCCCTTGTGGTTCAGTTGGTAAAGAATCAGCCTGCAATACGGGAGACCTGGGTTAGATTCCTGGGTTAGGAAGATCACCTGGAGAAGAGAAAGGCTACCCACTCCAGTATTCTGCCCTAGAGAATTCCATGGAGTGTATAGTCAGTGGGGTCATAAAGAGTCGGACATGACTGAGTGACTTTCAATTTCACAACCTTTCTTAAAGTTCTCACTAATCAGGATGGATAGACCAGCTAGTCTTTTTATACCTGAAACACAAGTGTCTCATTACAAGCTGTTGCTGCTGTTGTCACTTCAGTCGTGTCCGACTCTGTGTGACCCCATAGATGGCAGCCCACCAGGCTCTGCCATCCCTGGGCTTCTCCAGGCAAGAACACTGGAGTGGGTTGTCATTTCCTTCTCCAATGCATGAAAGTGAAAGTGAAGTCACTCGGTAGTGTCCGACTCTTCTCAATCCCATGGACCACAGCCTAACAGGGTCCTCCATCCATGGGATTTTCCAAGCAGGAGTACAGGAGTGGGTTATCATTGCCTTCTCTGGTCTCATGACAAGAGCTGAACAGTTTTTCAAATTAGTTTTCAACAGGTTATTACCTGCATTGTAATCTATCTAGTAAACTCTAGGGAAATTAAAGTTTTCAATAAGACCTCACATGATTGTATTTTACTTTTTGGGAAAAAAAATGTGGAGGCTGTTCTGTTTTGAAAAAAGCTTACTTTTTTCCAGGAGTTGTAGGAAGTGAAAATTAAAATTAAAAAAAATAATAANCTCACATGATTGTATTTTACTTTTTGGGAAAAAAAATGTGGAGGCTTTTCTGTTTTGAAAAAAGCTTACTTTTTTCCAGGAGTTGTAGGAAGTGAAAATTAAAATTAAAAAAAATAATAAGATTAAAATAATGTGACCAGATTTTAGGGAGTGTTTAAGACACAAGGGTGAAGAATTTAGACCAATGATAGCAAATTTATTACATTTTCCTTGTTTACTCTGATGTATTATAGAAGTTTTCAAAATTTGAGTAACATGGAAATTTACAATATCATACACAAACTAGATAGCCAGTGGGAATTTGCTGTCTGGCTCAGGGAACTCAAACAGAGGCTCTGTGACAGGCTGAAGTGTGGGATGGGGAGGGAGATGGGAGGGAGGTTCTGGAGGGAAGGGATGTGGGTGAACCTATCTATGGCTGATTCTTGTTGATGCATGACAAAAAACCCACAAAATTCTATAAAGCAATTAATCTTCAATTAAACATTAAAATAAATAATTTTAAGAGTGTATCTTACCTCTTCAAGAAAATTTACTGCCATCAGTTATTAATGCCTACCTTGAAATATGGAAGAGCAGGTATCTGCAATACTGAGCTAGACTGTGTGATCAGGCATGGGGTGATTTCTAGAGAAATCTCAGATTTTAGAGATCTTCAAGGAAGATTGGTTTGAATAAGCTCTATATGGCAGACTGAAGTGGCAAGGCTGAATCAGAGACCAAATGGTTGTTAAAATAAATCAAACAGATGCTTCACGATATATCTTTTGTTTTTCTAGGGTAGTTATTTTGTGAAGTATGTCTAGACCAGAAGTCTCCAACCTGTTTGGTACCAGAGAACAGTTTTGTGGGAGACAATTTTTGCATAGACTTGGACAGAGGGATGGTTTTGGAGTGATTGAAGCACATTATGCTTATTTTGCACATTATTCCTATTATTATTATTGTGTAATATATTATGAAATAATTGTACAATTGTCATTTGCCACTCACTGATGGGATTTTGATATTAGTCTGCAAGCAAGTAATTTATTATGGTCTCTGTGCAGGCAAACCTTTCTGCTAAAGATAATCTGTACTTGCACTAAATCCCCAGTACTGCCATCACTGCCTCAGCTCCACCTCAGATCATCAGGCAGCAAATTCTTATAAGGAGCATGCCACCTAGACCCCTCCCATACTCAGCTCACAGTACTCAGTTCTGGATCCTATGAGAATCCAGTGCTACCAATGATCTAACAGGAGGTGGAGCTCAGGCAATAATTCAAGTGGTGGAGAGTGGCTGTAAATAGAGATGAAGTTTCACTTACCTTTCCACCACTCACCTCCTGATGTGTATGGCCCTGTTATTAACAGGGCATGGACCAGTATTGGCCAAGATGACTTATACCTCCATCAGAGTGTCTAAAACCAAGGTGCAGTCTTGAAGGTTAGCACTGCAAAGCAGATAGTCTGTAGTCAAGATCTACTTGTTCATAGTGTATTAACAACCCACTCTGAAATCTCAGGGACTTAAAGCAAGAAAGGTTTATTTCTCATTCATGACCTGTGTTTACCAAATATCAAATTAGCCATGCCATGAGTGGCCACCCAAGATGGACGGGTCATGGTGGAGAGGTCTGATCTGACAGAATGTGGTCCACTGGAGAAGGGAACGACAAACCTCTTCAGTATTCTTACCTTGAGAACCACATGAGCAGTATGAAAAGGCAAAAAGATAGGACACTGAAAGATGAACTCCCCATGTTGGTAGGTGCCCAATATGCTACTGGAGATCAGTGGACAAATAACTCCAGAAAGAAGAAGGGGGTGGAGCCAAAGCAAAAACAACACCCAGTTGTGGATGTGACTGGTAATGGAAGCAAAATCCATACTGCATAGGAACCTGGAATGTTAGGTCCATGAATTAAGGCAAACTGGAAGTGGTAAATAGGAGATGGCAAGGGTGAACGCCAACATTCTAGGAATCAGCGAACTAAAATGGACTGGAATGGGTGAAATTAACTCAGATGACCATTCTATCTACTACTGTGGGCAAGAATTCCTTAGAAGAAATGGAATAGCCATCATGGTCAACAAAAGAGTCTGAAATGCAGTACTTGAATGCAATCTCAAAAATGACAGAAGGATCTCTATTAATTTCCAAGGCAAACCATTCAGTATCACAGTAATCCAAGTCTATGCCCCAACCAGTGATGCTGAAGAAGCGTTATTTTAGAAATAACACCCCCAAAGATGTCCTTTTCATTATAGGGTCTAGAAGCAAAAGTAGGAAGTCAAGAAACACCTGATGTAACAGGCAAATTTGGCCTTGGAGTACAGAATGAAGCAGGGCAAAGGCTAATAGAGTTTTGCCAAGAGAACACACTGGTCATAGCAAACACCCTCTTCCAACAACACAAGAGAAGACTCTACACATGAACATCATGAGATGGCCAACACTGAAATCATATTGATTAAATTCTTTGCAGGCAAAGATGGAGAAGCTCTATACAGTCAGCAAAAACAAGACTGGGAGCTGATTGTGGCTCAGATAATGAACTCCTTATTGCCAAATTCAGACTTAAATTGAAGAAAGTAGGGAAAACCACTAGACCATTCAGCTATGACCTAAATCAAATTCCTTATGATTATACAGTGGAAGTGAGAAATAGATTTCAGGGACTAGATCTGATAGACAGAGTGCCTGATGAACTAAGGACAGAGGTTCATAACATTGTACAGGAGACAGGGATCAAGGCCATCCCCATGAAAAAGAAATGCAGAAAGGCAAAATGTCTATCTGAGGAGGCCTTAAAAATAGCTGTGAAAAGAAGAGAAGTGAAAGGTAAAGGAGAAAAGGTAAGATATAAGCATCTGAATACAGTGTTCCAAAGAATAGCAAGGAGAGATAAGAAAGCCTTCCTCAAGATCAATGCAAAGAAATAGAGGAAAACAATAGAATGGGAAAGAATAGAGATCTCTTCAAGAAAATTAGAGATACCAACGGAACATTTCATGCAAAGATGGGCTCAAGGTCAGAAATTGTATGGACCTAACAGAAGCAGAAGAGATTAAGAAGAGGTGACAAGAACACACAGAAGAACTATACAAAAAAATCTTCATGACCCAGAAAATCACGGTGGTGTGATCACTCACCTAGAGCCAGACATCTTGGAATGCAAAGTCAAGTGGGCCTTAGGAAGCACCACTATGAACAAAGCTAGTGGAGGTGATGGAATTACAGTTGAGTAATTTCAAATCCTAAAAATTATGCTGTGAAACGGCTGCACTCAACATCCCAGCAAATTTGAAAAACTCAGCAGGTGACACAGGACTGGAAAAGGTCAGTATTCATTCCAATCCCAAAGAAAGGCAATGCCAAAGAATGTTCAATCTCCCACAGTTCAGTTCAGTTCAGTCGCTTAGTCGTGTCTCTTTGTGACCCCACGAATCGCAGCACGCCAGGCCTCCCTGTCCATCACCATCTCCCGGAGTTCACTCAGACTCATGTCCATCGTGTCCGTGATGCCATCCAGCCATCTCATCCTGGGTCGTCCCCTTCTCCTCCTGCCCCCAATCCCTCCTAGCATCAGAGTTTTTTTTCCCAATGAATCAACGCTTCACATCAGGTGTCCAAAGCACTGGAGCTTCAGCTTCAGCATCATACCTTCCAAAGAAATCCCAGGATTTATCTCCTTCAGAATGGACTGGTTGGATGTCCGTGCAGTCCAAGGGACTCTCAAGAGTCTTCTCCAACACCACAGTTCAAAAGCATCAAATCTTTGGCGCTCAGCCTTCTTCACAGTCCAACTCTCACATCCATACATGACCACAGGAAAAACCATAGCCTTGACTAGACAGACCTTAGTCGTCAAAGTAATGTCTCTGCTTTTGAAAGTGCTGTCTAGGTTGGTCATAACTTTTCTTCCAAGGAGTAAGCGTCTTTCAATTTCATGGCTGCAGTCACCATCTGCAGTGATTTTGGAGCCCCCAAAAATAAAGTCTGACACTGTTTCTACCGTTTCCCCATCTATTTCCCATGAAGTGATGGAGCCGGAAGCCATGATCTTTGTTTTCTGAATGTTGAGCTTTAAGCCAACTTTTTCACTGTCCTCTTTCACTTTGATCAAGAGGCTTTTGAGTTCCTCTTCACTTTCTGCCATAAGGGTGGTGTCATCTGCATATCTGAGGTTATTGATATTTCTCCTGGCATCTTGATTCCAGCTTGTGTTTCTTCCAGTCCAGCATTTCTCATGATGTACTTTGCATAGAAGTTAAATAAGCAGGGTGACAATATACAGCCCTGACATATTGCACTAATCTCCCATGTTAGTAAAGTCATGCTCAAAATTTTCCAAGCCAGGCTTCAGCATTACCGTGAACAATACAGTGAACCATGAACTTCCAGATGTTCAAGCTGGTTTTAGAAATGGCAGAGGAACCAGGGATCAAATTGCCAGCAACTGCTGGATCATCGAAAAAGCAAGAGAGTTCGAGAAAACCATCTATTTCAGCTTTATCAACTATCCCAAAGCCTTTGACTGTGTGGATCACAATAAACTGTGGAAAATTCTAAAAGAGATGGGAATACCAGACCACCTGACCTGCCTCTTGAGAAATCTGTATCTAGGTCAGGAAGCAACAGTTAGAACTGGACATGGAACAACAGACTGGTTTCAAATAGGAAAAGGAGTATGTCAAGGCTGTATATTGTCATCCTGCTTATTTAACTTCTATGCACTTTAAATATTCCCCGCCATTCTCATCTGGCCTGAAGAGTTTCTGCTGAAAATCATCTGTTAGTCATATGGCATTTCCCTTATATGTTACATCTTGCTTTTCCCTTGCTGCTTTTAACATTCTTTATGTTTAATCTCTGATAATTTTGTTAGTATGTGTTTCAACATGTTTCTCCTTGGGTTTATCCTATATGGGACTCTCTGCACTTCTTGTACTTAATTGACTATTTCCCATGCAGGGGAAGTTTTCAACTATAATCTCTTCAAAAACTTTCTCAGTGCCTTTCTTTTTCTCTTCTTCATCTGGGACCCTTATAACTCAAATGTTTGTGTGTTTAATATTGTCCCAGAGGTCTCTGAGACTATCCCCAATTCTTTAAATTCCTTTTCCTTTATTCTGCTTTTCAACTGTTATTTCCACCATTCTACCTTCCAGCTCACTTATTCATTCTTCTGCTTCTGTTAATCTACTATTCATCCCTTCTAGAGTATTTTTAATTTCAGTAATTGTGTTATTCATCTCTTTTTGTTTATTCTTTATTTCTTCTATGTTCTTGGTAATTGAGTTAATTGTGTTGTTTGCATTTTGCATTTTCTACATTCTATTTTAAGGTTTTGGAACATCTTTACTGGTATTACTGTGAACTTTGTTTCACATAGTTTGCCTATTTCCTCTTCGTTTAGTTGGTCTTGTGTGTTTCTAGTTTTTTCCTTCATTTACACGATACTTCTCTGCCTTTTCTTTTTTAATTTACTGTTTGCGGTCTCCTTTTCTCAGGTCTTGCAGTCAAATTCCATCTTCTTTTTGGTTTCTGCCCTTAGTGGGTAAGGTTGGTCCAGTGGTTGGTGTATGCTTCTGTTGGGTGTGACTTGCATTTGCTCTGGTGGAAGGAGGAAGGAAGATTTTGTTTGTTTGCTTGCTTTTATTCTTTGATGGGCAGGGCTGTATGAGATGGTAATCCTGTTTGCTGATGATTGGGTTTGTATTTTTGTCTTATTCCTTGTTTGGGCCAGGCATCCTGCACTGGGTGCCACTAGCAGTTGGGTGATGCCAGGTCTTGTATACAGGTGGAGACCTTGTGGAAGTTCTCACTAATTAATACTCTTTGGGGTTAGGAGTTTTCTGCCAGTCTAGAGTCTTGTTATCAGTGCTCCCACTCCAAAGTTTCAGGGCCCAATCTCTTGCCTGGGAAATGAAATTCCACTGGTGATTTGTAATGGCATTAAACAGGATTAAAGCAAACACTAAAACAAAAAACAAAGTGCAAGCCAGAGACAAATGGCAAATACAAAGTGAGGCAAATACTAACAAAAATATTGGAATATATACACACCCCACATACACATATAAACAAACCAAAACAGTCTTAAAAAACAAAGAAAGAAAGCAGAAGAGATTTGCTTGCTAAGCCAAAGAAAGCACAAATAATATCAATCAGTTAAAAGCAAAACCAACTAAAGCATAAACTGGAAAACAAAACCAAAACAATGTGCTAATTGGGGAATAAAGCAATAAAAGCAAAACTAATTAGCATTTGAGAAAAAGAAAAGGATAAAAATAAAGAATAAACAGAAAAGCAAAGTCAAATAAGAGGTAGATAAAGAAGATTTATGTATGTTAAAAAATAACTGCAACAGGAAAATAATAAGAAAATCAAACAAAATAATATATGTAGAAAAAATAAATTTAAATTATATAAATTAAAGAAAAATATTTTATAAAGGGGGAAAACCTTCAAAACTGCAAAAGGTCAATGTAAAATCGAAGTATTTGAAAGAAATAAAAAGTGTGATTAACAACAACAAAAATTTCTCAAAAGCATAAATCAATTTGATAGTACTAATAAAATCAACAACTATTGCAACAATGGAAAAAAAATCCAGAATCAACTACTAAACAAGTTAAAATGTAATAATAAATGTTTTTCTAGGATTTCAGCTGTTAGCATCTTTTCCCTTGCTGTGAGTCACAGTCCACCTTGCCTCCCTAGGATGCCCTCTAATACTAGGCTGGTCTCTGGACCTATTGTGAGGGTAGCTCAGACTCTAATTCAGTCCTACTCTTGTGTTCTTGCCTCTAATGTCTGCATCTGCCAGTGCTAGATTTGCAGGATCTCTCATTTTCCTTTTGTATATTCCATAGACACAAAGCCTGCTTATTCAATTGTGTGGATTTAACCTGTAGGTTCTACCACTGGTGGGAAGTTTTGGGTTCTCTTCCTTAGCTACACTGCTCCTGAGTTTCAATTGTGGTTTTATCTCCACCTTTGTGTATGAGTCATCCACAGGGGTTAGATTCTGAAGCTGCCCTGGAGAACTTGGTTCAGCCCCCAGAGGTCTGGGTGTGGAGTTGGTGCAGCCACTTGGAACATAGGGAGCCTGACAGTACCAGGTACTCACGGAGCTGATGGCTAGGACAGCAAGAGATATGGTGCTCTTAGGGTTTTTTCTAGCTTCTGTCTGCTCTGTCCCAGTGGGGATCGTGCAAGAGGGTTGCACATGATCTTGGATCAAGGGGACCCTGATAATGCCAGATACGCCTGGGTGCTGGTGGCAATTGTCACAGGAGGTATGGTGCTATTAGTTTTTTTTCTAGATTATGGAAGCTCTGCTTTCAGTGAGGACTAAGCATGGAGGTGGCACAGCTGTTTGGATTGTGGGAATTCTGGTAGCACCAAGTGTACAGGGATGCCAACTGTCTCGGCTGCAGGAGCTATGGAAAATCTAATGAGTTTTTCCTATCCTCTGGCAGCTGTAAATCAGAGAGCCTCTTTTATTGGTCCTTCTCTGTTTCTTGGGCCATTCTAGCACTTACAGGACCCCAAGTTGGGGGTTCTTCTCTGTTTCTTCTGGCATCAGGCACTTAAAGGGCCACCCTGGTTTGGGTCTTTCTCTGTTGTTTGGTGCATCAGGCATTTAAAGGGCCACCCTGACAGGGGTCCTTGTTTGTTGCTTGGCATGGCAGGCACTTAAAAGGCAACGCTTTATGAGTTCTTTCAGCTCTCTGGTGCTGAAGTGTGGAGAGAAGGAGGCTATAGAGATGGCTCCACCCTCTGTATGTGATTCAGCAGTAACGCCTGCCTCCATGTTTGCCTGGCTTTCCTTCACAAGCATTTCCCACTGTGATCTCCTCCCTCAGGTCTCCTCAGGCTGTGGAGATTGTCCCCATAATCAATAGTAGAGATTGTCCTGGGGCTGCTCTCCAATATCTATGCTCCAGTTCCCATTCATTGAACTTTCTAGGGGACCTGTGTCCCTGTCTGGAGTATGTATGGCTGTGGCAACGATCGTCTGTATAATTTTCATTCCATTCAGACTGTCAAAGATCAGCTGCTTCATTCTCCAACAGCCTCAAATGCTTCACCTCTTTCCCACATGGTTGTCATGATGTGGGATCTGACACCTGCTTCAGTTCCCCAACCTCCCGAATGCAGATCCAGTCCTACTAACTCTCTTCTTTTTTTGCCCTCCTTCCTTCCTCCTACAGAGTTTTTCTTGGTTCTGTATATTCTTTTCCAGTGGTCAGGTACACCTGCTCTCTGTTGGTTGCTGTTCTGCAAGATCTTCCCAGTTGTTTTTTAACATGGCTGCTCATTAGCAAGACATCTGGAGCTTTGGAAAAGAATATCAACACCTGGGCATTTGCATTTTTCAAAAAATTCCAAAATAATTCTGTTATGCATTTGGATTTTAAAAAGTGATTTCAAGTTTTCCTATTAAATGGTAGTTTTAGTGATATGGAATTCTATTATTACCTGTTGATCAATAATAATACAATAATATTAAACAAATAATAATTACATAATTGTTGTAGGAAGGGGAAGGCCCCCCTACAGGACCCCAAGAGCGGGCTCTTGTCTAACACTCAGAAAGTAATTGTCCGAGGAGACATGTGCTGACAAAGCAAGAGATTTTATTGGGAAAGGGCACCTGGGTGGAGAGCAGTAGGGTAAGAGATCCCAGGAGAACTGCTCTGCTGTGTGGCTCATGCAAATGGTTACTATGGTGCCTGACTAGGGTGAGCGGTTTCAATCAGTGTGCTTCCCCTAATATAATTACATTAATAAGAGATAATTATCAATTTTTGCAATCAGTATCCAGACAAAAATAAATCATACAATTGCAATCCATAATGGAAATATGATTAACCTAAGAATATAAAATAATTACATACAATTTGTGGGATCATGCTGGTTGATGTGGTAAGTAGAAGTGCACATGTTTTCATCTTCCCAGCCAGTCTGTGTCTTTTGGTTGATGCAATTAATCCACTTTCATTTAAGGTAGTTATCAATATGTATGATCCTATTACTATTTTCTTTGTAGGCTTTTTCCTTCTCTTGTGGTTAATACCTAGAAAAGTTCCTTTAGCTTTTACTGTAAAGCTGAATTTTAACTTTTGCTTGTCTGGAAAGCTTTTGATTTCTCCATCAAATCTCAATGAGATTTTTGCTGGGTAGAGTGTTCTTGATTGTAGGCTGTTCCCTTTCATCACTTTAAATCTATTATGCCATTCCCCTTTGGCTTGTAGAGTTTCTGTTGAGATTTAAGCTGACAACCTTATGGGAGTTCCCTTGTATATTATTTGTCACTTTTCCCTTGTTGCTTTTACTATTTTACCTTTGTCTTTGATTTTTGTCAGTTTGATTACTATGTGTCTTGGGGTGTTCCTCCTTGGGTTTATTCTGCCTGGGACTCTCTGCTTCCTGGACTTGGTTGACTATTTCCTTTCCTTTGTTAGGGAAGTTTTCAAGTATCATCTCTTCAAATATTTTCTCAGGTTTTATCTCTCTTCTCCTTCTGGGACTGCTATAATGTGAAAGTTGATGTATTTAATGTTGTACCGGATGTCTCTTAGGCTGTCTTCTTCTTCTTCTTCTTTTTTTTTTTTCATTCCTTTTTCTATATTCTCTTCTGCCTTAGTGATGTCCACCATTATGTCTTCCAGGTCACTTATCTGTTATTCTGCGTCAGTTATTGTGCTATTGATTCCTTCTAGTGTATAGTTCATCTCTGTTTCTTTGTTGTTTGGTTCTTATAGGTCTTTGGTAAACATTTCTTTCATCTGCTCAATCTTTGACTCCATTCTTTTTCTGGGATCCTGGATTATCTTCATCATCATTTTTCAGAATTCTTTTTCTAGTTGTTGCCTGTCTTCATTTTACTTGGCTGGTTTTCTGGGATTTTATCTGTCCTTTCATTTGAGACAAAACTCTCTGCTTTTTCATCCTGACAAACTTTCTGTGATGTGGTTTTGGTTTTAGCCACTGCAGGATTGTGGTTCTTCTTGCTTCTTCTGTCTGCCCTCTGGTGGATAAGGCTAACAGATTTGTTTAAACTTCCTGATGGGAGGGACTGTTTGTGGGAAAAACTGGGTCTTGCTCTGGTGGTCAAGGGCATGCTTAGTGAAACTTTAATTCAATTAGCTGTTGATGTGTGAGGTTGTGCTCCATCCCTTTTAGTTGTTTGCCTGAGGTGATCCAGCCCTGGAGATATGGGCTGCCTGGTAGGGTTAATGGCAACCTCCAAGGGGACTTACACAAAGAGGCCCTTTCCAGAATTGCTGCTGCTGGTGCCCCTGTCCCCATGGTAAGCCACTGCTGACCCACACCTTCAACGGAGACCCTCCAACACTATCAGGTAGGTCTGGTTCAGTTTCCTGTGGGGTTATTATTCCCTTTCCCTGGATCTTAGTGCATGCAAGAATTTGTGCCCTCCAAGAGTGGAGACTCTCTTTCCCCTAGTCCTATGGAAATTCTATAATTAAATCCCACTGTCCTTCAAAGGTCAGATTTCCTGGGGATTTTCAGTACCTTTGCCAAATCCCCAGGCTGGGAAGCCTGACATGAGGCTCAGAACCTTCACAACAGTGGCAGAACTTCTTTGGTATTATTATTTTCCAGATTGTGAATCGCTCACCTGGCAGATATTGGACTTGTCTTTTATCATGTTTCTGGCCCTTCTACCATCTGTTTTTGGCTTCTTCTTTATGTTTGGATGTGGGATATCTTTTTCTGGTGGGTTCCAGTGTCCTCCTGTCAATGTTTGTTCAATAGCTAGTTGTGATCTTGGTGCTCTTGTAGGAGGGGATGAGTGCATGTCGTTTTACTCTGCCATCTTGAACTGGAAGTCCCTCTCATCACAAGTTTAAAGAAGGACTCTAGGGAAGCAACTCATCAGGTACATGATGTGTAATTCAACTTTTCAGATTCCACATGTAAGTGGTATCATGCAGTAGTTGTCTTTCTATGTCTGGCTTCTTTTGCTTACCGTAAGTGCTACTGGTTTATTCATGTTATTGCAAATAACAAGCTTCTTTCTTTTTTAAAGCTGAATATCATTCCATTGTGTGTGTGTGTGTGTGTGTGTGTATTCCATTATCATTATTTATTGGCTATCAATGCCAATAATAACAGTTAAGTTGTTACATTGTTTCTATATCTTAGCTACAGTGAACACGGGGTACACATAACTCTTTGAGAAACTGATTTAATTTCTTTTGGATATATATATATATATATATGGTGGGGTTGCTGGATTTCATGGTTCTTTTCTAAAAGATAAAATAAAAATAAATTTACATTTATGAATAGAAAAGATGTAATGAGAATATTCATGACAAAGTAGGTAGAAAATGAATTGTGATTACACAACTAGGAGTAGAGGAAATGGGGAGTTACTATTTAATGGGCTCAGATTTGCAGAATGAAAAGATTCATGTGAGTGTGGGGTAGTGAAGGTGGAGCAACCATATGATTGCACTTAAGGCTGCTGGACTACAGTGAACTTAGAAGCATTAAGATGGACCATTTAATGTTGTGTGCATTTTAGCACAATTAAATTAGGTAATAAAGTAACAGATTTTTTTTTAGAAGTATTTAAAATGNGAAGCATTAAGATGGACCATTTAATGTTGTGTGCATTTTAGCACAATTAAATTAGGTAATAAAGTAACAGATTTTTTTTTTAGAAGTATTTAAAATGTTTAGTCTTCCTTAATAACTTTTGAATTTGTAAATATGTGGGAGATTTCTTTTTAAACTTTTGCCTGAAGTACACTTTGGATTGATTTAACTCACGTTTACTAATCTCATCTGTCTCTCTTAATTGGATATTGTGGGAAATTTTCTTTACAAAATGAGTCTTTAGAGTTAAATGATGCTGAGAGTTAAACGCAGTTGAGAGTGAATAACAAGATTAATGCTTAGTCCAGAGTAAAACTTGCTAGACCAGCTCCCCAATCCTGGTATCTATTTTATTTCAGTTTTAGAAAATATAAATTAAACTCTCATTCATTCATTTGGTAAGAAAGAAAAGCATGTTGCATTTTAACTCTCCTTTTTTCCTTCAAATAAAGAGTTCAGTTAATAAAATTTTAAGCTATTTCCATAATAACATTGGGCTTCCCTGGTGGCTCAGACAGTAAAGAATCTGCCTGCAATGCAGGAGACCAGGGTTCTATCCCTAGGTCAGGAAGATCCCCTGGAGGAAGCCTTGGCAACCCACTCCAGTATTCTTGCCTGGAAAATCCCCATGGCAGAGAAACCTGGCAGGCTACAGTCCATGGGGTAGTAAAGAGGCAGACACAACTGAGTGACGAAGCACGGCACATAACATTGTCAGAGTAGATTCTACATTGAGTGAAATCACTCACAATTTTTCTAGTGTTTTAGTTGATTAAAATATTATGTGATGCTGATACTAAGTTTTAGATGCTATTTCTATGCATAAAATATGTAGTTACATTTACTTAACAGTAATGTACACAGGACATGTATAGATGTAAGAGTTGGACTGTGAAGAAAGCTGAGCACCAAAGAATTGATGTTTTTGAACTGTGGTGTTGGAGAATACTCTTGAGAGTCCCTTGGACTGCAAGGAGATCCAACCAGTCCATTCTAAAGGAGATCAGTCCTCGATGTTCTGTGGAAGGAATGATGCTAAAGCTGAAACTCCAATAATTTGGTTACCTGATGGGAAGAGGTGACTCATTGGAAAAGACCCTGATGCTGGGAGGGATTGGGGGCAGGAGGAGAAGGGGACAACAGAGGATGAGATGGCTGGATGGCATCACTGACTCTATGGACATGAATTTGTATGAACTCCAAGAGTTGGTGATGGACAGGGAGGACCTGCTTGCTGCAGTACATGGGGTCGCAAAGAGTCGGACATGATGGAGTGACTGAACTGAGCTGAACTGAATGTATACAGGATGGAAAAACAAATAACCTTTCTTACTCTATCTCTCCCTCCCTACTTCCTGTACAATCTTTCTTCCTTCCTCACTTCTTACTTTCTTTCCAGCAAGCCTGTGTTCTCTCTTCCCCCACTCACTCTCTCCGTTCCATCCTTCTGTATACACATTACTCCTTCTGTCACTGGCCTTTGTTCCTCATTCTCTTCTTTACCTTTAGTTGTTGCTGTTCAGTCATTCAGTGATGTCTGACTCTTTGCAACTCCATGGACTGCAGCATGCCAGGCTTCTCTGTCTTTTACTACCTCTCAAAGTTTGCTGAAATTCTTATCCATTGAGTTGATGATGCAATAAGTCAGCTCTTCACATCAGGTGGCCAAAGTACTGGAGCTTGAGCTTGAGCTTCAGCATCAGTCTTTTCAATGAATATTCAGAGTTGATTTATTTTAGGATGGTTCTATCTCCTTGCTGTCCAAGGGACTCTCAAGCGTTTTTTGCAGCACCAGTTTGAAAGCATCGCTTCTTCAGCACTCATTTTTTGTGTCCAACTCTCACATCCCTACATGACTACTGGAAAAACCTTTTCTTCCTTTATATCTTTGGTTAGACTTAGAATAGCTTTACAAGAAAAGTCTAGTCTTCTTGAAGGCAACTTTTTTTTTTTTTTAACTGAAATATACCCGTGATAAAAAAAAAAAAAAAATTGGACAAAAACACTTAAATTATGAGTAGCTCCTTTTTGAGCAAGTATTTTTTTGTCTTTATCTTGCTTGACATTTTTACGTATAAGGACTTAACATGCCATTTAAAATCTCATTTATTAATTTTCTATATATAACACACTGCCTGTTCATTTCTATCAGATCTAAAATATTTTCCATCTCATTTTTTACTTCTTACCTTCCTTCATCCTGTTTTCTTTCATCCACCCTTCCCTTATCATAAAGCTCTATTTTTCTCTTTTTTAACAAATAAACTCAAAAATTCAATTTTTATTCATAATCAAGTAGTTCATAATACCATCTTCTGATAATTTGTCCCATCATGGCATCACGGAAACGATGGACATGAGCCTGAGTGAACTCTGGGAGATGGTGATGGACAGGGAGGCCTGGCGTGCTGCGATTCATGGGGTCGCAAAGAGTTGGACACGACTGAGCGACTGAACTGAACTGAAGTGTGCATTTCTAACTACCATAGGCCATCTTCTTTTGTATGATTCTTGGTCCCTTCACTTGGAGAAGCAGGACATTATTAGTGCTTCTGAGCCAGGTTTCTTATTTATAAATGATAGGAATAATAGTGCCCACATCACAGGTTTGTTTACAATCAAATAAGATAATGCATTCCTAGCACTTTTCATAGCACCTGGCACATGGTGAATGTTCCATGTTCCATGCTGTTCTTGCTGTTGTAACTGTATTTGTTGAGATGGCACCATCCTGATGTGAATTCCTGATTTCCTTATGCCTAGATCATGACAATGTTTTTCTAATGGGATTTGTTTCAAGTCTTCTGTCTGATTTATTAAGTACTATATTCTAAAGTAATCTTCCTAAAATATCATTTTTATCACTTTACCTCATTCTGAAAAAGAATCTCAATTAATAATTTTCTCAAGTATCATTACCTATATAATATTATTGTCTGACTGTTATGGAATGTTTATGTCCTCCCCAAAAAAATAAAAATAAAAGGGCTTCCCTCATAGCTCAGTTGGTAGAGAATCTGCCAGCAATATAAGAGACCCCGGTTTGATTCCTGGGTTGGGAAGATCTGCTGGCCAAAGGATAGGGCTACCCATTACAGTATTCTTGGGCTTCCTATGTGGCTCAGCTGGTAAAGAATCAGCCTGCAATACAGGAAACCTGGGTTGCATCCCTGCATTGGAAAATACCACGGAGAAGGGAAAGGCTACTCACTCCAGTATTCTGGCCTTGAGAATTCCATGGACTGTATAGTCCATGGGGTCGCAAAGAGTCAGGCACAACTGAATGACTTTCATTTTAACCCCAAGTTAATCATATTTTGAAGTCTTATTCCCCCAATGGATGGTATGTGGAGAAAAGGCTTTGGGGGGTAGTTAAGTTTAGAGAAACTGGAGAAGGAAATGGCAACCTACTCCAGTATTCCTGCCTGGAGAATCCCATGGACGGAGGAGCTTGGTGGGCTGCAGTTCACGGGTCACAAAGAGTCGGACAGGACTGAGAGACTTCATTTTCACTTTAGTTTAGATTAGGTCATGAAGATGCGGCACTCATCATGGCATTGGTGGCCTTATAAATGGGAAATATCACTCTCTTTTTCTTCCCCTCTTTCCAGGGGAATGCACTGACAGAGGGCCATGTGATGACATAGAAAGAAGTTGGTCATTTGCAACCTAAGGAGAGGGCTCTCAGCAGGAACTAGATTGACCAGGGGGTTCTAAGTCCTTGCTCTTGGGCTTCTGGCTTTTAGAACTGTGAGAAAATCAATTTCTGTTTAAGCCACCCAGTCTGTGGTATTTTGTATGTGAGTCCAAGACAAAGAAAATGATTGTATTGATACTTCCTGAATTTTAATTTCATATTGTGAGAAATTCTAGTGTATGTATATTTGATCTTTGTAACTTCTCCGTAATTTCAAATTACATTTCAGATTGAGTGAATCTTAAACCACTTCCATTGACAATAATTATTCAATATAGAAACTAGTTGTTAAGAAGAGAAAAATGGAGATGAAATATGACACAGAACAGATTAGATATTGTGTTTGTTTGCAAAAGAGCCATGCTAATAATAAAGTCGGAATAGCCTGGGCTCTTGAACTGCATTTTAAAATACTTTGAGGAGACAGATAGGAGACTCATGTAATGAAATCTAATTGGATATACTGAAATAAATTTGCTTAATAAAAATAAATTTTCTGAAGTAAATTTAGCTAAAGCTAAATAAAACAGAGTGGGTACTGAGAAAGGAAAAGTGATGAAAACATAAATAGAGAGCAAAACTTTCATTTACATGAGAAGAGAAAATTGTATATCANAAAGCTATAAATTATTTAAAGTATTATTAAATTTTTCAGTAAGTTATTTTTCAACTTATGAAAAATGTTTAAAATGTTTCACACTGTCATCAGTTCTCTAAAACTGCCATACAAAATCAAACTGTTTAGTAGTGTGTACTCAAAGCAAGATTTGCAGTTATATAGAGCTGGTCTGCTTTCAATTACTGCTTAAGCAATGTTAATAAATATAATCACTATATTTCTCATCCCTTCCTCCTTACCATTTGGTTTCTAAGGGTTGACAAACTCTTCACTATAATTAACGTCTTGAAGAGTTTTATAAATTTAAACCCAACTGGTAAGATCTGATGCTAAAATAACTGATACTTGAACTTTCTCCAGGAACAAAATCTAATTGAATTGTTGCCTTCCTGAATTACTTATAAGATGTTGATGAAAAGATGCTACCCAATTTCAATAAGTTAAAAGTTTAAAAAAATATGTTTTAGTGTCTACGAAATTTGGGAGATGTCATTGAAAACTTGTTTCATCTCAAATATTTCTGTCCTCCTCCTTCTCAGGTTGTTGAAATTCTTGCTGGTGATACAGTAACATAGTGGAAGTGCCAGAACCAGGGTTTAGATGCACAAAACAGTATATTACATCATTTTTGTCCTTGAGCATACTGTCTTAATCTTTCTTATTTGATGAACATTCATCAATAATTTCTATAACACTCAATCCTTTTTTATTTTATTACACTGATCCTCAAGGGATGAGATAGAAAAGAGACAGGATCAGCTTGAAAATTACCCAGAAGAGAGTGCAGAGCACATCTGTCCCTCCTTCTGACAATATTTGACACATTTGTAGTACATTTTCAACAAAGATATTTAAATCCATATTAAAGAAATAGGTAGCTATGAGATCGTCAAAGATGTTTTAAAATATTATTTGCATGAACATATAATTACAGCATGTAATTAAACTTAACTGTCAGAGTAGATGAAGAAAGAACGTACATGGAAAAGATAAGTGCAGAAGGGCTTGGGACAGATTGTCATGCACACATGAGTGACCAAAACACACTTTACTGACTTGGTTAGAATCAGACTGTCATAGAAAAGCAGCTGGAAATAAGGATTATTATTATTATCATCATGATCACTGTTAGTATAACTGTATAACAGTGTCAGGCACAAAGCTGTGTAGCTTATAAACCCTAATGCATTGAATCCTCACAACAGGCTCAATAGCAAATAACAAAATCTAATGGAAGAATCTTTCAACTTAAAAAAAAAAAACAAAACAGCAAAAAAGGGTAAAATTTGTCATTCTTAGATATAATGAATACAATTCATTATTGTTCTCAAAACACATGGTAGTGTTTACATCACCATTTGTGGAAATTCAGCAGGTGCCTCCATGACTTAAAGGACTTTCAGGGATGGCTTCATGAAGTCTGAATAGTTGATTATCAGGTCAAATGTATGGGGACAGAGACCCCATGGATTTTATTCCAATCACTGAAATTCTGTGTGTTAATCTCCAGCGGCTGAGAGAAAGAGAACCCTAAAAGGAGTTGGATTGATGTTCTCTCAAGGGAGGAAGCTCAGATACCTTCCTGTAGGACTTTCTGGAGCCTCAGGAGGTTCTTGGAGTACTGTACTAATAATGGACAGTCTCTCTGCATTTTTACTGTGTAGTTTTAATGTATTTCCACATACTTTGTGGATATGGACTTAAAAAGAGAAATATTATCAGGAAAATATAAAATATACTCCACCCACACCTTTGGAAATCAGATGAATGATTCCTCAATGCTGTGCTCTGCCCTAAGTAATGTATTAGGCACTGCTGTTGCTGCTGCTAAGTCGCTTCCGTCGTGTCCAACTCTGTGTGACCCCATAGATGGCAGCCCACCAGGCTCCTCCATCCCTGGGATTCTCCAGGCAAGAACACTGGAGTGGGTATTAGACACTGAGCCACATTAGAGTATTCAAATCACTCCACCTTGCCGTCAGGGAATCTGCAATCCAGCACTCATCTCTGGGGGAAAAGAGTCTCTAAAAAACAATGAAACAGTAAAATTTCTGCTCTCTTTCCAGTTTTAGGATCTCACCTTGGCTCCACTGGCTGAACTTCAGTTTTATTGGAATGACTAAACCCAATTCTCACTTTAGTGGTGTGTGTCTAGCATCAGTCGTCAATTGTTTTTATTAATTTACAACTTGGTAGTGAACATTTACTTATATGCTGGAAAAATAAACAAGACAATGAATGTTTAAACTGATTCATGATCTTGAAGGACTTTCACAATAGTGATAATTTGTCATTTCTAAATTATTGAATAAGCTGTATCTTAAGATAAGCAGGAGAATCTGTGCATGAAAAATAGCCTCCCATTACCAGAATACATCATTTGATAGTAGGAACATTTAATAGACATCTATACCAAGTTAATGACAATCATTTATTTCCTTAAAGATGAGAATGCTTCTTGGCAGGAATANCATTTAATAGACACCTATACCAAGTTAATGACAATCATTTATTTCCTTAAAGATGATAATGCTTCTTGGCAGGAATAATTGTTACTATAAAATTAAGTTCCCCTAAATTGTTGTTACTCACTTTTTAATTAGCACTTAACTCACTTATTCCATTATAATCTATTATTTCATGTAGTACATTCTATATCTGATTCATTAGGGTAGCTCTGTTAATGGCCTTGAATGCAGTTTCTCTCCTTGATGCCCCAATTTCTCTCTTTATATTGCATGCAGTAAACATTTTAAATTATTTTGAAAGCAACGTTCATGCACAGCATTTTTTTTATTGTGCTATAAAATACTTCAAACAAACTTCAATTAACTTCAATAAATTATTATTGAAAATTAACTTTAAACTCCCAGGCTGAGCAGCTGGAGTTTGTCTCCTATGGACAGATACTCCCAAATGAAGAGGAATTGCTGAGCTCTGCAGTGAGAGACCACATATTTCTCATTCTAAGGTCAAGGAGACCTTCCAGACTATACAGAAACAGAGAAGCTTCTTGGAGGTAAAAAAGGGAGTGATGTCAACCTGCCCATAGACCTCTTCACTGGAATCCACCTTGGCTGAGAGATGCATGTGAACACATGGGAGAACCCTGAAATAAACCAGATATGGATTCAGAATCAGGCAAAGCAAGATTACTGGCCAAAGGAAACCTGGAAGAAATGCCCCATATAAGTGATTTAAACCACTATGATTGTACAGCTCTCTCTGAGTCCACTTGTATGCTATCCACACCTACTGTATTCTTTTTCCTGTTAATAAATGCTTTACTTTCTTCACTACTTCCCATCTTTATGGGAAGTTTATTTCTACAAAGCTGTGTGGACTAGGGCCTTTTCACTGGTCACTGGTCATTGGTCCAGCGGCTAGATTGAGCCGCTGCAGCCCAACCTCAATCTCTTGCTGGGAACAGAAATCCCGTTTCAAGCTGCAGCAAGTCCAGGCCACCTGAGATCAGAAAGAGATCAAAAGAAAGTGCTTGCCCATTGAAGTTTATACTTTCATTGGAGACTTAAAGTATATATGGAAAAAGAATATCATCTATTCTATTAGTAAAGAAAGGCTGTCATGATATCAAGGCATCAGCCATTGCAGCACCCCCAGTGGTGCATCCTGAGGGGAACTCAGGATGGAAATGAAAAGGATACTGGCCTTAGATAGTTAAGGTGCATATCAAAGAAATGCTTCCAAGAAGACCAGACTCTTGCATCTCCCACACATAGAAAAGCACTAAATTCATTACCTTGGGGTATCTGTTTTCCTTTAATTAACAGTAATCTTTTGATGTTCTGACTACATGGCCTTTGTTTCAAAAACTCCTGTATATCCTGGCTACTCCATTGCCTGGAGGAAGCACAAGCTGGAATCAAAATTGCCCAGAGAAACATCAGTAACCTCAGAAATTCAGATGACACCACCCTTATGGCATAAAGCAAAGAGGAGCTAGAGAGCCTCTTGATGAAAGTGAAAGAGGAGAGTGAAAAAACTGGCTTAAAACTCAGCATTCAAGAAACTAAGATCATGGCATCTGGTTCCATCACTTCATGGCAAATAGATGGGGAAACAGTGGAAACAGTGACAGATTTAATTTTCTTGAGCTCCAAAATCACTGCAGATGGTGACTGCCACCATGAACTTAAAAGCCGCTTGCTCCTTGGAAGAAAAGCTATAACCAAACTAGACAGCATATTAAAAAGCAGAGATATTGCTTTGCCAACAAAAGTTTCATTAGTCAAAGCTTTGTTTTTTCCATTAGTCATGTATGGATATGAGAGCTGGATCATAAAAATGGCTGAGAACTAAAGAATTGATGCTTTCAAACTGTGGTGTTGGAGAAGACTCTTGAGAGTCCCTTGGACTGCAATGATATCAAACCAGTTAATCCTAAAGGAAATCAATTCTGAATATTCATTGGAAGGATTGATGTTGAAGGTGACGCTCCAGTACTTTGGCCATCTGATGCAAAGAGTTGACTCATTAGAAAAGACCCTGATGCTGGGAAAGATTGAAGGCAGGAGGAGACAGGAACGACAGAGGATGAGATGGTTGGATGGCATCACCGACTTGATGGACATAAGTTTGAGCAAGCTCCGGTAGATGGTGAAGGACAGGGAAGCCCGATGTGCTGCAGTCCATGGGGTCACAGAGAGTCGGACACGACTGAGCAACTAAATAACAACAAAATGGTCTTTTAACCTTACTTTCTCACCTTCTCCCACTCTCTGTTCTACAAAAGAAACTGCCTTGCAGACCATGATAAGATGGCATTCTAGGATTCTATTCTATCATCTTCTTGGACACCTGGCTTTTCGGAAAAGTTACTATTTCTTGCATTAACACCTCATTTCTTGATTATTGGCTTGTTGTGAGGTGAGCTTGGACTTAGTAACAAAGTGTTTAAAGTCAATAATTCGTTTCCCTTCTATTTCTAAATATGTCCTGTATCATCAACCATTTAACTTGTTTTATAGCTTCCCTCCCTGCCTCAACGTCTTAGTTGCCTTCTTAGGGACATATTTTCAATTGATAAGTGTCTCTTGAACATGTTACTTGTAACTCAACTAAATGCTTTAGTTTTGGTAGAGTATGGCTTTAGATTATGTAGAAGATATGGTTTCCTATTTGTGGTACTTGATTTGCATTGAGTTTTTATGAGTATTTCATACTGTTGATTCTTAGTATGCTTGTGTCAAAGTCCTTTCACATAAACTCATGTTAAGTCAAGATCTTCTCATTTGCTAGTTAAAAAATGAGAAATAGACAAGGAAGAGAGAGCTAGAACACTGGAATGGAATTTGAGAAGCAAGACTGGCTACAGCACTTGCTGTGGGAGGTGAGGGCTGAGGCCTGGGGAGAAGATTTGACCTAAGGACCACAGTGCTCACTCAACCCATGAAGCTGACTGCAGCACAAATGAGATGATACAACACAGATAATAACGGATTCAGTTCAGTTCAGTTCAGTCTCTCAGTCGTGTCTAACTCTTTGTGACCCCATAAACTGCAGCATGCCAGACCACCCTGTCCATCACCAACTCCTGGAGTTTACTCAAACTCATGTCCATTGAGTCAGTGATGCCATCCAACCATCTTATCCTCTGTCATCCCCTTTTCCTCCTGCCCTCAATCTTTCCTAACATCAGGCTCTCTTCAAATGAGTCAGCCTCTCGCAGCAGGTGGCCAAAGTTGGAGTTTCAGCTTCAACATCACTTCTTCCAATGAACACCCAGGACTGAATAAGGGATTAAGGAGTTCTTACTGAGTCCAAACTCACTCTCCTCACTGCTCAACAGGCAAATAAGTAGGGAGATGAAGTATTGAGATAAGGACTAATGAGTTTATTGGAAAAGCTAGCAGACAAAGAAGGTGGCAGACTAATGTCTCAAAATAAACATCTTATCTGGGTTTGGGTGACAGGTTCTTTTACAGAACAGAGATGGGGTGAGTCAGTTCAGTTCAGTCACTCAGTCGAGTCCGACTTTTTGCGACCCCATGAGTCACAGCATACCAGGCCTCCCTGTCCATCACCATCTCCCAGAGTTCACTCAGACTCACGTCCATCGAGTCCGTGATGCCACCCAGCCATCTCTTCCTCGGTTGTCCCCTTCTCCTTCTGCCCACAATCCCTCCCAGCATCAGAGTTTTTTCCAATGAGTCAACACTTTGCATGTGGTAGCCAAAGTACTGGAGCTTCAGCTTTAGCATCATTACTTCCAAAAAAATCCCAGGGTTGATCTCCTTCAGAATGGACTGGTTGGATCTCCTTGCAGTCCTAGGGACTCTCAAGAGTCTTCTCCAACACCACAGTTCAAAAGCATCAATTCTTCAGCACTCAGCCTTCTTCACAGTCCAACTCTCACATCCATACATGACCATTGGAAAAACCATAGCCTTGACTAGATGGACCTTAGTTGGCAAATAATGCCTATGCTTTTGAATATACTAACTAGGTTGGCCATAACTTTTCTTCCAAGGAGTAAGCGTCTTTTAATTTCATGGCTGCAATCACCATCTGCAGTGATTTTGGAGCCCCCAAAAATAAAGTCTGACACTGTTTCTACTGTTTCCCTATCTATTTCCCATGAAGTGATGGGACCATATGCCATGATGTTCGTTTTCTGAATGTTGAGCTTTAAGCCAACTTTTTCACTCTCCTCTCTCACTTTCATCAAGAGGCTTTTTAGCTCCTCTTCACTTTCTGCCATAAGGGTGGTGTCATCTGCATATCGGAGGTTATTGATATTTCTCCCGGCAATCTTGATTCCAGCTTGTGTTTCTTCCAGTCCAGCGTTTCTCATGATGTACTCTGCATAGAAGTTAAATAAGGAGAGTGACAATATACAGCCTTGACGTACTCCTTTTCCTATTTGGAACCAGTCTGTTGTTCCATGTCCAGTTCTAACTGTTGCTTCCAGAACTGCATATGGATTTCTCACGAGGCAAGTCAGGTGGTCTGGTATTCCCATCTCTTTCAGAATTTTCCACAGTTGATTGTGATCCACACAGTCAAAGGCTTTGGCATAGTCCATAAAGCAGAAATAGATGTTTTTCTGGAACTCTCTTGCTTTTTCCATGAT
>SJYQ01013849.1:10195-27226 GCA_006410935.1 Redunca redunca | reverse complement strand
ATATATATATATATACCTTCTTTTTAAAAATATTATTTTCCATTATGGTTTATTATAGAATATTGAATATAGTTACCTGAGCTACACAGTAGGACCTTCCTTGCTGTTTATCCATCCTATATATAGTTTGTATCTTCTAATCCCAAACTCCCACTCCAACCCTCCCCACTCCCTTCCCATCTGGCAACACCGAGCCTTTTCTCTATGTCTGTGAATCTGTTTCTGTCACAGATAGGTTCGTTTGTGCCATATTTTAGTTTCCACATATAAGTGATATCATATGGTATTTGTATTTCTTTAACTGACTTCAGTTAGTATGATCATCTTTAGGTCCATCCATGATACTGCCCATGTGTGCAGGCTTAGTCAGTTCAGTCATGTTTGAATCTTTGTGATCCTATGGACTGTAGCCTGCCAGGCTCCCCTGCCCATGGGGTTCTGCAGACAAGAATACTGGGGTGGGTTGCCATGCCCTCCTCCAGGGGATCTTCCTGACCCAGGGATTGAGCCTGCATCTCTTACATCTTCTGCATTGGCAGGCAGGTTCTTTACCCCTAGTGCCACCTGGGAAGCCCTTTGTTGTTGCAAATGACTATTGTTTTGTTCTGTTTATGGCTAAGTAATATTCCATTGTATATATGTATTACATCTTTATCCATTCATCTGCTGATGGACATTTAGTTTGTGTCCATGTCTTGGCTACTGTGAATAGTGCTGCTACAAACATATGTGTGAATGGGTCATATTTTTAGCTCTATTTTTAGTTTTCTGAGTAATCTCTAGACTGTTCACCATAGTGGTTGCCCCAGCTTACACTCCCATCAAAAGTGTAGGAGGGGTCTTTTTTCAAGGAAAGAAGTCTTTTTGATTTCAGCTTTTGGTTAAGGCCTCCCTTGCAGATTTCATGGCCCTATCATGTGACCAGATGTGCCATTGATGATTGTGATTGATCTATGTGCTTAGGTAAAGAAAATAAGAGCCTACATGATGGATTAAGAATTTCAATTCCTGGTTAGCTGTAGTGTTATTTTCAAGGTCATTTTGTTACCTTTGTTTTTGATTCCCTCACTTTCCTAATTAGTAACTGTTAGAGTATGTTCTTTGCAACTCAAGGCAGGCAGGACTAGGAGATGAAAGCTTTTTTCTACAAACAAGAAATGAGGGTCAGGGAGGGTATTTGGTACCTGGGAGGGCCCCCACAGTTCTGCTCAATTTCAGTATTATTCCTTCATCCCAGTTTAGAATGAAAGAGCACAGAGGGATTTTTGTTACACTAGAGTACTTTTCCTCTTCATATTCAAGTATGACACTATTTATATAATTGGAGATGAAATAAGTCAGGACATTTTCCCCATTCATTCATTTTGACAAACATACATTTAATAGCTGCTATGTAACAGGTGCCGAGCAAGGTTCAGTGAGCACAAAGGTGAATGAAAGATCTCAACCTCAGAGAAGAGCACAGCTCAGCTATGTCCTCCCTGTGTTTACATGTACAGAATTATTTTCCAACCACGAGGTATATATAATAAGAAATATGAAGTATATTTTACACAAAATTTAAAGCACTCATGTTTACAAAGATAATAATAATAGGACAGTAAATAGTGAAGCAGAAATATTTTTTAGCTATTGTCAAGTGTTTTGCATGGGAAAAGAAAATAAAGACTATATATTTCTATGTAATATATTCAGATGAGATGCAACATCTATCAGCAAAATTCTAATTTATACATAATTCCTGAGTTGAACTGAGGTATGTAGAAGCCAGCTGATTAGTCAAGTGATGAAGTGACAGTTGGTCAGGAAATGAAAAACAAGGCATGTTCAACCTTTAAATCCTCCACTGTAACCACCTGAAAACCCACTTGACAAGAATATAAGACCACAGTTATTAGTTTCCTACCTTTACAGTTGTGTCCAACTCTGTGTGACCCCATGGACTGCAGCCTACCAGGTTCCTCCGTCCATGGGATTTTCCAGGCAAGAGTACTGGAGTGGGTTGCCATTGCCTTCTCCTATAAAAAATAATAAAAATAGTAAATAGCAATAATTATACATTTGTGAAATCCTACAGACAGGACTATCCTAATATCTTCTTGCTCCAAACCTCAATCAACACAAAGTTGCAGAAATGAGCAATTGCAATTCAATGAAATATATATATATATATATATTTAAAAGAAATACAATAAGAATGTCCCCAATATATCATCAATTAAGGCAGTTTGTGAAGAAACTGTATTCTGTATTCTGTAGATAGAATTGTATTCTGTAGATAGAATAAGAAATATAAAAATAAAAAAAGTGGTTTAGGTAATAGCTATTGTATACTATCTTATATTAAATCCTAATGACATTTACAAATAGTAATGTTTTCTTACAAATAAGAGAATGTTTTAGATGAGAGAAGGAAGACATCAAACTTGGGAAAGCTGTCTTTTGAGTGCCATGGGGACTAGAGATAACGGTCTACACTGCCCAAGGTAGTTCTATCTGTATACACATAACAAGTGGAAAGGACATGTAATGCATGTTTGACATACTTGTGGTCTCTGGGAGGCTGGAATGTGTCCAGGATTTGGGTTAAAGCACATACTTCTCTTTTTATTAAAGAATTTGACTTTGACTTAAGCTTTTTTTCATTTTTGTGAGTGATTTAAAAACAAACAAACAAACAAAAAAAAAAAAACAAAAACACCTGGGGCTCCATTGCATAAGTGCTGTGCTAAGCAATTTGGAATCCAGGGTGTGTGTTGTGACTAAGCTGACCCTGTGTCCTGGGCAGGGAGAGCCCAGCAGTGGTATGGGAGCTCATTCTTGTGCTGCTGTTCTGTGCTCATTCTTTGGGCCCCTAAGGTTTTGTTTTACAGGAGATGAACATGGAATAGAAGTCACCACTAGCCTCTGCTGAGAAGGCTTTTGTGTCCAAGGGAGTGGGAAGGGGAAAGGGACAGGCTGCAACCTCTCCTGGCTGATGCAGCAGCCATAGCAGTGGACACACTATAATCTCCCCTTTTGTGTCTGGCCCAATGGACACAGCCTTGATGCAGCAGTAATGCCTCCACTCTTCAGGTGGAGCTCAAACATAAGTACTACACATGACGCATGACCAAGCCAGTACCTGGTGACACATATGCGCAGTACTACAAACGATCTTAGCTGTTACATAGTCATTATTTACAAAACAGGGGGCAAGAGAGCCTGAACCTGCCCCCTTGGCTAATTTGCTCTCTCCCCACACTCCACCCCTTCGGGGTCTCTTGCCCCACATTTTATACACAGTCCATCTTCTGTGATATTCACCTGGTGAGTAACATTGGCCCTTGAACTTAAATCTTGCAATGATAGTTGATGCTAAAACAACAGTTGCATCCCCAACACAGCAAAACCAAGCTTACTGACTACCTAGTTCAATAAAGAAAATAGACTTAATTTAGGTAATTATTCCCTTCAGAGTTATGACCCTTACGTGGAAAAAACCTAATGAAAATCAATGTTTCTGTTCATCGCTTTTTGTCGGAATTGTGTCTAGAAAACCTTAATTGGCTAGAATTTGAAATATGATTTGATTGTTAGCATGATGCCATCATATGTGTAGTATTGAGAGAGTCAGTTCCTAGGCAGATTGATAAGAAGTCCATGGATCCTCAAGGAGAGAGGGGTCTGGAATTCTCAAGGAGGAATAATGGCCTTTTTTTTTTTCTCTCTCTCTACATTCCTTAGGATTATATAACAATAATGTATCCTGCTTGAGAACAGTCTTTGGAAAAAACCTTCTGGCTAATTCTGTTATCTTAAAACATAAATTATGGGAGTGGGTCTAGTGGGGTCTTTACAACCTCCAGACGTTCTTTTGATTCACTGTAATAAGTAATTAAAAGGTATTTAACTTCATTGCTAACACTAGCAAGGGGTAACCTTTCTGCCCCCTTCTGATGTCTGTCAGAAGTTTTCTCTATCCCTTTTATATTTTAATAAAACTTTACTGCACAAAAGTTCTGAGTGATCAAGCCTTGGCCCCAAATTGAATTTTTCTTTTCCAGAGGCCAAGAATCCTGGCATCTTTTGTGGTTCAGCAACAACCTTTCAGTATATCACAACAAACTTTGTTAATATGAATTCTTTTGATTTGTTTTTCTCAAATCCTCATTTTAAAATTAGATTATCCAGTTTTTTTCTTTTTATGGTTTCTTTTTTTAAAAATTTTATTTTAACTTTATTTTACTTTACAATACTGTATTGGTTTTACCATACATTGACATGAATCCACCACGGGTGTACATGTGTTCCCAAACATGAACCCCCCTCCCACCTCCCACCGCATATCATCTCTCTGGGTCATCCCCGAGCACCAGCCCCAAGTATCCTGCATCCTGCATCGGACATAGACTGGCGATTTGTTTCTTACATGATAGTATACATGTTACAATGCCATTCTCCCATCTCATCCCACCCTCTCCCTCTCCCACAGAGTCCAAAAATCCGCTCTATGCATCTGAGTCTCTTTTGTTGTCTCGCATACAGGGTCTTCATCACCATCTTTCTAAATTCCATATATATGCGTTAGTATACTGTATTAGTGTTTTTCTTTCTGGTTTACTTCACTCTGTATAATCGGCTCCAGTTCCATCCATCTCCTTAGAACTGATTTAAACGTATTCTTTTTAATGGCTGAGTAATACTCCATTGTGTATATGTACCACAGCTTTCTTATCCATTCATCTGCTGATGGACAACTAGGTTGTTTCCATGTCCTGGCTATTATAAACAGTGCTGCAATGAACATTGGGGTACATGTGTCTCTTTCTATTCTGGTTTCCTCGGTGTGTATGCCCAACAGTTTTCCCCATCTATCTCCTTACATAGTTACACTTTTTATTCTTAAGGAGAGAGCTTTTAATACTTAACTCTCTTAACTAAGTGAACTAAGTAAATAAGTGAAGTCTCTAGTCGTGTCCAACTCTTTGCAACCCCGTGGACTGTAGCCCATCAGGTTCCTCCATCCATGGGATTCTCCAGGCAACAATACTGGAGTGGGTTGCCATTTCCTTCTCCAGGGGAATCTCCACCACCCAGGGATCGAACAGAGGTCTCCTGTATTGTGGGCAGACGCTTTAACCTCTGACCCACCAGGGAAGCCCTTAACTATCTTAGCAGCTTTCAAATACACTGTGTTATTGACTGCTGTACATCATGTTGTACATTTTATCCCCATACTTATTTACTTTATAACTGAATATAAAAGTTTGTACCTGTTGATGTCCTTCACTCCTTTTGCCCACCCCCACTCCCTACCTCTGGCAATCACCAGTCTGCTCTCTATATCTATGAACTTGGTTTCGTTGTTGTTGTTTAGATTCCACATAGAAGTGAGATCTCATATCATTCTATGTTTGATTTATTTCACTTCGCATAATGCCCTCAAATTCCACTGATGTGATCAAAGATGGAAAAATTCCATTTTTAATAACTGAATAATATTCCACCATGTGTGTATGTAGGTATTCCATGTTTCCTTTATCCATGTACCCATTTTAAAAATATTTATTTATTTTTTTATTTTTAATATAAATTTATTTATTTAAATTGGAGGTTAATTACTTTACAATATTTTACCATACATCAACATGAATCTTTCACAGATATACACGTGTTCCCCATCCTGAACCCCCTCCCTCCTCCCTCCCCATACCATCCCTCTGGGTCATCTCAGTGCACCAGCCCCAAGCATCCAGTATCATATAAAAAAAAAAAAAAATTTTTTTTTTACTGCATTGGGTCTTAATTGTGGTGCATGGGGTTTTCATTGTGTCTTGAGACACTCTGTCTCCTGGAAGTCATGTTGCAATCTTTGCCCTCACAGGGCTAGAGGAGACACGCACTCCATGTGGAGTGCCTTTATCATCCTTGGCCAAGTCCAGCCCACCATTGTTCCTTGTGAAATTTCAGGAAAGCCTCCACAGGGGTAACTCCATCCTTGCAGGATTTTCTATTAAGGACCCACAAACCCCGCCACAGGCACCTAGCCCACCCCTTCAAGTTCAGTTCAGTCTGTCAGTCGTGTCCAACTATTTGTGACCCCATGGACTTTATCATGCCAGGCTTGCCTGTCCATTACAAACTCCTGAAGCTTGCTCAAACTCATGTCTATTGAGTTGGTGATGCCATCCAACCATCTTATCCTCTTTCATTTCCTTCTCCTTCTGCCTTCAATCTTTCCCATCATCAGGGTCTTTTTCAATGAGTCAGTCCTTCCCAGGGCCAGTGGCAGTCCATGCTGCATTGTTTGGCAAATGGGAACTCACCACCTATAATGTATTTTCAATGTTATCTGGTGAAATGTCAACCACTTCCCAGTTTTCCAGCAAAGCCCACACTGAGGGGATCACAGCCACAAGGTACCACATGCTATATGGTGGTCAATGGCTTCCCTCATCCAGTGGAGCCTCAGGCTCTCCTACCTGCTGGGTATCCTGTCTACTTTTCCAATTGTATTGCTGATCCTCTTCATGATGTCAATTGTTTCCCTGTTCACATTGTCTACACTGTTCACTGAACCCAGAGTAGGCAAGGTGCGAGCTAAGAGTCTGGAAGGAGATGCAAGGAGCTATAGGAACTGCAGATACATATATTCTCTCCTGGCTAATGCAGCAGCCATAGCAGCAGCCACAGCATAACCTAACACAACACAACCTCTCCTGGCTGACACAGTAGCCATAGCAATAGATGCGCTATATTCTCTCCTTTTGTGTCTGACCCAATAAGCACAGCTGTGATGCAGCAGAATGCCTCCAAGCTTCAGGCGGAACACACACATGTGCTGCACATGACCTGTGGCCAAGCTAGTACTTCATGACGTGCATGCAGCGTGCTATATATGATTTCAGCTGTGCAGTTCAGTTCAGTCATTCGGTCATGTCCGACTCTTTGAGACCCCATGAATCACAACACGCCAGGCCTCCCTGTCCATCACCAACTCCTGGAGTTCACCCAAACTAATGTCCATCGAGTCAGTGATGCCATACAGCCATCTCATCCTCTGTTGTCCCCTTCTCCTCCTGCCCCCAATCCCTCCCAGTATCAATCAGGGTCTTTTCCAATGAGTCAACACTTCGCATGAGGTTGCCAAAGTATTAGAGTTTCAGCTTCAGCATCAGTTTTTCCAATGAATACCCAGGACTCATCTCCTTTAGGATGGACTGACTGGATCTCCTTGCAGTCCAAGGAACTCTCAAGAGTCTTCTCCAACACCACAGTTCAAAAGCATCAATTCTTTGGCGCTCAGCCTTCTTCACAGTCCAACTCTCACATCTATCCATGACCACTGGAAAAACCATAGCCTTGACTAGACAGACCTTAGTCAGCAAAGTAATGTCTCTGCTTTTGAAAGTGCTGCCTAGGTTGGTCATAACTTTTCTTCCAAGGAGTAAGCGCCTTTTAATTTCATGGCTGAAATCACCATCTGCAGTGATTTTGGAGCGCCCCAAAAGAAAGTCTGACACTGTTTCCACTGTTTCCCCGTCTATTTCCCATGAAGTGATGGGACCAGATGCCATGATCTTCGTTTTCTGAATGTTGAGCTTTAAGCCAACTTTTTCACTCTCCTCTTTCACTTTCATCAAGAGGCTTTTTAGTTCCTCTTCATTTTCTGCCATAAGGGTGGTGTCATCTGCATATCTGAGGTTATTGATATTTCTCCTGGCAATCATGATTCCAGCTTGTGCTTCTTCCAGCCCAGCGTGTTTCATGATGTCCTCTGCATATAAGTTAAATAAACAGCGTGACAATATACAGCCTTGATGTACTCTTTTCCCTATTTGGAACCAGCCTGTTGTCCCATGTCCTATTCTAACTGTTGCTTCCTGACCTGCATATAGGTTTCTCAAGAGACAGATCAGGTGGTCTGATATTCCCATCTCTTTCAGAATTTTCCACAGTTTATTTATCTCAGCTCTTACATAGTCATTATTCACTAAACGTGAGGGCCAGAGAGCCTCAAAACACTATCCTGGCTAATTTGCTCTCTCCCCACCCAGAGAAACATAGGAAAGTAAGTAAATCCACCCAGGAGATGAATTGGGGAAACTCTGGAAGGTTCTTTGATGAGGGAATGATGATTTGGCAGGTACTTCTTTTCTTTTGCTTTTCCATGTTAATATATGCAAAGTCACATCCTGTCAACCAGCAAACCCCCACACCTGTTTATTTTTGTTCTTTCTCTTCATCCCTTCCTTTTCCCTTTCTTTCTGTCTGGTCTATTTTCCAACTATCTACCCTCTACCTCCTTCAATCTAACTTTTGAGAGAGTGTCAGTAAGAATCTATGGAATTAAAATATCTTGGTCTTAAAACTTTTGTGTAACATTCTGTGAATCCAATTAGGTAATAATTCCACAATGCTGAGCCTTCAAGAGCTCACCACACACAGGAAAGGAGTGCACCTAGGGAAGCAAATTTGAAAACTGTGTTTTGAGTGGGAATCACGATGGTGTTATCACTCACTTAGAGCCAGATATCCTGGAATGTGAAGTCAAGTGGGCCTTAGAAAGCATCACTATGAACAAAGCTAGTGGAGGTGATGGAATTCCAGTTGAGCTATTTCAAATCCTGAAAGATGCTGTGAAAGTGCTGCACTCAATATGCTAGCAAATTTGGAAAACTCAGCGGTGGCCACAGGACTGGAAAAGGTCAGTTCTCATTCCAATCCCAAAGAAAGGCAATGTCAAAGAAAGTTCAAACTACCACACAGTTGCACTCATCTCACACGCTAGTAAAGTAATGCTCAAATTTCTCCAAGCCAGGCTTCAGCAATACGTGAACCGTGAACTTCCTGATGTTCAAGCTGGTTTTAGAAAAGGCAGAGGAACCAGAGATCAAATTGCCAACATCCGCTGGATCATGGAAAAAGCAAGAGAGTTCCAGAAAAACATCTATTTCTGCTTTATTGACTATGCCAAAGCCTTTGACTGTGTGGATCACAATAAACTGTGGAAAATTCTGAAAGAGATGGGAATACCAGACCACCTGACCTGCCTCTTGAGAAATCTGTATGCAGGTCAGGAAGCAACAGTTAGAACTGGACATGGAACAACAGACTGGTTCCAAATAGGAAAGAAGTACATCAAGTCTGTATATTGTCACCCTGCTTATTTAACTTCTATGCAGAGTACATCATGAGAAATGCTGGAGTTGAGGAAACACAAGCTGGAATCAAGATTGCCAGGAGAAATATCAATAACCTCAGATATGCAGATGACACCACCCTTATCACAGAAAGTGAAGAGGAACTCAAAAGCTTCTTGATGAAAGTGAAAGAGGAGAGTGAAAAAGTTGGCTTAAAGCTCAACATTCAGAAAACGAAGATCATGGCATCTGGTCCCATCACTTCATGGGAAATAGATGGGGAAACAGTGGAAACAGTGTCAGACTTTCTTTTGGGGCGCTCCAAAATCACTGCAGATGGTGATTGCAGCCATGAAATTAAAAGACACTTTCTCTTTGGAAGGAAAATTATGACCAACCTAGACAGTATATTCAAAAGCAGAGACATTACTTTGCCAACAAAGGTCTGTCTAGTCAAGGCTATGGTTTTTCCAGTGGATGTGTATGGATATGAGAATTGGACTTTGAAGAAAGCTGAGCACTGAAGAATTGATGTTTTTGAACTGTGGTGTTGGAAATGACTCGTGAGAGTCCCTTGGACTGCAAGGAGATCCAACCAGTCCACCCTAAAGGAGATCAGTCGTCGGTGTTTATTGGAAGGACTGATGCTGAAGCTGAAACTCCCATGCTTTGGCAACCTCATGCAAACAGTTGACTCATTGGAAAAGACCCTGATGCTGGGGGGGATCGGCGGCAGGAGGAGAGGGGAGCGACAGAGGATGAGATGGTTGGATGGCATCACCGACTCGATGGACATTAGTTTGGGTGAACTCCAGGAGTTGGTGATGGACAGGGATGCCTGGTGTGCTGTGATTCATGGGGTCACAAAGAGTCAGACACGACTAAGCGACTGAATTGAACTGAATGGAGTGAAAGTTTATTATGGATCCTTTGGTTTTGGGTGAGGACAACAGGTGCACACTTCGGTGGTGTGGATCCCATCTCAAGTCAGAAAATTCTAGAAGCCTTTGGCTTCAATAAAATATTCTAAACTTTGAAGAAACTTTGAAAATTCCTTAGGAGTTGTAATTTTTCTTTTTAAATTTCGATTATTTATTTATTTTTGGCTGTGTTGAGCCTTCATTGCTGTGGAGGCTTTCCTCCATTTGCAGAGAGTGAGTGCAATATTCTAGTTGTAGTTGGAGGTTTCTCATTGTGGTGGCTTTTCTTGTTGCACAGCACAGACTCTAGGGTGATCAGGCTTCAGAAGTTGTGACCCCAGGGCTCTAGAGTCCAGCTCAATAGTTGTGGTGTATGGGCTTAGTTGCTCCATGGTGTGTGGGACCTTCCCAGATCAGGGATCAAACCCATGTCTCTTGCTTTGGCAGGCATGTTCTTTACCACTGAGCCCACCAGGGAAGCCCTACAATTGTTTTTAATAGTGAACCTCACATTGCATGAAGTATGTGGTAAGGAAATAAATGGTATAAAATGATAAAATTGCTTTAATTGTATATTTTGGATGTTTGTTGAACTCCTGTTTTCATTACACTGTGTTAATACTCTACCTAAGGTGAATGAAACTAGAACCTATTATAGAGAATGAAGTGAGCCAGAAAGAGAAAGATAAATATCATATTCTAATACATATATATGGAATCTAAAACAATGGTACTGAAGAATTTACTTACAGGGCAATAATGGAGAAACAAACATAGAGCATACACTTATGGATATGGGGAGAGGTGATAAGAGGGTGAGATGTATGGAAAGATTAACATGGAAACTTACACTACCATATGTGACATAGATAGCTAAAGGGAATTTGCTGCATGGCTCAGGAAACTCAAACAGGGGCTCTGTATCACCCTAGAGGGGTGGGATGGGGAGGGAGATAGGAGGGAGATTCAAAAGGGAGGGGATATATGTGTACCTATGGCTGATTCATGTTGAGGTTTGACAGAAAACAACAAAATTCTGTAAAGCAAGTATCCTTTAGTAAAAAACAAATTAATAAAAAAGTAACATCTTGGAATAAAAATGATATCAGAAAGTTAAAAAAAATAACAATTCTACCTGAGAGACTGAGATGATCAAAAAGAGACTTTGACTTCAAAAGTCAATAATCTTCTGCTGGAGTTAAGACTGTCATGGAGCAATGAGGAAGAGACCTTGTCACTAAGGAGATAATAGATTTTTAAACAAATAAAAAGAAAAATGATAATCAAAAGCAGAGAGGTAGGAAATTTTCAGCATATTCAGGAAACCAGTGTTCTTGACAGAAGACCTCCAGAAGCTCTGGTGGCTTTCACAGCACAATGAACCTGACGACATGAACAAGCCCTTTTTAAATTCCTGGGTACCCAGGTTCTAAATATTTTATCATTCACAGGCAAGACCTCACACCATTCTCCTCAGTAGATGATCTGATACATCATTTCAATTTACTTATTTTACACAACCTTCAGGAGTTTGTTAACTGTATTGTGCCAAGAAGAAAGCATGATGACACAAGAGCAGTGAATCTGTGTAAACTTCGTATTTAACCTTAAGAAACTAGCTGGCCCCAGGAGCCTGTAGGCCCTGCTCTGGACTATGAAGGAGTGGATTCCACCTCATTGCATTCATGAGACATATTCATCTGGGGCTGAAGCTATGTATGAGAAACCATCATTGCAAATTATTTCACATGAAACTTCACATTGGGCAGAGAAATTATTAAGTGTTTAACATAGGTTTTGACTTATATGTGTAATTTTTAAAATTAAAGTGGAACTTTTCTTACTGCACTTGTAATTTTTGGATGTGCAATCGAGGCATACTGTGTTCTGTTGTAAAGTGTGAAGCACTGTTGTAAAGTTTAAAGCAAGGCTGGAAAGAATAGAATAGGGTGCAATCCTTGTAATATTTTAATTCAAAAAAATAGTATAATAAGAATCACAGTGCCATAGGCAGAATTTAGATTGTAAATTGAGATCAGTTGCATTTGCTGGTCTTGTCTCTTGTAATATAGCCCTTATGTTAAGCTGAGATCCTTATAACAACCTTAATTTTGTATTTCCCCTGTAAGGCAGTAGGCCAAGTTAATTAAACTGAGGAAAGAAATATTTTACTGGATATTTTTGCCAGGTTAAAATCTGCAATTGAATGGAAGCAAAATTACAAGAAAAGGAAATCAGACTCTTCCAGTGTATATACTTTGAAGAGAAAAAATATGGATACTACCTTCAAATCAAAAGCTATCTTTGGTATAAACAATGTATTTGGAAATTTATTTCTATTCATAATAAACTAGAGATTGCTGATTTTTAAGAAAGGTCATATAAAGGTATAGTGGGTGGGAGATAAACATTCAAGTAAGATAACAGAGGGTCTTGAAGATCAGACTAGAGGAGTTTGAATGATGGGGTTATAGGAGGTGAATTGATGTCAATGAGTCTGCAATAATCTCTTTCTACTGTGCCTTTATGAACCACAGATGCTGCAAAATTAAATTACTGTTTCCTATGCTGCCACATAAATAGGATTCTTTTTGAAAATTAGGTTCTATCACTTTGATGCACTTGTGTGAAATTTGGAACTATGGGTTTTTCTGTGATAACGTCCAACTCTCTGGCTTCATGCATGCCAAGAAGATGACAGTACAGTGGTATGTTCCATGGGGGTCCAGTTTTCCACTACCCACCTAGGCAGAGTCCCCTGGGAAGCCAGTGTGACAGTGTCCTTTTGGAGATCATTTCTCAAGGCACTGATTCTGACCTGTGAAACCATTTTGTTCCTTTTATTAAATTAATATAACATAAAGGTTTCTGTGTCTTGTAACAGAAGCATGGAATTTTCTAGACACTGAGGAGGTTCTGAATATTTGAAGACTTTTGAATGAATTACATAATATCGTATACTACATTAACATTCACTTTATCAGCCAATTAAGACTAAATTGCTTTTCACACTGGACAGTGTAGGCAGGCACCCAAGAGTGTTGAGTGGGATCAGGAAATACTACTGTGGGAGTAAAAACAGATGGAGTCCCCAAGGCAACTTGCACCTTAGGAGGAGAGTGCTGACCTCAGGCCTGATGTCTAGGGGTTGCCATCTCCAATGCAGTAGACTAATGGGAGGGAGACACAGGGCACATGTCTTCAACCACAGGAACAGACCAGTTGGAAGGAGCTTGATCCCTTCACCCTTGCCTAGACAATTGTAAGTCATTTTTCTCTGCAAACGGAGAAAGAGAGAAAATAGAGAGCAAATCTGTGCTTGTAAACCATTTTGGATTTTAGCTGCGTTGTCTGGCTGAGAAATCAGAACAGTGAAGGGAAGAAGCAATGAATAATAGGTTGGAATTACTTTTCTTTTTTTTTTTATAATTTTTATTTTTACTTTAGTTTACTTTACATTACTGTATTGGTTTTGCCAAACATTGACATTAATTCACCACGAGTGTACATGCGTTCCCAAACACGAATCCCCTCCCATCTCCCACCCCGTACCATCCCTCTGGGTCCTCTCCTTGCACCAGTCCCAAGTATCCTGCATCCTGCATCAGACATTGACTGGCGATTCGTTTCTTACATGATAGTATACATGTTTCAATGCCATTCTCCCATCTCATCCCACCCTTTCCCTCCCTCCCTCCCCCAGAGTCCAACAGTTCACTCTATAGATCTGAGTCTCTTTTGTTGTCTCGCATACAGGGTCATCATCCCTATCTTTCTAAATTCCATATATATGCGTTAGTATACTGTATTGGTGTTTTTCTTTCTGGCTTACTTCACTCTGTATAATCGGTTCCAGCTCCATCCATCTCCTTAGAACTGATTCAAATGTATTCTTTTTAATGGCTGAGTAATACTCCATTGTGTATATGTACCACAGCTTTCTTATCCATTCATCTGCTGATGGGCATCTAGGTTGTTTCCATGTTCTGGCTATTATAAACAGTGCTGCGATGAACATTGGGGTACATGTGTCTCTTTCTATTCTGCTTTCCTCGGTGTGTATGCCCAGGAGTGGGATTGCTGGGTCATAAGGCAATTCTATTTGCAGTTTTTTAAGGAATCTCCACACTGTTCTCCATAGTGGCTGTACTAGTTTGCATTCCCACCAACAATGTAAAAGGGTTCCCTTTTCTCCACACCCTCTCCAGCATTTATTGCTTGCAGACTTCTGGATCGCAGCCATTCTGACTGGTGTGAAGTGGTACTTTTCAACTGCTTGAACAACATTATGTCTGGAAGAATCGATTGTGGATTATAAATTTTAAGTATTGCAAGTTCTTAAGGAGAAAATGCTAATAAGGAAATAAATTAGTGGTTTCCAATTCATCAGTTTTTCTAACTCACACCCTAGGATCAGGGTGAAAAAAACAAAAGTTGAATACATTCTGTGGCAACCATATCAAAGCAACATTAGACTTAGTTGATGTCAACATTAGTTGATGTCAACGTATCCACAAGCAGAGAAATGAAAGAAGCCAGCCATCAGCGTGAGAGTATTTGTTCAGATTTCCCCACCCACTGTTTCTGTGTTAGCAAGAAGGGCAGTGGACATGGAGTTTCCTGAACACTGGCTGGAACATACCCTCCCTCACCTGATGTGACTGGAGCAGAGAATGCCTCCTCAGAGCCTAGTGTTTGTGGGGTAGGAGCCACTTCTTCCCATTCTCCTTCCTGTGTAAGGTTCATAAGACCTAGTTACATTCACCTGAGTGAGTGAAGTCGCTCAGTCATGTCCAACTCTTTGCAACCCCATGAACTGTAGCCTACCAGGCTCCTCCATCCATGGGATTTTCCAGGCAAGAATACTGGAGTGGGTTGCCATTTCCTTCTCCAGGAGATCTTCCTGACCCAGGGGTGGAACCCAGGTCTCCCTCATTGTAGACAAATGCTTTATCGTCTGAGCCACCAGGTAGTGTTTTAATTCTCATCTGTGGAAAAGAAAAACTCCCCATTTATATATTTAAGGGCTTTCAAACTGGGCATGAAGCCCAGGAGACTCAGACTCACTAGGTTTTTCTGCTCCTATTAAAAAGTTATATTCTCTAGCCCAGGAAATGGAAGCCTTCAAACTTCAGGATAAATACTTTATAAGAACTAAAATTACTTCAAACTAAGAAGAAGGAAGTTATACATTACTTATGATGGTTTTCACTATTAAAAAAATAGCCAGTAAAGCTGAAACTAGTAGGATAAGGAAAAAGGTAACACAAACTCCAAAAAGTTTAAGAAATTTACTATTGGTTGAGGGACGTTTTTAGTACGGTGTGTAGAAAAATAAATGAGGATCATTGTCTTTATATTTAAAAATATACATATCTAATGTATATTGTTGTGACAGTTTGAGGGCTGGTTAGAAAAGAATTTCCAGGCACAGAGCATTTCAGAAGGAAGTGAATTTATTAGGAACAAAGAGCAGAGATACTGGGGGTACTGGGAGCACAGCCGGCTGACCTCTTGACATGCCAGGGAAAGTAGACAGGATGATGCTAAGGGAGAGTCAATGGTTCTCATGTGTTGATGCTGCTGCTTCTGCTAAGTGGCTTCAGTCGTACCCGACTCTTAGCGACCCCATGGACTGCAGCCTACCAGGCTCCTTCGTCCATGGGATTTTCCAGGCAAGAGTACTGGAGTGGGTTGTCATTGCCTTCTCCTCTCATGTGTTAGTAGCCAGTTTTTATAGTCTCAAGACAAAGTAAATTCCTGCTAGAAGGTTGGCATCAGGTGATTGATTAGGTCACTATAGGGTGAGCACTGGAGTGAGCAGACAATTCTTATCTTTGTGAATGCATGAGTATAGTTGGCATTTACTGTGTATCTTCATGCATGCTGTGTAATCTCTCTATGCCTCAGTTTTTTATCTGTCTTATATTCCCCAATTTCTTCTCTCCTTCACAGATATGCACATAATAATATCTACTGCTGCTGCTGCTGCTAAGTCGCTTCAGTAGTGTCCGACTCTGTGCGACCCCGTAGACGGCAGCCCGCCAGGCTCCCCTGTCCCTGGGATTCTCCAGGCAAGAATACTGCAGTGGGTTGCCATTTCCTTCTCCTATTAATTGATCTACTGTCTACTATTAATTGATAAATTTGAAAATTTGCCTAGTATGAGGTCAGGAAACCTGCTAGTGATGACCAAGGGATGCTTTTGGCAATACTGACAAAGGGATTCAGTCGGTTTTGAATGGGACCTTGGTTCTGGGCTCTACTGTGCAAAGAAGCACTCCTTTGTGCTTGCTCCACTCCTTGGTGCAGGCCTTGTGCCTGTGGCCTAGGGCAGGACTCCACATATTGGTTAACAGGTATCCTTTGGAACAAAAGCTAATAATCATTAAAATGACTGCAAGTTACTCTGTGCATGTCTGGGTGCATGTGTGTGTTTCTATTTCAGACTTGCTTCTAGATATAAAAAATTAACTGCCATTTTAATTAGAAGGAAAAAAGCTCATCTATTTGTCTGTATTAAGAACAAAACTACCCATATGGGTATTTATTTCTTATGCAATTAACTTTTAAAGTAAGTACTTAGAGGAATTAGCTGCCCTAAATCCAAACTTTTTTTAGTTTACATTAAAAAATTTCATATAAAATGGTTAAATGACTTCTTTAAAGCCACAAATAGTTGATAATAAGCACACAATTCTTACCTTTGTGAATGCATAAGCATAGTTGGAATTTGCTAACTATGTGTCTTCATGAATGCTGTGTAATCTCTCTATGCCTCAGTTTTTTATCTGTGTCTTATATGTCCCAATTTCTTCTCTCCTCCACAGTTTAGCACATAATGCACATAATAATATCTACTATTAATTGAGAAATATGAATTAATTTGTTGCTAATTTGTGCTTTTCAAAAATATACAATCTAATATGGCTTTTTAAAATTAAATTATTTTATATAGCTTGTTTTCAATAGTGAAAATATTTTCT
>SJYQ01013847.1:0-15381 GCA_006410935.1 Redunca redunca | reverse complement strand
AAGTACATTGTGAATATTTAATATATCAACAAAGTATGTTTATAAAACATATTTTTAAATGCAAATTTTAATATCTATAGATTTTAAAATATCTTAGCAGCATTTTCTCAGTTGCACTGAAGACTTACGGAGAGGATTGATCTATGTGTTATTCATATACTGATTCATTTCTTCAGTGCACATTGTAAGTTGCCAGTTTGTTCTAAGAACATTGCTAGAATCTGGGTGTACAGAGCCGAGTCAGATGTTTTCAGTTTCATTTTCACCTTCACAGGCTTAGAGGCTAGTGGTTGGGACAGGTATGTTAGCAGGTTGGTAATGTAATGCACGCAGTATAAGGCAGCACTGGATAAAATGGAGAACAGAGTAAGTACCCTGTTTTATTACCAGGGAATCCCCTCTGTTGTGAAAGGCACTGATTTATGTACTCTCAAGAAAGAGAAAAAACCCAAGGTGGAGAATCTGTAAGGGAAGGAGTTCAGCCCCTTCAGCAGCAAAAGTCAGAAAATCCAAAAGGCTACTTTCTCATGGAAAAGGGCTTCCTTGGTGGCTCAGCGATAAAGGATCTGCCTGCCAATGCAGGAGACAAAGGAGACATGGGTTTGATCCCTGCGTTGGGAAGGTCCCCTGGAGAAGGGTATGGCAACCCACTCCAGTATTCTTGCCTGGGAAATTCCATGGACAGAGGAACTTGGTGGGCTACAGTCCATGGGGCCACAAAGAGTTGGACATGACGGAGTGACTGGGCACGCAGGCATGCAAGAAGAGATCAGGCAGAAACCTTAAATATTTAAACCTGGTGCTGGGTGGAAGGAGGAAAACTAAATTTCCCCTGAAAGTGGGAACCACAAACAGGTTCTCATTTTGATTTGTGGTCTAAATTTGCTCTACCTATATGGGTCAAAAATTTCAAGGAGAGAATTTAAAGTGGTCTCAGTTTTGTATCGACTCATACGACTAGCAAAGACAAATTCAAATCCTTTCTAGAAAAACTTGACCTCCATCCAGACTGACATTAATTGATAAGACTCCATCAAGTATAACTATAACTCAATTTTAGTGATGATATAATATGAAAAATAAACATCATAGAAACAATGAAATACAATTACTACTTGGGGAAGAACAGATCAATGTGTCTTAGCATTAAGCTTACAGGCTTCCAAAACTATCTTGGAAAAAAATAAAGAGACAGCACTGATTGGAAACAAATTATGGAAGGGAGTCCTCCATCTACTCTCTTTTTAAAAAATTGTTTACTCATTTATTTGTGTGGCTGCTCAGGGTCGTAGTTGTGGCGTGTAGGATCTTTGATCTTTAGTTGTGGCATGTGGGATCTTTAGTTGTGGCACGTGGAATCTAGTTCCCTGACCAGGGATTAACCTGGGGCCCTGCACTGGGAGTGGGGAGTCTTAGCCACTGGACCACCAGGGAAGTCCCCCTCCATCTATTCTTTCATCAACATTAGAAGTCCAAGACACACTGTTCCAAATGTTGCTACTTTAACATGTCCCAGTGGCATCACGGCCAACCTAAGCTTCTCGAATTTAGGAGTGTAATTCTCACCATGAACATCCCGGTTCCTAGTCTGCTGCCTGGCTCAAAGCATGTGTTTGTTTAGGTGGCCATAACAGGATACCATAGACCGGATGGCTTAAACCAAAGAAATTTATTTTCTTGTAGTTTTGGAGGCTAGAAGTCCAAGTTCAAAGGTGCCAGCAAGGTTTGGTTTTGGTGAAGCCTCTTTTGCTAGCTTGTAGATGGCTTTTGCTCTGTCCTCACATGTGCTTTTCTTTGTGTGTGTATGGAGAGAGATAGCTCAAGTGCCTCTTTCTTATAAGGACATCAAATCCTACTGAATTCTGACCTTATTTATCCCTTATTGCCTTTTTTCCCCCCCTAGCCAGAGCAGGAAGCATGTGGGATCTTAGTTCCTTGACCAGGGATTGAGTCTGTGTGCCTGCCCAGGGAGCATGGAGGCTTAACCACTGGACCACCAGGGAAGTCCCCCAGTTGCCTTCTTTAAAGGCCCTATCTCTGAATAATTACATTGGGAGTTTGGGCTTCAGTACATACATTTTGGTGGGGTGAGGTGGGGGACACAATTTAGTCCCTAACAACATGTCTTCAATAAGTATTTGTTAAACTAACATCACTTATTTCTATAGGTATCCCTCTTTCTGATGGTTATATTCCCTTAACATAACTTAGAACTGATCTTTTAGGTTTTTGTATGCCAGACTGAATTTGATATTTTCCTTCCCCTTGTGGATCCTTCTGAAGAAATTGATATCTCTGCTCTTTCAGGTATTTACCAATATTTCATAGTTGAGAGTATATGCAACACAATTTCTAGAATGGCCAAAATGAAAAGACAGAAATAATCAAGTGTTGGCAAGGATATGGTGCAGCAGGAGTGCTCACACATTGGTGGGGGGAGTGTAAATTGGTACAACTACTTGGCAAACTCTTTGGCAACATATTAAAGCTAAACACATGCACATGCAAAGAATAAAAAACAAGAAAAAAAAACCCAAACACATGCATACCTATGACCCCAGAAAATTTACTCCTCAGTATTTATGCAACAGAAATAATACATCCATATGTTCATCAGAAGACACAGATGAAAATGTTCAGAGCAGTACTGTGCATAGTAGCCCCCGACTAGAAATTACCTAAATGCCCATCAAAAATAGATGAATAAGCAAACCCTTGGTATAGTCTCTCAATGATGTCTTACACAGTGATGAAAATGAATGATCTGCCTCTATGGGTAGCCACACAGACGAATCTTATAATGGTAAGTTGAACACTACTTTCTGTGTTTGTAAGTGTACTGGCACAAGTTAGTGGTGGAAGCGGTTCACCCCAGGTATAGGGAAATAAGGATGTGGATTGTGTGCAGAGAATTTAAAAACAATAATAAAACTGACTTTTAGTCAGTTTTTCTTTTTTATTATCACCATGTGCTTTCATTCAAAGCATTGTAAATTACGAAATACTGCTTCCTTCCTGTTGAGGTAGACCGTTTCTTTCCTCGCCTTCACCCACAGTTGCCCCATCACTGGAGTGAAAGAATTCCATCATAAAACAGTATATACGATATACAAAAACAGGCAAAACTGACCTATGCTGCCAGCAGTCAGGATAGCTTTTTATCTCTGGGGCAGTGCCTGAAATGGAGCAGAAAGGGATTCTAAGGGCTGGAAATATCCAGAATATTGGTTACAAGGATGTGTTCAATTTGTGAAAATTTGTAGAGCTGTTCTTTTATTATCTGTGTACTTCTCTGTATATTTCAGTTTCACTTCAATTACTCAGTCGTGTCCAACTCTTTGCGACCCCATGAATCGCAGCATGCCAGGCCTCCCTGTCCATCACCAATTCCCAGAGTTAAGAGTGATCATTTTGCCCAGGCATGTATTTCTGGCTTGATTTTGGGAGGAAATCTTTCTGTCTGCCTTGATGGAAATTTCCATCAGGATCACTCTGTAGCCTATGGCATGTACGTTTAGAATCAACTCCTAAAAACTCAGCACAGACATTTCTTGAGTGCTTGTGACATCGAATAGGTATGAGCTCCCTGTTCTAATGATAAAATAGAGGAGCTGCTTCTTTGGGCAAGAAGAGAAACTGTCTTATAAGGCACAAAACTACACATTTACCTTGAAACACAGATGGCAGAAAACCTACCTATCTCTCCTTTGCTGTTTCTGTGGAATGTGAATTCTTTTTGAGGTCACTGCCTTTGCACAAGAGGCACGGTGCTGGAGCTGAGAAGAATGAGAGTGAGTGGGTGGAGTAGACAGATGCCAAAATAAGCTAAGGAAGAGCAAGAAAGAGGAGAGAAGACGTTGCTTCTTCTATCCCCATTAACCAGGGTAGATAAAGAGATTAAACAGAACCAAACCATCATTCATTGTCACTGAATAACAGAAAAGACATCACTCCAATGAAAAAAGTAGGAAGGATGTCACCTCAGGATAAAGGGTTCTTCTTAAAATTGAGAAAGTTTCACTTTGGGAAAATCTACTTCATAACTTCTGGTATTTGAGAATGACCTCTGCTGTAGCCTATGGGTCAGCCAATTTTTTCCAGGAAGCGTGATAAAATAAATATCTTTGGCTTTGGGGCCCACACTCTGTCACACCTACTCAACACTACCATTGTAGCACTAAGCAGTAATGAACAATATATAACGAATGGGTGTGGCTATGTGTCATAAAACTTATGGACACTAAAATTTTTTGGACACAAACATTTTGAATTTTATATGATTCCTTGGGCCACAAATATTATTCTTGTTTTGATCCTCCCCTCTTCTAACCACTTAAATTTAAGGCAAAAGCCATTTAATTTGTACAACCAAGCTGCAAAAAAACAGATGGTGGGCTGGATTTGTCCTGCAGGTCATAGATCAGATTCTGGAGCTTTATTCTGACATCTGCACCTTCATTCAAACTGTTTCCACTGCATGTCTTGTCCTCCTGCCTTCCTTTCACCCTTTGACCCTTTCAACAGCTCTTCTGCTGATTTCTGCCCAGGCCTTTTGGTGGATCTCCTTCGCATGCTGGCTTATGGTGGCTCTGCCTTTTGTCAGCTGGAGCACCTTGGGCCAATTATTTAACATCTCGTCTTAGATTTCTCACCTGTTAGATGGAGATAATACTAGTATCTGCCTCATGGTATTGTGTGTGTGCGTGTGCATTAAATGACATAGAGCATATATGAGGCTTTTCAGGTGGTGCTGGTGGTAAAGATCCCGCCTGCCAATGCAGGAGACATGAGAGATGCTGGTTTGATCCCTGGGTCAGGAAGATCCCCTGGAGGAGGGCATGGCAATCTACTCCAGTATTCTTGCCTGGAGAATTCCCATGGACCGAGGAGCCTGGCAGGCTTCGGTCCAAAGGGTCACAAAGAGTCAGACATTACTGAAGTGACTTAGCACAACACACACAGTGCGTATAAAGCACTCAGCAGAGTATCAGATGTGCTAAATGCTCATAAGTGTTATTTAAGTTATTTAATGTTACTTAAGTTAAGCTCTTTGTGTTTTGTAATAGTTTGTTCCTTCATTTACAGCTTCCTAGTCTCTAATGTTTCTCTTGTGTTCTTGAAATAATAGCCTAGGGCTCTGTTTAAAGCAGGTGCCATAGATATTGACAGTTAAATATTACATTTAAGAAAGTTAAAAATTTCCAGAAACAGTTATATGGAAGGTAGGAATCATAGTAGCAGCCCAGGCCATAACTAACTCTTGGAAACGAGGGAAGCTTGTATGGCATTCTCAGGCTGTCAGTTTGGTGCCTCTTCAAACTCCCTTTCCTTAATAAGTGTTTGTTCACTTGTGGAAAGGTTAAGCGCTCCTTGTGGGAAAGGCAGAGCTAGCTCCCTCAGTTCTTGCTGCTTATTAAGAATACTTCCCCTCTAGCTCCAAACTTGCTTACTTCCCCCAACAAGTCTAACTCAAGTCTAACTCAGAGACCACCCCAACGCAACATTACTGGGTATTTAACAGCCACCTTTACACTCTCCTATGGGATCTTACTATTCCAACTGACTTTTGAATGTATTCCTCTCAACCACATATCACATTCTTCACAGAAGGAATTTTGATAAATATAGCATTCTCTGTCTGGTTCATTTTCTATGATAACTTACTGCTTGCCTGCCTCTTAACCCAGCTCATTGATCAACTGTCATCAGTGTTTGGTTAAAAGCCTTTGCTCTGTAGGGACGCAAACTGCAGTATCTGTCTTGGATTGAGTCCTCTGGTTCAGCACAGGGAGAGAAGGATCATGGGCAGAGATGAAGGTGTTTCAGAAGATGTTCTGTGAGATATTGAGGTGAACTGCCTTTGGATCTTTAAGAAGGGCACTGGATGGGGTGAAAGAGGCAATCTCTGCATTTCAGGATGGTTCTCCTGTACCTGAGAGCTTTTAGGGTGGGTACAAGCGTGCCACTCTGTCTGATGGGGGGAGACTGACAATGGGCTTCAGAGGGGATAAAAAGCTGCCCTCAAGCAAGTTTGCTCACAGAGGCCTTGTCCACTGGGAATGAAACCTGGCAGTGGAGAAACAATTGATGTGGAAAATGTATGGGTACTAGGAACATGGAATTTGGTGTTAAATGCTCTACCACTTACTAATAATTATGGGCTACTTCTATGTCTAGAAATAGAGATGATACTCTAAAGGGCTGTTGAAAAGATTAAGGTTAATACATGTAAAGCTTGTGGCAAGTGATGTTAAAATATCAGAAAGAGACATGGTCAGTAACATATGAGATATTTCTGGCAATGTGACCCCATTTGAATCTATAAAGAGTAGTCTGGCATTTAGACACATGACTCACATATGTTTCCATGTGCCTTGGGTGGCCATGAAATTAACTCCCTCCCCTCCTTTATAAACCACATCCCTTTAATAGAAAACTGCAGCAAATCCATGCAATATGTGAAAAGGACCACTTATTTATTATCACTACATGTCAAAAACCATCTGGACCATTTTCTTGTAGCAGATGTTTGCCAAATTAACTTTGGAAACAGAGAATTCATGTAGGGTATTTCTGTTAGCACAATGAATGTAACTAGGACACATACAGATAAATTTTTCAAAACAATATTAAGCCATATTATAGTTAGGTAAAAAACCACGGTGGCTGCACACATTCTTAGAATTTGCCACATGCTCAGGAAATGTCAATAACCTATCCTTGAACTTAAAAGAAATTCATGTAGAAATGATCTGAAATTCACAACAGCTTAAAACATTTGACCATGAAGATTTAAGAACATTTATCTTGCTTGTGGGAATGGTAATTATTAAGTGTGAGAAATGGAATATTTCCTGCTGTATCAGTAAACAAAGGATGTCACAGTCATCAGTGATTGCAGACCTCCACTGTGAGCCAGTGAGCATTGAGGAAACTCAGGATGTGAAACACAGGATATTGGCCCCAGAGAGCTGAGGGGCATATCAAAGGAATGATTTCAGTGAGCCCAGAATCTTGCATCTTCCCATAATAGAAAAGTGCTCAATTGTTTAACTTGAGCTATCTGGTTTTCATTTAATTCACAATAATCTTGTGACATTCAGACTACCTGCCTTTTGTTGCAAAACTTCTATATAACCTGGCTCTACCCCTCCATAGTAAAGAATCTGCCTGCAATGGAGGAGACCCCAGTTCGATTTCTGGGTTGGGAAGGCCCACTGGAGAAGGGATAGGGTACCCATTCCAGTATTTTTGTGCTTCCCTTGTGGCTCAGCTAGTAAAGAATCTGCCTGCAATGTGGGAGACCTGGGTTCGATCTCTGGGTTGGGAAGATCCCCTGGAGAAGGGAAAGGCTACCCACTCCAGTATTCTGGCCTGGAGAATTCCATGGACTGTATAGGACTGTATAGTCCATGGGGTCGCAAAGAGTCAGACACAACTGAGTGACTTTCACTTTCCCTTTTCAGCTCTCCTTGCCTTCTCTGAGCAGTTCTCTTAAGAGTCACTTGAGATGCTGCCTCCCAGGGTTGAAGTCCAAAAAATTCAAGCTGAATAAAATATAATTCTCAACTTCTAGGCTGTGAATATATTTAACTCTATGTCTGCAGTAAGAGAAACCCAAGTAAGACGGTAGGCACTGAGAGAGGGCATCAGAGGGCAGACAAACTGAAACCACATCACAGACAACTAGCCAATCTGATCACATGGACCACAGCTTGTCTAACTCAATGAAAACTAAACCATGCCATGTGGGGCCACCCAAGATGGGTGGGTCATGGTGGAGAGGTCTGACAGAATGTGGTCCACTGGAGGAGGGAATGGCAAGCCACTTCAGTATTCTTGCCTTGAGAACCCCATGAACAGTATGAAAAGGCAAAAAGTTAGGACACTGAAAGATGAATTCCCCAGGTTGGGAGGTGCCCAATATGCTACTGGAGATCAGTGGAGAAATAACTCCAGAAAGAATGAAGAGATGGAACCAAAGCAAAAACAATACCCAGCTGTGGATGTGACTAGTGATAGAAGCAAGGTCCGATGCTGTAAAGAGCAATATTGCATAGGAATATTAGGAATGTTAGGTCCATGAATCAAGGCAAATTGGATGTGGTCAAACAGGAGATGGCAAGAGTGAATGTCAACATTCTAGGAATCAGCGAACTAAGATGGACTGGAGTGGGTGAATTTAATTCAGATGACCATTATATCTACTACTGTGGGCAGGAATCCTTTAGAAGAAATGGAGTAGCCATCATAGTCAACAAGAGTCTGAAATGCAGTACTTGGATACAATCTCAAAAACGACAGAATGATCTCTGTTCATTTCCAAGGCAAACCATTCAATATCACGGTAATCCTAGTCTATGCCCCAACCAGTAACGCTGAAGAAGTGGAAGTTGAACAGTTCTATGAAGACCTACAAGACCTTTTAAAACACTCCAAAAAAGATGTCCTTTTCATTACAGGGGACTGGAATGCAAAAGTAGGAAGTCAAGAAACACCTGGAGTAACAGGCAAATTTGGCCTTGGAGTACAAAATGAAGCAGGGCAAAGGCTAACAGAGTTTTGCCAAGAGAATGCACTGGTCATAATAAACACCTTCTTCCAACAACACAGGAGAAGACTCTACACATGGACATCACCAGATAATCAATACCAAAATCAGATTGATTATATTCTTTGCAGCCAAAGATGGAGAAGTTCTATACAGTCAGCAAAAACAAGATCGGGAGCTGACTGTGGCTCAGATCATGAACTCCTTATTGCCAAATTCAGACTCAAATTGAAAGTGGGGAAAACCACTAGACCATTCAGGTATGACTTAAATCCCTTATAATTATACAGTGGAAGTGAGAAATAGATTTAAGGGACTAGATCTGACAGACAGAGTGCCTAATGAATTATGAACAGAGGTTCGTGATATTGTACAGGAGACAGGGATCAAGACCATCCACATGAAAAGAGAAATGCAAACAAGCAAAATGGCTGGCTTAGGAGGCCTTACAAATAGCTGTGAAAAGAAGAGAAGTGAAAAGCAAAGGAGAAAAGGAAGGATATATCCATTTGAATGCAGAGTTCCAAAGAATAGCAAGGAGAGATAAGAAAGCCTTCCTCAGCGATCAATGCAGAGAAATAGAGGAAAAGAACAGAATGGGAAAGACTAGGGATCTCTTCAAGAAAATTAGAGACACCAAGGGATCATTTCATGCAAAGATGGGCACAATAAAGGACAGAAATGGTATGGACCTAACAGAAGCAGAAGATATTAAGAAGAGGTGGCAAGAATACACAGGAGAAATAAACAAAAAAGATCTTCATGACCCAGATAATCACAATGGTGTGATCACTCACCTAGAGCCAGACATCCTGGAATTTGAAGTCAAGTGGGCCTTAGGAAGCATCACTACGAACAAAGCTAGTGGAGGTGATGGAATTCCAGTTGAGCTATTTCAAATCCTAAAAGATGATTTTAACTGTGAAAGTGCTTCACTCAATATGCCAGCAAATCTGGAAAACTCAGCAGTGGCCACAGGACTGGAAAAGGTCAGTTTTCATTCCAATCCCAAAGAAAGGCAATGCCAAAGAATGCTCAAACTACCGCACAATTGCACTCATCTCACACGCTAGTAAATTAATGCTCAAAATTCTCCAAGCCAGGCTTCAGCAATATGTGAACCGTGAATTTCCTAATGTTCAAGATGGTCTTAGAAAAGGAAGAGGAACCAGAGATCAAATTGCCAACATCCGCTGGATCATCGAAAAAGCAAGAGAGTTCCAGAAAAATATCTATTTCTGCTTTATTGACTATGCCAAAGCCTTTGACTGTGTGGATCATGACAAACTGGAAAATTCAGAAAGAGATGGGAATACCAGACCACCTGACCTGCCTCTTGAGAAACCTGTATGCAGGTCAGGAAGCAATAGTTAGAACTGGATATGGAACAACAGACTGGTTCCAAATAGGAAAAGGGGTACGTCAAGGCTGTATATTGTCACCTGCTTATTTAACTTCTATGCAGAGTACATCATGAGAAATGCTGGACTGGAAGAAGCACAAGCTGGAATCAAGATTGCTGGGAGAAATATCAATAACCTCAGATATGCAGATGACACCACCCTTATGGCAGAAAGTGAAGAAGAATTAAAGAGCATCTTGATCAAAATGAAAGAAGAGAGTGAAAAAGTTGGCTTAAAGCTCAACATTCAGAAAACGAAGATCATGGCATCCGGTCCCATCACTTCATGCTGGGGAAACAGTGGAAACAGTGGCTGACTATTTTTTGGGCTCCAAAATCACTGCAGATGATGATTGCAGCTATGCAATTAAAAGATGCTTAGTCCTTGGAAGGTAAGTTATGACCAAACTAGACAGCATATTAAAAAGCAGAGACATTACTTTGTCAACAAAGGTCTGTCTAGTCAAGGCTATGGTTTTTCCAGTGGTCATGTATGGATGTGAGAGTTGGACTATAAAGAAAGCTGAACCCCGAAGAATTGATGCTTTTGAACTGTGGTGTTGGAGGAGTCTTGAGAGTCCCTTGGACTGAAAGGAGATCCAACCAGTCCATCCTAAAGGAGATCAGTCCTGGGTGTTCACTGGAAGGACTGATGTTGAAGCTGAAACTCCAATACACTGGCCACCTGATGTGAAGAGCTGAGTCATTTGAGAAGACCCTGATGATGGGAAAGATTGAGGGCAGGAGGAGAAGGGGATGACAGAGGATGAGATGGCTGGATGGCATCACTGACTCAATGGACATGAGTTTGGGTAAACTCCAGGAGTTGGTGATGGACAGAGAGGCCTGGCATGCTGTGGTTCATTGGGTCGCAAAGAATTGGATACGACTGAGCGACTGAACTGACTGACTAGTGTGATAATGTTATTTATAATAAATAGTTATTAGTCATGTCCCAAACCTGACACTGTTGTTTAGTTGCTAAGTCATGTCTGACTCTCTTGCATGGACTCTAACCCGCCAGTCTCCTCTGTCCATGGGATTTCCTAGGCAAGAGTACTGGAGTGGGTTGCCATTTCCTTACCCAGGGGATCTTCCTGACCCAGGGATCAAACACACATCTCCTGCTTGGCAGGTGGATTCTTTACCAATGAGCCACCAGGGAAACCTGGCACAGGAATCTTAAAACTCTTGGAATTTCCTATGCAGAGAGCAATAAAAGTGTCTTTTGTTGTGTTAGTGAGGTGTCTTTTTTGTTGTATTAGTGACCATTATATCTACTACTGTGGGCAAGAATCCCTTAGAAGAAATGGAGTAGCCCTCATAGTCAACAAAAGAGTCCCAAATGAAGTACTTGGGTGTAATCTCAAGAACAACAGAATGATCTCTGTTGTTTCTAAGGCAAACCATTCAGTATCACAGTAAACCAAGTCTATGCCCCAACCACTAATGCTGAAGAAGCTGAAGTTGAACAGTTCTATGAAGACCTACAAGATCTTCCAGAACTAACATCCAAAAAAGATGTCCTTTTCAACATAAGAGTACTGGAATGCAAAAGTAGGAAGTCAAGCGATACCTGGAGTAACAGGCAAATTTGGCCTTGGAGTACAAAATGAAGCAGGGCAAAGGCTAACAGAGTTGTGCAAAGAGAACACACTGGTCATAGTAAACACCTTCTTCCAACAACACAAGAGAAGACTCTACACATGGACATCAACAGATGGTCAATACTGAAATCAGATTGATTATATTCTTTGTAGCCAAAGTTGGAGAAGTTCTATACAGCCAGCAAAAACAAGACTTGGAGCTGACTGTGCCTCAGATAATGAACTGCTTATTGCCAAATTCAGACTTAGACTTAACAAAGTAGGGAAAACCACTAGGCCATTCAGGTTTTACTTAAATCAAAGCCCTTACAATTATACAATGGAAGTGACAAATAGATTCAAGGGATTAGATCTGATAGACAGAGTGCCTGAAGAACTATGGATGGAGGTTTGTGACATTGTACAGGAGGCAGTAATCAAGACTATCCCCAAGAAAAAGAAATGCAAAAAGGCAAAATGGCTGTCTGGGGAGGCCTTACAAATAGCTGTGAAAAGAAGAGAAGTGAAAGGCGAAAGGAGAAAGGAAAGGAGAAAAGGAAAGATATACCTATATGAATGCAGAGTTCCAAAGAATAGCAAGGAGAGATAGGAAGGCTTTCCTCAGCAATCAATGCAAAGAAATAGAGGAAAACAATAGAATGGGAAAGACTAGAGATCTCTTCAAGAAAATTAGAGATACCAAGGGAACATTTCATGCAAAGATGGGCACAATAAAGAACAGAAAAGGTATGGACCTAATAGAAGCAGAAGGTATTAAGAAGAGGTGGTAAGGATTCACAGAAGAAATGTATGAAAACAATCTTCATGACCCAGATAATCACAATGGTGTGATCACCCACCTAGAGCCAAACATTCTGGAATGCAAAGTCAAGTGGGCCTTAGGAAGCATCACTACGAACAAAGCTAGTGGAGATGATGGAATCCCAGTTGAGCTATTTCAAATCCTAAAAGATGATGCTGTGAAAGTGCTACAGTCCATATGCCAGCAAATTTGGAAAACTCAGCAGTGGCCACAGGACTGGAAAAGGTCAGTTTTCACTCCAATCCCACAGAAAGGCAATGCCAAAGAATGCTCAAACTACTGTACCACTGCACTCATCTCACATACTAGCAAAGTAAGGCTCAAAATTCTTCAAGCCAAGCTTCAACAGTACCTGAACCATGAACTTCCAGATGTTCACACTGGATTTAGAAAAGGCAGAGGAACCAGAGATCAAATTGCCAACATCTGCTGGATCATTGAAAAAGCAAGAGAGTTCCAGAAAAATATTTATTTCTGCTTTATTGACTATGCCAAAGACTTTGACTGTGTGGATCATGAGAAACTGTGGAAAATTCTTAAAGAGATGGGCATATGAGACCACCTTACCTGCCTCCTGAGAAATCTGTATGCGAAATCTGTATTTTCAAGGTCAAGAAGCAACAATTAGAACTGGACATGGAACAATGGACTGGTTCCAAATTGGGAAAGGAGTATGTCAAGGCTGTATATTGTCACCCTGCTTATTTAACTCATGGACATGGACATGAGTTTGAGCAAGCTGCGGGAGTTGGTGATGGACAGGGAAGCCTGGCATGCTGCACTCCGTGGTGTCGCAAAGAGTCGGACACGACTTTCTCCTAGGAGGAGAAATGGTCTGGAGATTGAGTTCAGTCATCAATTTTCAATGACTTAATCAATCATGGTGGCTCAGACCGTAAAGCGTCTGCCTGCGATGCAGGAGAGCCAGGTTCGATTCCTGGGTCGGGAAGATCCCCTGGAGAAGGAAATGGCAATCCACTCCAGCACTCTTGCCTGGAAAATCCCATAGACGGAGGAGCCTGATAGGCTACAGTCCATGGGGTCGCAAAGAGCTGGATACGACTGAGCGACTTCGCTTCACTTCAATCAATCATGAAGATGTAATGAAGCCACCAAAATCCCCCCAAAAGAGTGAAGTTTGCGTGCTTTTGAGTTGGTGAACATGGGAGCTTTGGGGAGAACCATGTGCTTGGTTGGAGAAGGCATGGAAGCTCCATGTCCTTCCCATGTACCTTGCCCCATCTATGTATCTCTTCCATCTGGCTATTCCCCCCTTTATAATAAATTGGTAATCTAGTAAGTAAACATTTCTCTGAATTCTGTGAGCTGTTCTAGCAAATTAAGTGAACCTAGAGAGGGGGTTACTGGAATATCCAGATTATAGCCAGTTGGTCAGAAGCACAGGTGACAATCTGAACTTGCATCTAAAGTAGGGTGGTGGTGGTGGCAGTCTTGTAGGACTGAGCACTTAATCTGAGGAATCTGATGTTATCTCCCAGTAGCTAGTGTTAGGATTGAGTTAAACTGTAGGACACCCAGCTGGTGTTGGGGAGCTGCGTGGTGTGGGGAAAAAAATCCACACTGACACTGGGTGCCAGGTCTTATTAAGAAACAGAGTTACCTTCTGTTGATTCATAATGAGTGTCTAATTCCTTTTCATTCACAAACAAGCTGTGCTAGTACCTGGGAATAAAAAGTCTATTAAGACTTACCCTCTGCATAAATTGTAGTACTATTTTTTGGGGGTCTGTCTCCTAAGGCAAAGGAAACAAAAGCAAAAATTAACAAATAGGGTCTGATTAACCTTAAAAGCCTTTGCACAGCAAAAGAAACCATCATCAAAATGAGAAGGCAACCTATTGAATGCAAGAAAAGATTTGCAAGTGATACAACCAATAAGTGGTTAATCTTCAAAATACATAAACCACTCATACAACTCAACATCAAGAAACAAACAACCCAGCTAAGAAATGGGCAGAAGACCTGAATATACATTTTTCTAAAGACATACAGATGGCTAACGGGCACATGAAAAGATGCTCAAAATTGCTAAATGCAAATCAAAACGAAAATGAGGTATCACCTCACACTTATCAGAATGGCTATCATCAAAAAGAACACAAATAACAAATGCTGGAGAGGATGTGGAAAAATGGAAATTCTTGTACACAGTTGGTGGGAATGTAAATTGGTGCAGCCACTGTGGAAACAGTATGGCAGTGTCTCAAAAAACTAAAAATAGAACAACTGTGTGTGCTCGTGTGCGTGCTGTCATGTCTGACTCTTCTGCAACTCCACGGACTGTAGCCCTTCAGGCGCTTCTATCCAGGGGATTTTCCCAGCAAGAATACTGGAGTGGCTTGCCATTTCCTCCTCCAGGGGATCTTCCCCACCCGGGGATTGAACTCGAGTCTCTGGTGTCTCCTGCAGTGGCAGGTAGATTCTTTACCACTGAGCCAGCTGGGGAGCCCAGAACTACCATATGATCTAGCAATTCCATCCCTGGTTATATATCTGAAGAAAACAAAAACATTAATTGGAAATGATATAAGCTTCCTAATGTTCATAGAAGCATTATTTACAGTAGCCAAGATAGATAGCAAACTAAATGTCCATTAACAGATGAATGGATAAGAAAGATGTGATACATATATACTAGTTAGCTATAAAAAGAATGAAATTTTTGTCCATTTGCAAAAACACAGATGGACTTGGAGGGTAATTTGCTTAGAGAAATAAGTTGGACAATGGAAGACAAATAACTGTATACTATCACTTATGTGTGGAATTTAAAAAATGAAACAGATTCCCAGATAAGGACAAGTTAGGGGTTGAGGATTAAGAGTTACAAACTATAAGGATATATGGTACAGTACCGAGAATATAGCCAATATTTTTCCATAACTATATATGAATTATAACCTTTAAAAATAGTGAATTATTATATTGTACACTTGAAATGTATACTATACATCAATTAAAAAAAAGAGGGAAAAAAAATAGGACTAGCCTCTGCCCT
>SJYQ01013838.1:0-85368 GCA_006410935.1 Redunca redunca | reverse complement strand
CACCAGCCCCAAGCATCCTGCATCCTGCATCGGACATAGACTGGCGATTCTTTTCTTACATGGTAGTATACATGTTTCAATGCCATTCTCCCATCTCATCCCACCCTCTCCCTCTCTCTCTCCCCCAGAGTCCAAAAGTTCACTCTATAGATCTGAGTCTGTTTTGTTGTCTCGCATACGGGGTTCACTAAATGTTCCTTTTTTACCATAGCATTGTGTTCTTCTTTCATAGATAGAATTATTTCTTACTTTCTTACTGAGACTATTACTGATATATATTTTTAAAGTTTTCTTCTCCATGAATTGTCTCATGAGTAAGAGGGAGCCACAGCAAGCTAAGAGCCCTGTGTACCTGGAAGGGTTTGAGATCTTCATTGTAGATTGCTTTGCTGGGCTATATATAGCCTTGGGAAGCTATTCTGTTGCTATCTTTTGGTTTGCTTTGAAGTTTATCAGGTTCCCGGGAAGACTGAGTTTTGCCTGGAGCATATTGTATATGTGTGTCTACCAGCATTCTGGGAGCCAGGTTGGGGGAAAATGTCTAGGAAGGCTGACATTCCTTACATACAGTTTCACTTTACAGAATGATACTTTTAATGTGAACTGTGTATGCCTTGTTGCTACACAGTCAGACTCTCTTTTTTGCCCTCTTCGGAGAATAATCTTCCCTTCTTTTGGTAGAATGGAGAAAGAAAGAACAGTCATTCAACTCCTTAGTCACTTAGCCGTCTCCTTAATTTGAGCCCTGCCTTCTCCACCAGGGCTTCCCTGTGGCTCAGACGGTAAAGTGTCTGCCTGCAATGCGGGAGACCCGGGTTCGATCCCCGGCTTGGGAAGAGCCTCTGGAGAGGGAAACGGCAACCGACTCTAGTACTCTTGCCTGGAAAACTCCATGGACAAAGGAGCCTTGTAGGCTACAGTCTGTGGAGTCGCAAAGAGTCAGACACAATTGAGTGACTTCACTTCACTTTCTCCACCATGTCCAGAAACAGCTAATGCTGCCAAATCCTATGACTTTGAGAGTTCTGCTACACAAATCTGGTTGCTTCTCAATTTCCTCCCTGCTGGCCCGGGATCCAGCTTTTCCAAATTTGCTCAGTTATCAATGAACCATCACTTTCCAGCTTCAAATTTTTGTTGTTGTTGACTCTTCCTCCATCCTCTTTGGCCCCATGGGTTTAAGTCTTTTTGCAAGCTCTGTCTTTTTAGAGCCTTGCATGAGGGAAGGAATTTTCTCTCTCCTTTCTTTAACTAGAAGGCCAACGGTAGTTCTTGGCTTTTAAAGTATTAATATTTTACAGTATCTCATTTAATTTGAAATGTGTAGACCACACACTTTTAATGGAAAATTATACTTTCTCCAAAAGAAGAGTTTTAAGTGTTAGAAATTAATTTAATGTTTCTTTTCAGAAAAAAATGAGTGTGAAGTTCTAGTCACCTCATAAACCTTTAACTTTGTGCATCTAAATTACCCAAACAACCAAATAATCACAGCTCGGCCCCTCTAGGCCTCCTACCCCTTTAAATCTGAGGCTCCTGAGTCCATTTCCCTTTTAACCCACCAACCCTTTTAATAGTAGCCTTTTAATATGTTCCAATAAGTGCTTCCAGCTGAGTAATATACATATATGCTTTCCTCATTATTACTGGTCCATTAAAAAATATACAAAAATCAGAGTTGAGGGTGTGCTGTGAAAAATCAAAGTATTTAACAATGGCCATCATGCATCCAAGAACAATGAGCTATTCTTGGAAAATTCAACACAAGCAGTTTATACAAAGACATTCCTATGACATAAGGGTGAATGTTATTCTTAAGTACATTTTGCTTTCTAGAGAAATCAGTGATTTCTTTCTCCTACTCCCCTGCTGTGTACTGGTATATTGAGTGAATGGAGGCTATGAATTGATTCTAGTTGTCACGGTCTTGATGTAAAATTTCTTGAGAGGTTCTGCTAGAGAAATCTCTGCCAGGCTAGAATCTGCAAAATATGGATATGAAGGTATCTTTTGCCCCATCTTATTTTTCACCTAATGCTAATTTAAAGGAAGCCTTCAGGAGACACAAAAGGTTTGTAGTTTTTCAGGAAAAATTACACCCGAAGCCCTCAGCTTTGCAAAACTATCAGCTTTGCTCTCCTAAGCTCTGTAAAATAATAAAATGCTGGCCCCTTTCTTTTACAAATAATACTGTTTAAGACCCAGCCCAGGCCACCTGGCAAGCTACTGGTCAGAATGGCATGGAGTTCCGTCCTTGAATTTCAAGTGGCAGGGGGTAGATCCTATTCCCTGAGCACAGGCAATGTTGCAGGGGTATTGTATCCTAGGATGAAAGTTTTAGACCTCCCCTTTCCCTTTCTTAAGAACACAGAGGTATATCCAAGTGAGGGGTGACAATTATGAAAGGGAAGATCATATGTAATTCCAAAAGAGAGTAGAAAACAATCTATTTCAGCCTGCTTGATGGAAAAATCACTGCAGATGGTGACTGCAGCCATGAAATTAAAAGACGCTTGCTTCTCGGAGGAAAAGCAATGACAAACCTAGACAGCATATTAAAAAGCAGAGATGTTACTTTGCCAACAAAAGTCTGTCTAGTCAAAGCTATCGTTTTTCTAGTAGTCATGTATGAGAGCTGAATCATAAAGAAGGCTGAGTGCTGAGGAATTGATGCTTTTAAACTGTGGTGTTGGAAAAGACTCTTGAGAGTCCCTTGGACTGCAAGGAGATCCATCCAGTCCATCCTAAAGGAATTCAATCCTGAATATTCATTGGAAAGGCTGCTGCTGAAGCTGAATCACCAATACTTTGGCCACCTGATGCAAAGAGCCGACTCGTTAGAAAAGACCCTGATGCTGAGATGGACTGAGGGGAGGAAGAGAAGGGGACGACAAAGGAGGAGGTGCTTGGATAGCATCACCAACTCAATGGACATGAGTTTGAGCAAGCTCTGGGTGATGGTGAAGAACAGGAGGCCCGGCATGCTGCAGTCCATGGGGTCCAAATAGTTGGACACAACTGAGCGACTGAACAAAATTTCAGCCTACTTGATGGGAATGTATAGAAGAGATGGAAAACCTTCCCTAGCTGTTAGACTTGTATGACTGTCCAGGACCCCAAAGAGAATCTGGGGTAGGTTGAGCTGGGTCTGGCTTTCTTGAATCTGCCCCTGTCGTGGTTGTTGCATTTAAGCTACAGAGCCTGCCGTGAGCCTGTCTGGGTCTGTAGCAGCCCCGGAGAGCTCTGGCTAGTGGGGGTACTTGGACAACAGCAGCAGTAACAACAGTGTGGCTTGAAAATAAAAAGAACATCAGACAGCTAACTATGGAGCTGACTGAGGATATCCCCAGAAGATAAAGGAAACTTTCAAAGACCAGGATGGGGAAGGGATTGTGAGCGTGGATGGGGAAGAGTCGAGTTTCCGAATGAGCAGAAAGCTGGCAAGTCTCCTTTAAATACTGATGTACTCTTCAGAATCCACTCTTGGTGTAAGCCCAGCCCTGATTCACATGGGACTGTTTTTTCCCTTCTCTTCCTCCTTCTCCATATTTGGGCTGGGAAACATTGTCAATTGTAATCAGTGTAGGCAAATTATTTTTTCTGGGGACCTAAGGAAGGAGGTCCCAGTTTATGGAACCCCTTATTTTTATAGATTCAATTTCTTCTATTACCAGCAGCCTTTGGAAGTTTTAGGACCAACGGAATCTCCTGAACTTATATACAAAGACTGCTAAAGACTTGCCAAGCAGGAGATAAAGCCATTATTCTCTTATTTGGCCATATAACTGCTTATCTGGTGATGAATCCAAGGTGGGAAGCCCTGTAACCTTTTGAGGGATTCTCCAGCCACTTGAGTTAACCGAGTAGTAACTGCTTTGGATGGAGACCACTGGCTTGAAAAAACATATACAAACACGGCCATAAAAATCCTCCGACAGGATCTGCACTGCTCCCTGCTCCACTTTCCCTACTTGGGCCAGTCTGTTGGCCACTGTCTGTGCTCCTTCATTTCTATAGGCTTCTCCTTTTATTACAAAAGGTTAGAAGGCACTTCCATATTGTTTTTGGACAACACCATGGAACATCACAAACGGCAGGTCATGCACATGTAACATGACTTTTCACCGCCTTTCAGGGGAAAGAATAGGCAGCCATTAGTACATAAAAGCAGCTGAAGCTCCTCCTCTCACAATTTTGGTTGTAGGACAGGATAGAATGCCTTTGGAACCTCAGAAGTAAAACAATACTGTCTCCCCTGGTCCTCTATGAGATCTGGGTGAGTGAGCCTGAGCTGGGGCTTCGTGGCTCTGAGATGAAGACTTGCAAGGAGGACCTCCTCGCCTCTTCCTGATGAGCTGTTGGGACCCAGGCTTTGCTGATTAGGAAACTGAAAGATCACAGCACAAAGGGTTAAGGTGGAAGAAGTACAGGTGTTTATTATGAATCAGCAGAAACCCTTTTATGCCTCTGACCAGGTAGGTAACCAAAAAAAAAAAAAAAATCACGATCAAAGGACCTCTAGGGTTTCATATTTCAAAAACACAGATAAATAGCTTACTATAGATAAATAGCTTCACCGTTTGGGTATTTCCCAGAAGCATCTGAAAATTTTCCAAGGAGTCTGTTGAAGGGGATGTGTAACCAGTACACCCCCACCCCCAACCCCACTAGAAAGAAATGCCCAAGGATTGGGCTGCTGGAAGGGCAATATGGACCCATTTAAATTTCCTCCCAGGGGCCAATCCCTCCTAGCTCTGGAGATGTCCTTAGCAGGTGGCTGTTCCCTGGTGGGTGGGGTGAAGGGGAAGGTTGAGGGTCAGGAAGATGGAGGTGTGGCTTTTGTTAGAAGCTGCCCATCACACACCTCAGGGAGGTGAGATGCTTCTTGGTGGGGACTGCTGCTGCTGCTGCTAAGTCGCTTCAGTCGTGTCCGACTCTGTGCGACCCCATAGACTAGAACAGTCCAATTCTTGCCGATTATCAACTGGGCCCTCATTTCAGAAAGCAATGCTGTTTTTATCAACTGGATCTGACTTTAAAAAATAAAACACAAAAAACTCCCAAAAAAGGAATAGAAAATTTTATGCTAAAAAAAAAAGATCCCCAATGAAACAATCAGTAGCACACTGCATCTGTGAAGTGTCCCAGCTCCCTGTAATGGTTGTGTCTCCAATGGTGGTTTATTTCCAAGGTCACAAAGTAGGTGTTACACCCCAATCTTCATATCCACATTCTGCAGGTTCCGAGTCTCATCTGCTGTCATGAACTGGTCTGGGGTCTCTGATGACCCCTTGTTCACCAAATGCACCATCTCCTGAGACTTGCTAGCTTCTCCATTGAGTCCGCTGGGCTTTCTCTCCTCCATGGTTCCATTCCCATTGTTGATCACCAGTTTTTTCTTCTGCCCACACCTAAGAATTGAAAAAAAATTGTAAGAGAAATGGGTATGACGACTAAAGTCCTTGACCCAGTAAGTAGCCAAAGCATCACTTGTAAACTTGTTAGAAATGCAAATTCTCAGGCCTACCTCAGACATCCCGAATCAGAAAACTCGAGGAGTGGGGACCAGGGTCTGGGACTTAGCAAACCCTCACGGGCTACCTGAAGTGAGTCTGAGAATCAGTGGTCACAGCTATGGGAAGCCAGTGCTCATTGTATCCCCCATCACAGCTAAAGAAATCTTGGGCTCGGAAAATTCCGTCACTTGCCCCAGGTTATTGAACAAGTACTAAGAGAACTGGGATTCAACCCTGCTTGTGTCTGACTCCCAAGTTCTAACTCTCCTTCCATCATATCATGTAAGGGAAATGTTTGCCTCTGTTAAACTCTGGCTGTTTCTGCAGGCTTAGAGAAACCATCAACGGGACCACTGTAAATCATTCTGATTTGTGTATTCAAGAAAGTCCCGTTACTTCCTCTCCCACTCAACACTTTGTTGGCGTTGTCAGGGTTATTATTGCAAATACCAAGAAGAATGAGGCACCGCTTTTCTAGAAGTATAGTGTCAGTGTTAGCTGCCCAGTCGTGTCCGACTCTTTATGACTCCATGGACTCTAGCCCAGCAGGCTCCTCTGTCCATGGAATTCTCCAGGCAAGAATGCTGGAGTGGGTTGCCATTCCCTTCTCCAAGGGATCTTCCCAACCCAGGGACTGAACCCTGCATTGCAGGCAGATTCTTTACCATCTGAGCCACCAGGGAAGATATAAGGCCACACTGATTTTTCCCATATGTTTGGTTAATTGCCATGTAACCTTAGATATGGGAAGTTTAACTATATACGGCAAGTCGTTCCCTATTTAAGATTTCTTAATAACATTACTCAAATGCAGAAGGTCTGCTATAGAAGAGCATGACCTTGATCTTGTTGCTGGGTCAGGGCATTGCCTTCCCCCGCCCCAGCCTGAAGCAATGCTTCCTCTTTCCTGTAACATGATCACTGCCATACATCAAGAAGTCAGATGCTGCTTAAACAAAAGCATCGGGTGCAAACCCTCACAACTACAAGTAGAGTGGGAGGGGAAATGTGCATTTATTGGACACTTCCTGAATGTCAGGTACTTTACATGTAATTTCATGTAATCTTTACAATAATCTCACAAAGCAGCTGTTATTCCCATTATACAGCAATGGAAACTGAGGCTCAGGGAAGTTTAGTAACTAGCTTGAGGTCACACAGACAGTAAGAGGGACAGAGTCAATATTCAAATGTAAGCTTTTGTGACCAAAAGTCTGGGCTCTACCGCCCTTGCTCTATTCCTGCTGTTAACCATCTGGAGATCTGGAACAAGTATGAAGTCGGAATTGTTCACTTTGCCGCTGGATATTTGGAGTTGTAGAGACAAAGCTTCTATTATTCATGATCATGGGCCATTCCCTCTGGAACTGCCAAGGCCATAAACTTTAATCACTTGTTTGGGGAAGTAAAAATTATACCTCCTGAATATGAGGTTGATCCTGTATCCCCTGGCATGACTCTTGATGAGGGCGGGAGGAAGGACACTTGACCTCTGCTGGTCCATAGGGCTGGGCATATGGATCCACATAGACAAGAGCAGGGGCTTGGAAGGCCTGGTTTGAGGGCCTTACCGCTGTGTGACCTCGGGCAACTCACTTAACTTATCTGAGCCTCAGCTTTCTTATCTGTAACACCAGGCTGTCAAGAGTACCAGTGTCACAAGACTGTGAAAATCCCTTGAAACAGAGGCTGGCACTGGATACATGAGTTTACCACCATTTTATCTGTTGCTTTTCTGAACAAGGTAGAGTAAGGAAATCAAGGCTTTGGATAAGCACTTAGAACGGCATCTAAAACAGTGAATGTTCTAGAAGCACTTGCTGTACTTGTTAGTGTAACCAGAGCCATGTAAAACGTTTGCTTTGTTTCTTCTGCCACCTCCACTCCCCTTGTTATATTTACAATGAAGATGTTATAAAAGGCCAAAGCGGGGTGCTGCTTGTGTTTTTTTCAGATTACCAAGGGTTATCTCATTTGTCTTTGCTTTTGCAGTTTTTTCTTTAAATTTAATTTTGTTGTAGTACAGTTGATTTACAACATTGTGTTACTTTCTGCTGTAGAGCAAAGTGATTCAGTTATACACGTTCATCTGTACTAAGTCACTTCAGTACTGTCTGACTTTTCAATGCCATGGACTGTAGCCCACCAGGTTCCTTGGTCCATGGGATTTTCCAGGCAAGAATACTGGAGTGGGTTGCCATGCCCTTCTCCAGGAGATCTTCCCAACCCACAGACTGAACCTGCATCTCTTACATCTACCTGTATTGGCAGGTGGATTCTTTACCCCTAGCCCCACCTGGAAAACCCTCAGTTATACACACACACCACCCTTATGGCAGAAAGTGAAGAAGAACTAAAGAATCTCTTGATGAAAGTGAAAAAGGAGAGTGAAAAAGTTGGCTTAAAGCTTAACATTCAGAAAACAAAGATCATGGCATCCGGTCCCATTGCTTCATGATAAATAGATGGAGAAACAGTGGCAGACTTTATCTTGGGGGGCTCCCAAATTACTGCAGATGGTGACTGCAGCCATGAAATTAAGACGCTTACTCCTTGGAAGAAAAGTTATGACCAACCTTGTGAAGTCACTTGTCAGTCATGTCGGACTTTTTGCAACCCCATGGACTGTAGCCTATCACGCTCCTCCGTCCAAGGGATTTTCCAGGCAAGAGTACTGGAGTGGGTTGCCATTTCCTTCTCCAGAGGATCTTCCCAACCCAGGGAAGATGACCAATCTGGACAGCACATTAAAAAGCAGAGACATTACTTTGCCAACAAAGGTCCATCTAGTTAAGGCTATAGTTTTTTCCAGTGGCCATGTACGTATGTGAGAGTTGGATTATAAAGAAAGCTGAGTGCCAAAGAATTGATGATTTTGAACTGTGGTGTTGGAGAAGACTCTTGAGAGTCCCTTGGACTGCAAGGAGATCCAACCAGTCTGTCTTAAAGGAGATCAGTCCTGAATATTCATTGGAAGGACTGATGCTGAAGCTGAAACTCCAATACTTTGGCCACCTGATGCAAAGAACTGACTCATTGGAAAAGACCCTGATGCTAGGAAAGACTGAGGGCAGGAGGAGAAGGGGACTTCAGAGGATGAGATGGCTGGATGGCATCACCGACTCAATGGACATGAGTTTGAGTGAACTCCAGGAGTTGCTGATGAACAGGGAGGCCTGGGGTGCTACAGTCCATGGGGCTGCAGACACGACTGAGTGACTGAACTGAACTGAACTGATATACACACATACATATATTCTTTTTCATGTTCTTTTCCATTATGGTTTATCACAGGATATTAAATATAGTTGCCTATGCCATAGAGTAGGACCTTGTCATTTATCCATGTTATATACAATATGGGATTGGCAAAAAAGTTTGCTTGTTTTTCCCATAACATCTTACAGAAAAACCCAAATGACCTTTGTGGCCAACCCAATAGTTTATATCAGATGGTCTTTGGAGAAAAGGTATCTTATTAAAGTAATTTCCACTCATCCACCAAACGGGTACTTGAGAAGTTGGATGAAACAGTGCAGGAAACTGATTTATAATCATAAGATAAATGTTTGTGCAAGGGGCTGAGGTGGGGATTAACGTTATTACCCTAAATGAAGCTGATTTTGAAAGTGGGTAACATTAGACCTGCAGGGTGGAGGAATGTTGTCCTTGGGTTTGGTCCTGCCCCTATTTCCCTCTGGATTTATGTGTCTCCATTTTCTGTCTGAGTTCTTTCAGGAGGGCAGGGTGATGCTCATAAATAACTCGGCCCAATATTTGGTGCTCCGGGCAATTCATAAGTACTTTTAAAAAGCAAGCTCTCATATTTTTCTTTCTTATTAGTTACAGGAATTTAAAAAGAAACATTAGCGCTGAAGGGACTTCAGAGCTGATCCAGCGTATCTCTTTTCTGAGTCCAAGAAGTCAAGCATATCACCCAAAGCTACTCCGCTAGTTACGGCAGGAACTACAGTCTAGTATTTACAACTCAAGACTTTTTGACTCTAAAGATCAGAGATCTTTACTGAACCATATCTTGCCTGTATCTCCTTTCCTCTTCAGTCTCAGGCATCACCTGAGGACGCAAGTGACCTCACAATGAGGAAGCTGTCAGATGGGGTTCAGAAGCCAGGAAACATATTCTTTAGGGCATGGAGGAGTTTATCCTAAAACTTAAGGGGTAAGGTAACGTAACAGCTGGTCTTGGGACTTCCCTGGTGGCCCAGTGGTTGGGACTCTGAGCTTCCAAAGCAGGGGTTGCAGGTACAATCCCTGGTTGGGGAACTAAGATACCACATGTTGTTGTTAAAGTCGCTCAGTCGTGTCCAACTCTTTGTGACCCTGTGGATTGTAGTCCCCCAGGCTCCTCTGCTCATGGGATTTCCCAAGCAATAATACTGGAGTAGGTTGTCATTTCCAACTCCGGGGGATCTTCCCAACCCAGGAACTGAACCTGCATTTTCAGTTTGACAACCAGATTCTTTACCACTGAGCCAACTGGGAAGCAAGATCCCACATGCCGTGGCCAAAAGATAAAAATAGATAAATAATTCTATATGTAAACATCTGTATTAAGTTCATACTGATGTCATCAGTTCTAATCCATTACTACAGGGATCATTCTGGCCTCCTCCCCTTCCTTAAAAACAACATCAATAGCGAAAAAAAAAAAACAATTGGAGCTTTGCCATTCCATCCAGTAGACACCAGCCATAGGATATAAACTAGTTCAAATGAAATAAAAATCAAAAATTCTCTTCTTAAGTTGAACTAGCCACATTATGAGCCTCAGCAGCCATAAATGGTTAATGGTTGTTTACGAGCACAAACGTGGAACACTTTCGTCATCACAGAAAGTTCTACCGGACAGCTCTGTTGTAGAGGGCAGAAGGAGTTTGGGTGAGCTTAGATTAGAGTGAACTAGGCTGCAGCTTAAAAGAAGGAAGACAATTCTAAGTCACAGAGATTTATGGAGGGGACACACCAGGCTGCGGGTGCATGGCTGCCCTCCGGGGTGTAGAGACAGGAGGATTATTCCCGTGACAGTGCAAGCAGGCAAAGCCTTTTCTGCACCATCGATGCAGAAACATTCCTTAATCACTTCTCTTCCGTGAAGCTTTCTCTCTCCTCTTCACACAAACCCGATAAATTCTTTAAGGAGAAAGGCATCTAACTTCTTCTCTTCAGTCTCATCCAATAGCTACCAATCCAACTGATTCCTAAAAGAGCTGTCGGCTCTTACAGAGAGTAAATACAGTCCTGATTTCCACTGGAAAGGTGCAATTCAAGGACTCTGGTTATAAAAAGAAGAGCAGGAAAGGTAATAATGTGGGCTATGACAGGGACTGGGAAAGTGAGAGAAATTACAGGAGCCCTAAATCAGCATCTTTAAGACGATGGAACTGACAGATCACTCCTTCACGGAAGCCCGTGTTTAACTCTCCAACCTCAACGTCAGTAGTTAATGATTTTCCACTTCTATCTTTTAATCGTAACTCATATAACACGGCCTGGCCCAGGGTATGTTGGCAATAAACAATAGCTGACTCAAAGTGAACAGGCCAATACTGCCACAAAACCTCAAGATTTTTGCAGAGAAGGCATGGTACCCTTTTTGTTTTCATCTCTTCCTCCTCCGTAGTGCTGACGTCACAGCCGCCCCTCAAAAGACATTGGCTGAATAAGTGAATGCCTGGTATAGGCCTCTTATCTTCAAACAAACTTTCTTTGATGAAAATAGGATTCTGTATCCCTCTAGAATGCCACACTCCAAGTAGAAAGGCCTCTGCCTTTTGAGAAGATTAGCAATGGGCTGGTGGCTTTAGAATCACAGTGTATATCCCAGGGCCTCTGCAGCCGTTAATCAGTCTTTAGCTCTGTGGCAAATCTGTTTTCGATTATCAAATCAGGACATGGTAATTCAGAGCATCCGAGCAGCTACTCTCCCGATGAGACGCTTGCTCTACCGGATCCTGTGTGTCCCTGTTTGCCGGTTGCCAGAGTGACCGCTGGTATCGGGAGGAGGGGGTGGGGAAGCAAGGGGGCCTGCTTATGCTGCTGACATGATGGGAAGTAACACAAGAGCTAACCAGTCACACTGCAGGGAGTCCAGCTGCTCGGGGGACAGCTGAGACACTTCCCCGAGTTCTCCCCCACGTTGAGAGCATCTGAGGCCAACGTTTCTATGGCGACTTGTGCAGAGCTTATAGGCTGTATATGTGAGCAGAAGTGGTACATTTTAGGGCCTGGAATAAAAGGACTGATTTCCAACAATAGGAAACTCATATTCAATCGAACAAAAGTCATCTACGAAAAAAGCACAGAGGCTGAAGGAAAGTATAAAGACTCTTTGTAAGGGCTCCCTAAGTCATGTTATTTAAATTCAACTAAAAAAAAAAAATCTCTTTCCATTTAGTCATGGGAGATTTTTAGGAGGTCTTTCAGATTTCTTTTCCTAGTTTTTGTTCCTTATGCAATTGGCTAAATTTCTTTTTGTTTTACAGATAGCAACACATCTATTTGACTTTAAAAGCACTTTCATTAACTTGTATGAATGTAAAATGACATTATTTGATTTCCTCCAGAAAGGAAAGATACTGCATGAGCCATAAATGGCAATGGAATTAGCTGTTCCTTGGCTTTCCAAAAGCCAACAAGAAAGATTCTAGAATTTTCTCCGGGTCTTTTCCCAAATGTAGGGGCATTTTCTGACCTGTTTGATGATCTAATGACACAATAAATGTGGCCCCACTTGGAAATAAGATTCTTTTGCTTTATAAGAAGAAACCTCAAGGGACATTTACAAAAAGTTTGATGTTCCTCTGCATTTTTTTGGAGAAAAATTGTGCATCTTTGAGTATCTTGAAATTTAGAGCTATATTTCTGGAGTACTCCTGTGGAAGTTCATTTTCTCTGATGCTAGAATTACTGTTTTCCTTTGCTTCATTTTAAATGCAGCATTATTTCTGGAGGCTGGTCACAGCTCAATCAGGTATATGCAGGTATATCATTCCAAAACAATAGGCCTTGGTTGAGGGAGGGAGAGATGAGATGTCTGATGATATGAAAACAACCCACACGCCAGTTCTAGAGAGGTAACTGTCTTTTTTCAGATTTTCCATGGAAAGTCTCAGGGAACTCTTCCTAGGCCATAACCTGAATCCTTTTGATGACAGCTTTCAGAAAGCAGAAAACAGTGTCATTACAAAAAAAAAAAATCACAAACCCAATGCCTGCTTTAGGTAAGGGTTCTAGAGGTTTCTAGGGGCCTCCGACAGGCTAAAGAGCCAATCCTTGAATCTCTATACAGCATTTTTGTGCACTGTGAAGACACTTGATAAATATCTGTTCAATGAATCAAAGTGAAAGTGTTAGTCTCTGAGCCCTGTCTGATTCTTTGTGACCAGATGGATTGTAACCCACCAGACTCCTCTATCCACGGGATTTTCCCAGCAAGAATATTGGAGTGACTTGCCATGCCCTCCTTCAGGGGATCTTCCTGACCCAGGGATTGAACCCAGGTCTCCTGCATTGCAGGCAGACTCTTCACCATCTCAGCCACCAGGGAAGCCCAATGAATCAATGAATGAGTATACTATTTCATGTCTTACTGGTGAGATATTGCACAACTCTCATCACATACCCCAAAATTAAGACCCACAAAAGACCCATTTAAAAGCAGATGTCCAAAGAATCACAGTCTCCCTTCTCTAAAGAATATACCAGAGCAGAGCTTCTTGAACTGTACTGTCCACATGAGTCCCTGGGGTCTTATCAAAACACAGACTCTGATACAGGGGGCTGGGGTAGGGCTTGAGATGTAGCATTTCTGACAAGCTTCCAGGGTGCAGATGCTGCTGGTTGCAGGGGCTACACTCTGAGCAGCAAGGACATATTGCCTATGGCTTTTTTTTTTTTTTTCTGATTGAAGTATAGTTGACTCACAATATTCTATTAGTCTCACATATACAACATAGTAATTCAACATTTCCATAGATTGCACTCCATATAAAGTTAATACAAAATATTGGCTATATTCCCTGTGTTGTGCAATGTATCCTTGTAGCTTGTACTTTATACTTAGTAGTTTTACAGCCTAAGTTTAAATGATGCCCTTTCAAAGTTAAGGCCCTGAGGAGCATCGCCTTACCTTCTCCTACTGTTGACAGCAATGCAAACCGCGAGAATCAAAGCCAAGGCCAGGAGAGATGCCAAGATGATCAGCCATTCTGGTGGGAAGCCAAAGACATGTATGAGCTTGGGGAATGCACTTTATAAATTGACCTGGTCCAAACAAGAGCTATAGTCAGCTCTACACATGGGTCCAACCAAAGGTCTAGCCAATAGCCAGCTAATAGTGGAAGAACCATTTTGCTATAGGTCTTTGTCTAACAGGCCTGTTTATCATACCTTATGATCAGTCGAGATTTCCAAGTTCCCCCAGGAGAAAAACATTTCCAAAAAGCATAGAATGAACTGTAAAACCTGTAGATGCCTTTGGTGTGATATCATTAAATTAAAAGAATGTTCCTTAAAAGCATCATTCCTTTTCTATATGAGAGCATTTGCATTATATTTTATTAAGGAACAAAAATGGAGGTCATATACTAGTGGGTGGCAGAAATGACATCCTTGTGGAGAGGTCAGGAGGGTCATTTGGCAAAATTTGTCAAAATCCTTCAAAATGTACAGCCTTTGACCCATCAGTTATACTTCTAGGAATATAGGACCTCAGACTTGGCTATAAAGATGTTTCTTACTGAGCTATTTATAAAAGTTGGAAACATCTACTATTCAACAATAAGGGATTGGTTAAATGAATTAGGGTCCAACCACTGTTCTGTGTACTAAGATACAGAGGAAGACTATTTAATGACATTGAAAAGCTGTAACCAGCCAGTTGGGAATGAGTTTACTAAATAGTGTGTCAAATTACATGTTTGTATAGAAATCAGATAGAAAAATAATGGAAAAGACACATGAAAATGATTACCATGGTACTCTGGATGGTGAGGTGGATAACAAGGGAATTATATTTTTACCCTTTTGTTCAGCAGTATTCTCGAAAATGTCTCCAATAATTAGTGTATCACTTGTAAACCAATAAAATGTTACATACATGTTTTTAAAACCAAACTATAGTAGGATTAAAATATAACTTGACAATCTGAATAAATTTAATAGCAAAGTAGATTGTATATCCATGCAATGAACTGAAGCTGAAGGAACAAGAAAGATGGGAAGTCATTCACTGGCTATTCTTCTTGGAGAAACTTCATCTTCCTCTGATTTCCTGCTCAGTACTGCCTCAGCCTGACCCCTCCCTGGTTTGATGAGTTTGGGGAGGGAGGTTGAGTCAGGAGATGTGGAGGCTGACAGAAAGGTATCCTTTCTGTTCTTTCCCCATGGGTCTAGCCCTAAGATGTTCCACACTCACTCTCACTAGAGCTGGGGAAAATCCTGCTGCTTGATTATAGCAACTGCATCCCACCACCCCCTTAGTCCATTCCTCCAACTCCACATGCTCTGCTCAGGTAAGTCAAGGCAAGGGGACATAGGCCACACCACGTTCTTCCCTCTTCCTAAGGGAGGCTCAGCTTGAGATCTCTGTGGAGCAGAGAATTAAAAGAATAATTTACAACCCTAGGAAAAACCTTCCTTAATTGTAATCCCACTTTACAAATGTCCAGTTTGGAGCCTAAGTCAAAGAAAGCATTTGCCTCAAATGCCTTATATCTTGATGCTCAAGGGAGCCAGGCGGCCCAGCCCTCTCACCATAATCTTAAACTTTCTTCCCTCTGAATCAGTAAAGATTGTCCCTCGTGAAAAGGAGTTTGGGGACCAGAAGAATATTTTCACTCCACCCAATGCACATGACTCTTGTATTTCCCCATCGTCTGCAATGTGAGGAGAAAGTTACACATCCACCCTCAAACCCGGAAATGTAGAGGGAACTGGCCTCAAGTTCCTGTCCCCTGGGACAGGAAGATCACTCACTTGGGGAGGGAGCTTTAGTAACTAACAAGGCATTTCTTTGGGACAGAGTGGGGACAGGTCCGAACATGAGCTCAGCCCATCTGTGGGGCCAAGGCAGAAGGAAAGATTCCATTCTTTCTCAAGAGGCTGTGGTACTGTCATTCAGCCTTTAGCTCACAAAGACGAGCCATCAGGTTCAAGGGTAGACATGTAGGAGAAGGTGCTTTCCAACTGGTCTCTTCTTCCCTTCTGTGACATTCAGAGAGACCTGCTTTTAGCATTTCTTTCCTTCACAGCTCAAAACTCACCTGGAATTTGAGGTTTCCGCATAGGACCTGAGGTTGTGTTTGCCCCATGTACTTCACTTCCACTTGAGTGTCCTAAAGAGAAAAAACAACAACTCTCAACAAAGTCTGAAACGTGTAACCAGGAGTTTCTTACTAAGCAACACATAAAGCCAAACTCTACACGCTACGTCACTGCAAAGCTATAGATCCAACATACAGACATCCATTTTATGTTGTATGAAAGAAACATCCCTCCGGAAAAGCTCTCTTTGATTAAGGGTAAGGTTTAGAAATGTCATTTTTCAACAAGAGGATGAGAATTTTCAGCAGTAGTACTATGCAGTATTTAAGAGGCTATAAATAAATCAAGATAGCCCTGGATTTAAGTCCTACCTCTGTCTCTCACCAGTAATATCTGCTGGGACAAGTCATCCCTCGCCAGGTCTGTTTTCTCACTCTTAAGATAGAGGTAATAATAGAGTCTGCTTCGTCATCATTTTATAGAGGTTTAAAGAAGTGAACAAGAATGGTAATTGTGTGCAGTTACTTTAATAGGGAAGAACCTTTGTTTATATTACCAGCTAATCATTAGAGAAATGCTATCTATAAGCTTAAATTATACATAGTGGCCCATCTCTGGGAACAATGCCTTCCAGGGAATGAGCATTAAGCTAAAATATCTTGGTCTAGTTCATAGGAAGCATCCTGACAAACCGCACCTGTGAATGACTGTAGGGAGGAAGAAATTAACAAGCCTGACGGAAACCAGGAATAGTTTGATTTCACTTCTGTCCCTGTTAGTATAAAAGAAGCCTGAATTCTAACTCAAGCAAGATGGTTCTTTGGGACACCAGTCCACCATCTTTGTCTGCTGGCTTTCCGAATAAAGTCACTAATCCTTGCTCCACCAATTCATCTCTTGATTTATTGGCCTGTTGTACAGCAAGCAGTACAATCTTCAACTCAGCAACATTACAATTCTCTATTTTTAATTTAAGACCTTGCTACTCTAGACCAGCAAGATCACCATGGGAGCTTGCTGTAATACACAGCCTCAGGTTTCATCCCAAACCTCAGAATCTTCATTTTAACGAGATCCCCAGGGGATTCAAATGCTTCAGGTAGTTCAAAGCAAATCTAAAAGTTACATCCAACATCTTCAATAGTCATAAACATTTAAAAAAAAAAAAGGATTCAGGGTAGGGTGAGGTGGGCAATGTCCCTTTCTCTGTGAAAAATCACCCTAAGGAGAGCGCCTGCTAATATGTCTATATTCACAAAACATGCACTTCTTAGAAGACAACATTCTCTGCTGCTACAAAATCAAGTAAGGAGACAAAGAATCCAAACTGGAAGGAAGCAGGAAGAATCACAAGATAAAGAATTCACAAGTCAGAACGGGAGGTTCATCACAATGAGGGAGGAATCATGTTTTATTTTTTTTAAGCTTAGAAACTCATGTATTACTTTTTTTTTTAATTTTTATTTTAACTTTAGTTTACTTTACAATACTGTATTGGTTTTGCCAAACATTGACATGAATTCACCACGAGTGTACATGCGTTCCCAAACATGAATCCCCTCCCACCTCCCACCCCATACCATCTCTCTGGGTCCTCTCCATGCACCAGCCCCAAGCATCCTGCATCGGACATAGACTGGCGATTCTTTTCTTACATGATAGTATACATGTTTCAATGCCATTCTCCCATCTCATCCCACCCTCTCCCTCTCTCTCTCCCCCAGAGTCGATGGTGATGATGACCCTGTATGCGAGACAACAAAAGAGACTCAGATCTATAGAGTGAACTTTTGGAATCATGTTTTAAATGAAACTTCTAAGGCATTTTGTGAAGAGACTCACCCAAATGAAAGCTTTGGTGTGTGTGTGTGTGCGCGCATGTGTGTGTGTGTGTGTTGTGTTTCCTCCACTGTTTCAAAACAAAGTGTGAAAAATTCCCACTAAAATAAACTCTTTCCCCCTACCCAATGGGAACCCACTGCAGAATCCTGAAGGGTTCCCAGGAAAGTAAAAAAAAAAAAACAGGAAGTCTGTTTGGCTAATCAATGAATGGAAGATGTTGTTGTCGGTCAGTTGCTCAGCCGTGTCCGACTCTTTGTGACCCCATGAAGATGGGCAGAACTTCAATAGCCTTTTCTCAGAGTCAAATTTCTGACTGTGCATGGTGAACTCTGAAATTTTGATGGCTGTGGTTATTTTGAGTAGAATGGCTCCTGTTTATGCAATTCAGTGTGCTCAGTTCAGTTCAGTTCAATCACTCAGTCATGTCCAACTCTTTGCGACCCCATGAATCGCAGCACGCCAGGCCTCCCTGTCCATCACCAACTCCCAGAGTTCACTCAGACTCACGTCCATCGAGTCAGTGATGCCATCCAGCCATCTCATCCTCGGTCATCCCCTCCTCCTCCTGACCCCAATCCCTCCCAGCATCAGAGTCTTTTCCAATGAGTCAACTCTTTGCATGAGGTGGCCAAAGTACTGGAGTTTCAGCTTTAGCATCATTCCTTCCAAAGAAATCCCAGGGTTGATCTCCTTCAGAATGGACTGGTTGGATCTCCTTGCAGTCCAAGGGACTCTCAAGAGTCTTCTCCAACACCACAGTTCAAAAGCATCAATTCTTCGGTGCTCAGCCTTCTTCACAGTTTATGCAATTCAATGTACTAGTTAAACTCAAAATGGAGCAAAACAAATTCTGCTGGACACCTGGCTGTTTCAGCAGGCCATTTTGACAGTGTCTTCTGCCAATCAGAAGGAATCCAAGGGGCTTCCTCTAGCTGCCTCCCAGAGGCCTTGGTCATTATTGGCAGGTGCTCCCCTGAACAGGTCATGGGATACTAGCCTTCTAAACTAGAGATCTTTGCCTTGATAACCACCTAAGAGGTACAGCCACTCTTGCTAGTCTGTGTCTGACTCACAGCAGCCTTTGATATTTGAACGGGAGGCCATCAATGGGTCATCATCTCTTTATTTTGATTTTCATAAAAAGCACTCCCAGAAAGGAAAGATCTGGGTGTGTGTACAACCAGATGAAACCTTCCATTTGAACAACACACCCCTGCTCAGGAGGCAAACATAAGAGACTAACCCTTGCCCACCTGATTCTTACTTCAAGAAAGAGCCGGAGAAGAGAAATGAGACCCAGCAGGCCTGGTCTTGCACCTTAGGGCTCTTCGAATCCAGCCGGGGTAGGGCTGGCTGGGGAAGTAAGTTCTGCAAAGGGGATGCTTGACAATGCAGTTGGGAGGTGAGATCCAATCTGAGACATGTGCACAGATGGCTCGCACTGTGAGGAAAAAGTCTAAACAGTGCTTCTCAAACTTTAAAGTACATACAAACTGCCCAGTGGGAGCAGGGCGGGGTAGGTCTGGATAAAATGCAGTTCTTGATTCAGTGGTCTGGGGAGTCCGCATTTCCAGCCAGCTCTTAGGTGATGTCCCTGTCACTGGTCCAGGGAACATGCTTGGAGTGGCTAAAATCACTTGATTTTAAAGAGCACCCCCCAAAAAAACTAAAGAACACCTCCTTATAGTAATAGCTCCATATAATTTTCAAAACACTTTCATATTTTTAATACAGCATGCTCTTCACAAGAGCTCTAGGAGGTAACAGAGGCCTGTGTCCTGATCTCCTTTTTTACTAATAAATCGAAACTGGAAAAGGTTAAATGCCCCACCCAAGGCCCCCAGAGAGCCTGGGACTTCTGTCTTTATTTTAGAAGCATTTCTACTGGGCCCCTACATCCCTGTGCTCTTACAGGATAGGTTATTACCGAAGCCTCCATGTAAATATCCATTTCAATATTTGCTTTAAGTGTGTGAACCTTCAAGCTTGGAGGCAACGCTACTCCCAGCTGGGAAGGAGAGAAAGGACAATAGTTCATATGGGGTTACTTGGCTGGCATGGGGCCACCTGGTCTGGCAATAATCAGGGAGACCACAGTGAGACAGCACTGGCAGAACCTTTGAGGAGCAACATTAGTGATCACAAGTCAACCTGCCTCACGGCAGACTTTTGCTGCCTGCAGTGATATTTCTAGAGGCGTGATCATTACAGTAATTATGGCAGTAATGATGGTCATTACAGGGTATTTATTTAGATCATGCTTCTGAGAGGCACACAAGATCCCTGGGCTTAAAACCTGGCTTCACCATTCAACTCTACCAAGTCAACTCAGCCATGTAGCTTAGCCTCTCTAAGCCTTAGTTTCCTCATTTGTAATACTAGGATACTATAATTACTGACATAATTAAATGAGAACAGAAAAGATGAAATATAGGGAATCACCGATACCTGACTGTTGATCTACAGAAGGGGCAGTTTCAGATGGTCCAACCTAACGCGTGTAAAGTGTTCAGAATGATGCCACCAGCACACAGTAAATTCTCAGTAAAGGCTAGTTATTATGCCATGTGCGGTGGGCAGGAGAATTATGCTAAAGACTTTACAAGTATACATCATTTAGTCTTTAAAACAATATGTGCATGTGTGTGCATGCTCGGTCACTTCCGACTCTTTGTGACCCCATGGACTGTATCCATGGGGTTTTCTTGGCAAAAATGCTGGAGTGGATTGCCATTTCCTCCTCCAGGGGACCGTCTTGATCCACGGATCAAACCCGAGTCTCCTGTGTCTCCTGCATTGCAGGCAGATTCTTTACCCACTGAGCCACTGGGAATGCCCCTTTAAAACAATGCCCTGTGACAATTATTATCATCCCAATTTTTTGGTTAGGAAGTCAAATCTCAGATCCTTTTAACAAGGTCCCTCATTGGCATGTGAAGGAGCTGGAATCAAACCCAGGCCATTCTTTCTCCAAAATCTATGTTCTTAATCACTCTGGGTAAAATGCAGTGTTAAACTGAGCACCTGCTTGAATTCTTCCTGATTTTTTCAGATGGAAGAATTTTCTCAAAAGCAGTCATCCTCAAAGTGGAGTCCGTATCTGAGCAGAATCAGCATCACCAGAGAAATTACTAGAAATACAAATGCTCAGGCTTCACTCCACTCCTGCCGAAGCAGAAACATTTCAGGATGGGGCCCAGCAGTGTAGTTTAATGAGTTCTCCCCGTGATTGTGATGCATGCAAAGAATGTATAAAAACCACTTTTGGGGAGACACTGACTCATACATCGTTAATAATTAGCAGGTTCCATGATGGTAACAGTAAATGACGAAGCAGCTCAAACTCACCAGCTGATTCAGATGCATGAGTTGTATAGGACCTTCCACTGGGGTCGCGGGACGAGCCATAGTCTCCTGTAAGGAGCAACAGAGGGAGGTTCAATACCATATGCTCAGTTACGTTCCCATCTGGGTTTCCTCACCTGTGCATTTTCATACAGCCCATTGCAAAGTCTCTTAAAGGTAACCAAAAATAATGACAAAGGAGTTCCGAATAGGTCCATGATACGAATTATTGTTCATTGCTTCCTTCACTGATGAGTGGGTTAGAGCTTCAATCAAAATTTAAAAAACTGGGACAGCACAGACCAGTAAGGATGACCATAGGAAGTGTGGCTTCAGTGGAAACCCCCAAATTGTAACTCTACCAAAAATACTATGATGTCTTGGCAAGTCTGAGGTTGGGATTTGATGTGTCTTTGACATAACAATTATATGCTTTGAATTATGATAGATGTGATCATTGGGAATGCATGTACTCTGTGGCTTAGGGAATAGGACATTTAAAGAGATTTCTCTGAGGCAGGAAATTGAGAAATGTTTTGTTTGTTCAATAAAGTAGCTTGGGGTTGAATCAGTAAGGATTCAAAAAGAAAAGTCAATTCAATTTAGAGAAAATAAAGTCTGAAAATAAGTGAAAAAGAAATGGGGAGATAACTAACATGTGGCTAAGGTGTACCTGGTTATTAGAATATATTTCAAATCATATTTTCCAAAAACTTAAATCTGTATTTTCAACACCAAGAGTTCATATAACCCCATCTTCTCAAACATCCATCACCAGAAGGCTTTACATTGAAACAAGTTCATGAATTGCTAAAATTTGGATCGACAGGTCAATCTCGGGTTCAGAATATGGAAACTCTGGTTCCTCCCCCTCCCGCCCATACATTTCCTAAAATTATAATGGAATCTTGAAGCAAAACGAAACAGGTTCATAAAATGGCTATGGTCACCCATTATGAAAGATTCCTCTAAGGAATACACAGTAATCTGATCTTCACAATGTCTTATTTAGAGAAAGTAGAGACAGGCGATCTGTAATCTCTTATACAATTGTATGGAGGAGATAGATTGCTTTGTTCCTTGGCTGATGGTTAGAAAAACTGAAAAGAGGATTTGCTGAAATGCTGACACCAAAGCACTCAGGACCACCATCACCACCACCACCAACCACCGTCACCACCAAGACCACAGCCACTACAATTAAGGAGGTTTTCATTCTTAACATTAAGCAAAAAGGCGGAGAAAAAAATATATGGGAAGAAATTAGCCTTATCTGAGTATTCTGGAAGACAACCCAGGATGATGGATCATTTAATCCACGGAGAACTATGGAAAATCCGTCTGCACCACTGCAGAATGCAGAAGGAATCGGGGTTTGTAAATACGGATTTTACAGAAAGCATTTTATTTACTAACAAATAGGCTATGTAATCCTTTGAGGCTACTGTAACTGTTAAAATGGCCATTTAAATTCACTCGGCTGCATAAAGGGCCCTATTTTGCCAAGAGAAACCAGGCAGTGCTCTAAAATTCATTTCTCCAGAAGAATACTGACATGGCTACTTGGAATTTTTAACAACTGAGGGCAGAACCATGCTGAATAAAGAACCAGCAGGTGTAAAGGGGCTTTGTCGTGCCGATACTGTTGAGGTCTGGATTTTTTACAACTGTTTCCCTTGAAGCCCTGAGATGGGCAGCCCAGGCATGTGGGCTCTAGGATACGGGCCAGGCACATGGCATTCTGTCCCACACCAGCCATAGCATCACACTGTCATCTGCTTTATATATCAAGTTCTCATGAGACTTATTGTTCATCTGAGTGGGCATCGGGTAGGAAAAGACATGTGCTACTACATATATATATATATATGTTTAAAATAATGGATCTTTAATATTCCTTAATGGTTGACTAGTAAGAACACTTAAATATCTGGCACCAGGAAGAGAGAGTTCAATTTTAGTTTCTTAGCCAGGGTAAGTATTTTACAGTTCCCTGTTCTTCAATATTAGTTTCTTAATGCAACTAGGTCCATGTGTAACTTATTGAATAAGTCATCTTCGATCAACTCTTTGCTCTCACAGGAGAAAGGGTCAGTTCAGTTCAGTTCAGTTGCTCAGTCGTGTCCGACTCTTTGTGACCCCATGAACCGCAGCATGCCAGGCCTCTCTGTCTGAGAAAGGGTAGCTAGTCATAATGTAGATTAAATCATAAAGTTTTAAGTGTGCACCATAATTAGAAGAGGTATCCATAAGCCCTTCACCAAAAATAAAATCCACCAAGCTATCACCAATAAAAAATAGTTTCAAAGCAAAGACATTAGTATAGGGAAATTATTCACAAGTTGGGTAAAACCTTACATAAGCAGCATATATTAGCTGAATCAAATGAAACTGATACTTGACTACTTTTACTTACAAAAATGTCGATTTCATATGGTTCAATTAAATATATCAGAAGGTCAGGAATAAGACAAAGAAAGAAATTCTACCATAACAACCGAGTCACAAAAAATAAATGGAAATTACACAGGTAAATAAAAGCATTATTCATCTAAAGTAAATCTACTGCATTAGAATGATGACCTGTGACGAAAGCCATTCCCTTGACACAAATCAATCTAATTACAGTCTCCACAGAGAAGACGTTCTTTACTATATGAAAGTATGTGTTGTTTCTTTCTATAGAGAAAGCGAACCAGATATCAAATGGCCAAATTACCTGGTAAAGTAAGATCAGCCTTAGAGGTGGAATCTCCAACAATAGTAACTTCAGTAACTCCAGGGGACCCAGTCTGAGTCGGGGTCACTGGGGTGAGGGTTGTGTATTCATTTGTATCTGGAGAATGAGTGTAACCTTCCTCTGAAGTAGTTGTGTCTTCAGGAAGATTTCCACCTCTTCTGCCTTCGTTCCTATCTGTGTGGAGGTGGAATCAACGGTAAACCCCCATTTGTAAGACCACCACCCAAAACATGCTTGTCTTCAGCATGTGCAATTGGCAAAAACTTTTCACTTGTTATTTGTGAACGTGGAGCAAAAGATGGTGCAGTCTGTCACCCTATTGAACAGAATCAATATTTTGCAGTCAATACCATCTGGACATCATTCAATGGAAGAGAGTGGCGATCCTAATATCTAGAAGAGACATTCATTGCAACATCTGCCTGGGTTATTCAAATACGGTTTATGCCTCTAGAATTGTTACCTTGAAACTCAGGTACTACGTAATCTTGAGTTCTTACTCAATCGAACCCACCGCTGATGAAGAGGAAAAAACGTGTTACTGAATTGAAAGGTAAAATTAGGCTGTGCAGTTGGGATAGCAAATGCAAAGTTTCAAAAATGTGAGGCTTTGATTATTCTTTCCTTTCCTTTACTGCTTCTTGGTCACCTGCACCATGGATTTGTGGTCCAGAGGATAAATGGCAAAATAATATTATTAATGCAAGGAAAATAGACAGTGCTATAATTCAGATTTTTCCACCCAATCACACACCAGCAATTCTAGGGTTTAAGAAACCCAAACTTGAAGATTAAGAAAATATAGTTTGCATTTAATATACAATGGCTTCTAAGAGATCTACAAAGCAGAAAAGTCAGAGAACCATCACCAGCCACACCTTCTGATCAGGAGTAACAGCATCACAACAGCCAACTGATGTCCCTCCACCAAAGACACTACAAAAGCACCCGTGGTTTATTGATTCTTTTCAATAGCTGAAGCCACGTGGGCTTTACAGTCCTTACTGATAGATGTTGGAGTAGCAGTCGTTGAGTGGCCTTTGTCTTCTTCTAAGCCGCCATGCCATGGAGAGAAGCTGTGAGTATCACTCTGCTCTGTTTCAATGAGGGATGAGTCCAGTATTAATTTGGGGCCATGAGACAAATTCTCTGTTATCTGCTGACAGGGAGGATCTGATACAGTCAGATGGGTAGGTACATAGGAATACCAAGGTGTTTGCATGCCATTCTCCTCTGACTGAAAGAAATGCACAACAGAATTCTGCTTTGCCCCTTAGCTGGCTTTGTTTTTCTGTATAACAAACAAGGTGAAGTGCCAAGATGAAATCTAAGCCAAAACTTTGTCCACCCTGGATCATCCTGGCCCAATTATAGCACTGTTTCCTGTCACTCAGGAAAAACCAGAACACACAGTAACAAAGAAAAAAGAATGCTTGAATCCCGGTGCTCCTATCAGCCGTCAAGAGCAACTTCATTGTGTGTCAAGAAGTGTAACTATAGGGAAAGTAAATACCAGCAGAGCAGGCCGTATACCTGCAACCACAAAGGAGGAAGACGTCCATCTAGAATAACCCGCTCAAGTAACTCAGCTCAAATTTACACAAGGAAACACTTAAGTCACTATTGTACCCCATGATTAGTTTTTTGATCTCATTTGTGGATGAGGATTCTCATCAATGCACTGAAAGGCCAGGAAACGCTTGTCTGGGCAAATACAGGGCCCTCACTGATACATATCAATTTCTGGTTGAACCACTGCCCGTATCTGAAATGGTTTTCATTGTTTTGAGTTAATTTATTTTGTGTTCTTCTAAGAAAAGGACTGACCTCTGAGTTACAGGGGCAAGCACACCCTAAAGCGTACCACTAAGCCACGTCCACTACCCAGTAAATATTATAACCAGGAGAAAGGCAGTCAACAGATCCCAAGCCCCACAACAGAGCAAAAGTCAACAGGGACATAAAGTAGGACTGCAAGACCCTCTGTTGGCAGGGACCATTTCTAGGCTTATTTGCATCTCCTTTGATGCCTAGTTACTGGGTTATTTACATTCTTGTCAGTGAACACATGCTTGTTGATTTTTCCCTTTGCCTGAAAGGGCTCACATGAAAAGACTCTGCCCAGTATGTCTAGCAAGCAGTGAAATGAGGCCCTCGTAATTCTGGATTTCTTTAATATTCTGTCAAGAAATTATGAATGACTTTATGTTCATCTCTGGGATAGCCCTGAACCTATGGTGGATGTTAAGGCCATTAGAAGTTTAGCATTGTTTCTGCCAGATGTTTAGTGATAGGAAGAGATATGAGCAAATGTTCTTCTTTTATTCCCAGGGCCCTTGCCACCAATGTCAATTGTCAAAAGAATTGTCTTGATCCTCCTCTATGGGCTAATGTGATTCCCCTACTCTCTGTGATTATCTGGCCCCAAAACATCTTTTTACAACCACTGAAAAATGCTACCCCTCTTCTGCCTTGATTGAAAGATGGGACTCACAAAGAACTGGTCAGTTAAAACAGAGAGAAACCACTACTCTGGCTGTGGCCTTGAATTTCACTAACTTAACTACTCAGAGCAGGAAAATCAAGCGGAATGGAGTCCCACATCCTTTTCCTTTTTAATAAAAAGTTAAAGAGGAAACCACCACAAATGAAGGTATAATCAGATTTAAAGAACCACCCAGAAAATAAAGACAAGGAGGACAGATTTGATATTCTGAGTTGAGCTGAACCACTCAGCACTGAATGAGATATACCACCACCAAGCCCTGCATCAGGGCCAAGGAGAGCAAGAGCTGAAGCAAGAATACAGGTCAAGAGGCTGAGTATCTTTATCCTTACGAGTTGTCATTGAGAGAGGTCCTGTCCTGTCCAAGTCTCCCATGGAACTCGTGTTTGGATCTGCAGAAGGCTGAAGCGTTGTACTATGGCTGGTGTCTGTATCTGAAGGAATTAAATCAGTGTTATTGCTTGATTTTCTAACTGCTATCTGAAGGTCATTTCTGGTCTAGAGATAAATAATTCTTATATTCAAACCTGCATGAGAGGAAAGAAAGCACATACTAATTCATGTCTCCAGAACTGAAATAAATGATCATTTCTCCAAAAGGGCCTCTCAAGAAGTAACTGGATTTCATTTAAAGGCTGAGTTGTATGAAAGCTACAATCTTTGTTTTTTGCTGAATCTGGAAAGATGCTAAATGAGTACATGATGGGCCTCCTAAGCTTTGCAGAGAGACAGAAATATAACCCACATGTGACTTGTCCTGTTCTATACACAGGATCTATGCATGAGTGCAATGCTCAGTTGCTTCAGTCATGTGACACCCCATGGACTGCAGCCTACCAGGCTCCTCAATCCATGGAATTCTCCAGGCAAGAATACTGGAGTGGGTTGCCATGCCCTCCTCCAGGGGATCTTCCCAACTCAGGGATCAAACCCGCCTCTATTGTGTCTACTGAATTGGCAGGTACATTGTGTACTGCTGAGACACGGGGTAAGCCAGTGATCTGACATGTGGATAAAAGACAAACTTCACTGGTTCAGGCACCATTTTGTCACATCCTCTTGACTTGGCAAAAAAAAAATGTTACAGTCCTCTTCCCTCATTTTCTCCTCTTTTGCTCCATGAACTGAAAGTACAAATAAAATCATCATCCCATACTATCTAGATGGAAGCCATGGGGATTTCTAGGGCAAAGAATAAGAAGCATTAGACATCAATGAATCCTCCATACACATACGTAGGAGATGTCTTTGGAATGTAACGTGTATAATGTTGAACTACATAGAAATTTCACTGAAATATTTATAGAAGCTGTTTCTAATAACTATCACAAGTCAATTCTGCTGAAATAACAAGTCCCGAGTGAAACAGAGGCCACATAACCCATAAACACCATCACTATTGCTGATTCTTGGATTCAAAGTCCACCCACTCTGCTGCCTCTGGGGAGATTTAATCTGTTCCAACTGCCTCCAGAGGGGAACACTGGAATATTAGGGGCCCACATCTACACTGAGCCTTTCCACTTGCACATCAGGGTCTTCATAGAACAAAATGTGGCTGACTCTATTATTTTAAAATAATAGTAGTAGTAGTAATCGCTAAAAAAGAGGAAAGTCTGGCTAATCCAAATCAAAACCTCAAATGGATATTCTCCCAGAAAATGTCCAGTGTGCTGATGGTTCTAGACACTCTTGTTCACTCTTTTATAAGTGGAATCCTTTAAGAGGTGTGATGCCATTCTATGGTTGAAGCCAATTATAACGTTCTTGACATCATCAATTTGATGAAAACCCTTTTTGTTCATCAATATGAAGACAATATTGATTCTGAAGCTCTTTCACTGGCTTGGTTTCCAACAGTGGGTATCATCAGAGCCCCCAGCCAGCATGAGCACAAAATGCGTGTTTGGGTCTACACGCAGCACTTCAGCCGCACAACATAATGGGCCCAACCTCACCATTCACACTCATCTTTCTTTGTGACATGTGGATCCACTCACTCTGCCAAATTCATTTCTTGGCTTTCTTTCTTTTAAACCTCTCCTTATATGTGTTTCTTTCCTTAAAAAAAATAAAAAAATTCCCCTACTTCCTTTCTTTGACTAACTAGATTTTTTTTCCATTTTTCAAAAACCAGATCCAATCTACCTTTCTCTGAGGTTGTCCAAGGGATCCTCAGAATTTCTTTTGTGTTTATTGCTAGCAATGTTCATTTGACATCTATTACTTACTCTCTCATACTATTAGATCTATTGTGAAGCTGTTTTCCTAGCTAACTTTTAAGTTCCTTAAGACCATGCATGTGACTGCTAAGTCGCTTCAGTCATGTCTGATTCTTTGCAAACCTATGGGCTGTAGCCTACCAGACTCTTCTGTCCATGGGATTCTCCAGGCAAGAATACAAAGTGGGTTGCCATTTCCTCCTCCAGAGGATCTTTCTGACCCAGGGATCAAACTCACGTCTCTCATATCTCTCACATTGGCAGGTGGGTTCTTTACCACTAGCGCCACCTGGGAAGCTCTACCTTAAGAACACGGACCGTGAATTAACTGCACACTGTGTGTCTCCATAATGCGCTGAACATAAAGTACAATTACTTTGCAGATATTTAAAATAGTTATACTTTAAGGGATATATGATCACTAATATTTGGGTACAACATAGTTACAATATTCTGGAGAAATGAGACCACAGAAACTATTGGATTCATTTTGAAGATAACTTTGCTTAACTCAATACTGAGAGACATTACATTGCATTCTGAGAACTCACTTCAATAAGTCCTGTGCATTGCATACCCTTGGGAATTTGGATCCAGAAAATATATTTGAAACTATGACTGAAAATTCCTATCACCAATTTGTTCTCTTGGTTTACCTCCCTCTGTGGAATGTTACATGTCTGTGATCCAGACATCCTGTTAAATTTTAAAAAATTAATAAAATTGCACACTTCTATTCATGGATTTAGTACAGAACATGGATTCTTCTCCGTGGTAAACACTGGGAAAAGAGGGGCACCATTTGTTACCAATTCTTACAGATTCTCTCAGGAAAGTTGTCATCTGGTTCTGTTAAAGGAAACATTTCTTTTAAATTTAAAATTTTGTCAAATACAATAATAATCTTCCACTGTTGTCAAGCTCCAGCTAGTTTTTTTCTCACTCTCTCTTGTTTAATTCTGTTTTTGAATTGCATATAGGTAAATTGCTGTTTACTCACTAAGTCGTGTCTGACTCACCACGACCCCCATGGACTGTAGCCCACCAGGTTCCTCTGCCCAAGGGATTTTCCAGGCAAGAATACTGGATGGGTTGCCATTTCCTTCTCCAATAGGTAAATAAGAATGCTAATTAAGAAAACAATGACTCCATCCTGTATAAAAGCTGTCCATGCTTTAAATTCACAAACATTTATGGAGGGCCAAGGGTGGTGCAAATCCTAAGTCACCGAGTAGTGTATTTTATTTCTAAGTTTCCAAGAGTAATTCACATAATTTTCCAGAGTCTTTTAGTTACTTGTTTGGAATCTTTGACCTCTAACATTTCTCTACCAAAGACAAGTTTTATTGTGGTGATAATGGAAATAGTCACTGGATCTATCACTTCATTCTTTTTAAAATCCTGCACTTGGAAGTATATGGAAAAGAAATCTTGAGACTGCTCCTCTTCAGAGAAAATGACTTCCATTCCCATCATTTTAGGACTAATCCTTCTTTACTCTCCTGCCAAATTCTCTGCTCTTGCCCAGGACTTCAGATTCAGATGTATATGCATGTCAGTCTTACTAAGAAAACTAATTTTGGAAGAAACAGAGTTCTTCAGGAAAGTAGACTGGTCTAAAGCCAAAGGGATACTTCTAGGAAAACAGCCATTTGGTGGCTTTCTAAAGCATAATATATAAAAGAGCTCAGAGATTATTACCCATCCTTCCTTTTGTTCGATGACCTCGCCCCATTGGATGCGAGACTGGGTCGAAGAAGTAAGTCGAGGAACTGTCCTCTTGGCTCTGCGTTGTCACTCTTTGATGGGGATGGCTGACATGCGTTGAGGCTGCTGTGACTATGCAGTTTAAGCAATTATCAAAGTGTTAGTTGGCATCTGGACAGGGATACACTAATTTTTTTTTAAAGACTATATTCTCTACTCAAGACAATGAGTAGACCCTCTTCTGGGTCTAGAGGGCCGGGAAGTTGCATAAATGCAGAATGTTTTAGCAGGTGCAGTTTCACTCATGCTCATTTTCCCTGGCAATCAGCATGTGAACTAGAGGATGCAAAAGCACTAATAACTCCTCTAGTGGGTAGATGAGAAGTTCTAGTAAAGATGGAGGAGAAATAGTTCTTCACCCACACCACGCTGCCACCATCCCTGGAAGGAGGAAGTGCAGGAGTCCAAACACATGAGATCACCCTAGACAACCGCATCCCGGTGACATGCACGTGAGGCCAGCAGTGATGCAGGGAAGGAGTCAGGTAACAGCTTCCCCACCCCCAGACAGACAGGAAAGTCAATGCCATTCATCTCAAAAGCATGAATGGACTCCATTAGAAGCAGTACCACCCAACAGTGAGATTTATGGCACAAGTGACACGAGAATGCAGCACGTGCTTTGGCTTCATTCTGAGCCAATGAAGATGCAGAGGTAGAAAAGATGACAATAACGGCCCCTTGGCAACAACCACATCATATAGCCAGTCACTGAATCCATCACTCTGACAGCTATGAATTCAGAAGCTGCCACACACCGGAAGAAAATCATGCATTATATCCTATATTGTAAATGAAAACACAGGAATATTTCCCACTGCTATCAAGTAAGGATACGGAATTCACATTTTTTTTTTTACAAGATAGGCATTTCAAGGCTTCTGTCACACATGCACAGGAGCTGGCAGAATGAACTTATCATGCAACGCTTAGAAAGGACAAGAGATGACAAGATTTGACTCCAATCTCCCCAATCCCACAGTTCAAGTATAGAGGCATTTTGTTTTTTAATTTAAGAAGAAACTATTGTCTGTTCGAGGAGAAATCTCCAAATAAACATGACAAAAGGCCAAATGACACCAGACAGGTGTTTGTCTCAAAATGTCTGGCTCCATTTCTTCAACTACTGAGGTTTTTCTGACCAAAAGCCTTCTAACATTAGCCCAGTATTTTATAGAACTGTGTGTAAAGCCTGGACCCACATCATGGAGAAGATTCCTTTACAAAAGAAAAGGTAGTATTTTATACGATCAGTCTCTTCGACAGTCTCCCCAGGGGATGCCAACATTAGATCCAAAAGTGACACATGCAAGCACATATTCTGTGTCTCCCTTCTGTGCCTATATCCATTTCTGTTCAGGGGATTTATTATGAACACTTAAAGGCTGGCTCTGTGTTGACTGCATGGTCATTGATTAAGGGACTGTAACATCTTGTGACAATTCTTTCCAATTCTTCTTGTTCACTGTCCTCAATGCCCAGCATTTAACACCAGAGGAAATTTTCACCCAAGTCTGCCTGTGAAACCATGCATTACCAGTTGTCCCTGCTGTTGAATGAGAGTCTTCTTTTGGCGTTTGGGGATATTCCCCAGGCCTTCCATTCTCAAACCACTGCTCTTTCTGGGTAGCTGTTTCTTCTGCTGTACTAGTAGTGAGTGCCTGGGCTGTGAGAAGAATGTCAATGGTGAGCTGTTATTGTTCAATTACTTTCCTTACCAACACATAGCTTTCTACCTTAAACACATATACAGGTGGGACAGGAGGCAGAAAGGGGACAGCAAGAAAGAGAGAGACCACTGGTAACTCTGAAAGGGATATTAGAAATCAGATGGCCTTTAGTCTTTAGACTTTAGTCTAAATCCTTTAGTCTTTCAGGTGAGAAAACTGGGGCCCAAAAAAGTTGTGATTTGCTCAAAATCACATAGCCAGATCGGCACAAAGTGCCAACTAGATCACAGTCTATGAATTCCTAGTACTAGTCTTATTTTACTAGAGTTTATGGCTTCACATACCCTGCCTGAAAGAACTGTTCATTCAAAAAATTAACCTCTAGCCTTCGGTGATTGGAGGGGGAGGAGTATATTATGTAACAATCTGTGATGAGATCAGCCTAGTAGGAAGACTTCTCAAATAGTGGTCACATGACTCAGCATCTCACACACCAGAAGTGTACCAGCAGTGCCTTGGCCCAGCATGAAAGATGCTGGGAATGACTGAGATGCTATTTCACTGACACATTATGAGGTTACATCTATAGAGCATCTAAAATTGTCAAAATCATGTTTTAACAAACTTAATTCAGTGGAAGAAAACTCTTCTAGCCAATGTTTGACATCATCTAAAACCTTTCTAACCAGTGTTTGGCATTGTAAGAGTGTGTGGCAGGCTTAAAACGTCAAGCACTCAATGTTTTAATTGTCTAGTTTTAAGAAGGACAAAATGAATGAAATAAAATTGTACCAGGGTGCCTTTGGGAAGAATCAGAAAGTCATTGACATTTTCATCCATTGTGACTAACACTGAAGTTCTGTTCATTAAGAAAATGAGAGTGTTAAATACTGTACATCAACTATACCTCAAAAAAAAAAGGAAAAACAGACTGTATAAACTTGCCAGGCTGAAGTACAGTTTACAACTTGTAAAACTAGTTTATTTCACTATTTTAGAAAATAATGTGTGTGACTTGACAACAGCAAAGATGTTTAAAAAAATAAAACTTACTGCCCTCATTTTACCCTTGCATTGGCCAAAACATTCCTGAAGTTAACAGGTTATCCAGAGGGAGGGGAAAAAAATAAAAATCTTAAGTTCTACCTCCCCCTGATTAAATCACTACCTCCTGACAAATAATGAAGATAGAAACAACATTGGATGTAATTACAAAAAAAAAAAAAAGAAAGAAAATTTAACCCAAATATAAACTGCTTAAAGTCAAAAAGAAAAGAAATGCACACACTATTCTATACTCTTTCTACCACTATCTTTATAAACAGAATGATCCTTTAAATAGCCAGTAACCCTCTGTTGTCTTCAATATATGGGTTAGCAGACTATAGGATTTCCATTGCAAATACAAAGATTGACTCTTTTCTAGAAGTTGTAATGTTTTTTTGATAAAGCCTAGAAATCGCCAGCCAGAATCACTTGATGTTTTGCAAGTCCCCATAAAAGAATCGCTGAAGCAGCTGCCACTTTCTGTTAGGTTTTGTTATGTCCTGTTTTTCAGCTACCCTCCAGTAATCGTGCCCCTCCCCCACCACTTTTTGACAATAGGCTCATTAATTCCCAGCCTCTTAAATAGTACAAACTTAAATAATATAAACTTTTAGGTACAAACTGTCTTAATAGCTTCTAAAATAAACTATTAGGACCCAAGGACCTGGTACAGAATCCCATTCTGAAGAAATTTGTTTTATTTCTCTTATTTCTGTTTCTTATTTCATTAGACTCTTTGTTAACTCAGCCCATAATCCTCATGTGAATATCAAATCTATTGTGGTCAGTAATGAGATGCAGGCCTGTTGGGTGTATTCAGTACAATGCTCTGTGCTGTGCCTAGTAGCTTCTAACTCTTTGCGACCCCATGGACCGAAGCCCACCAAGCTCCTCTGTCCATGGGGATTCTACAGGCAAGAATATCGGAGTACTGGAGTGGGTTGCCATTTCCTTCTTCAGGGAATCTTTCCAACACAGGAATCAAACCCAGGTTTCCCGCACTGTGGGTAGATTCTTTACTGTCTGAGCCACCAGGGAAGGTCACAACCCTCAGGATGTTCAGTCCTAATCTGTTCAGTCCTAGCTGATGTCTGAAAGTTTCTTTTCTTGTCCGAAGACATCTTCAAACCATGGATTCCCAAACTCCTTTGGCTTTTAGTAATTGTTCCTTCCATTTTTTGCTTTTGGAGTGTTTAAGGCTATAAGAACTATGGTTGAACCGTAATTTCGATAATGCTACGAGCTGTTATCCTAAATTAAAGCTTCTTTTATACCAAATATAGGCATCTCTGAGAGACAGACAAAAAAAGAAGAGAATATACTTACTTCTTTTTTGTCCTATCCTCATAGGCCAGTAGAAAGACTTGAAATTGCTTTAGGAAACCTGAGATGTTTGCATATAAGTAAAAATAACAGCATCAAAGCCTTCCCCCAAATTACCCTGAGCTTAAAAACAGAAAAAGAACAGTCAAGGAATTCAAATATAGTCCATCTAAGTGACTGTCTTTCCTCCCAAGAGCACAAGGGAGGTGTTTCTACAATGGGGTGAGAAACAGAATGTGAAAAAGAAGCTGGATTTCTCAAAGATCTTTACAGAAAACAAAGAGTTCCACAGATGGCTTGCACTTGTCATACTTTCTTTCCACATGCCACTGCTAAGCACCAAAAGAACACACTCTCCTTCAGACATTTCCGTAAAAACACACAAACTACCCAAACGGAGCCTCTGGGAATCTTTAACACAAAAAACTGTATCTTAGATATTTTTAAACATTTTGGCCTTTGGGGGCAACTTGACAAGTCAGCATTTTTAATTCCAATTTCTAAGAGACCGTGTGCAGATTTGGCAGCTTTTTGTGCTCTGGGGATAAAATAAATTACTGTGTAGAGATCGAAGATGTAGCCAACGTCTTTTCCCTACTCTCTGGAGTGACTTCACTACTCAACTAAACCAGAACTGCTGATTGCCATCCTCCTTACTTGTGCTTGTAGGATGCGGGGTCTCCTCTTCATCATGATACCCATGGTGACTGAGAGAAGAGTGTGGTTCCTGGGTCCAGCTTTCTCCATAAGCACTGGTGCTACTTCTGTCCACATCTGTCGTGATGATGGTTATATACATTGTGACTTTTTATCAACCGGTTTTTGATGGTTCTGTTCTGTTTTGTTTTGTTTCATTAAAGTACATGCCATCTAATGGTTCAATGCCTAAGTAGTACCTCTGAGCATCAACTCTTAACACTTTTGTGTGATATCGCTAATCTCTCCCAAGAGAAAATCAAAATGCATAGAATTTCTTAATGATTACCTGTAATGCCACTACGACCACTTTGTCAAGGGCAGCACCGCAAACCATTTTAACATGTTCAGTTTTATAATGAAGCAACGTAAAATATCTTATGCCCAGATGATATAATTGACAAATGACTCAAGCTGAATGGAGTATCCTCATGAAAGTTCACTAAGAATTTGTGATGAGATATTAACTAAATTCCCCCACTGTGTCCTGATGATTGACATTTGCAGCACCAAAGACTTTGAGGGGGGAAAAAAAATCTTTAAGTATGCATAACCCATTACCAGTCATCCTTGTGGTTGTCTGAGGTGATGCTTCTGGATTCGAATGGTCTGGGTTCCTTTGGATCCAATTCGGGTTCTGTTGTGGGTGGGTAAAAACCCGTGGTGTGGTTGCAACTGTGACAATGATGATTCAAGTAATTAGGAGAACGTTATTTCTTGAGCCTTCACCATTTGTTTTGTACATTTCTCCCTTCTGTAGTCTACAGAGTCATTCATCTATACCAGGCTGGATAGATGGTTGAGTAGAAACGAAGGGACAGTGGAGAGTGACTTCAGCTTGACTCAGCCATACTGTTAGGTATCTCAGTGTCCTTCGCATTCTGTCAGAGAACACGTGGAGGTCAGAACATGAGATCTTCTGGAGAAAGCAGCCAAAGAAGCCGCAGCGGGAGGAAGGACAGCTTTGAAACCACCAGCCCTCCACCGAGGAGAACCAAAGACGTCAACGCTTTGCGCGCCCATGCAGTCTGTAACAAGCCTCTGCACTCGAAAGCCCAAGGAATCTCTCACACTGAAAGGTGTGCTTACAGGTAGATGCTCGAGCTGAAGAGGAGATGCTTGAAAGTTATGCCATGATGACCACTTTACTTCGTTAGTAGCATTATGGGGAAAGAAACACCCTGAGCAGCCAGAGCTTTCCTATAGATGATTCAAAGGAAAAATATCTACCTAGAGCAGCCATGTGATGAGCTATGTATTTCTGAATATTCATCAAACACCTCAGAAATTCTCATCAGATACAGAGTATTTCATAAGCAAGCCATTCATAGCCAATGAAAAGAAAACCAAGATGCACACATTCAGTAAGAAAAACCATAGGTAACCAACCACCACTGCAGCAGCTCCCCTAAAATAAAAAGAAGCAGACACCCACCACTGCCCTGATACTGTCACCCCCAACCATGACAGGGCTGGAAGAAGAGATGCACATGACGGAAGAATCATGACAAAATCAGAATCAATGTCTTGTGGAAAGGTTATTTGCAAATCCAAAAACTCTTCAGAATGATACTACTATTGGATTCTATTTCACAAGTTAATAAAATCAGGTAAAATCATGAACTAGTTCTCAATTAGTATGAAAAACTGGCAGTTATCATACCCCAATAGAAGGAAGTGGGCATCCAGCTCAATTAAGTGTATAGGTGCCAAGAAGAAAAGTGAGCTGAAATGGGAAAATATGCCACAGACATGAAACAGTATCAAGGAAGCTCCCCCCTGGAGCCTGAGCATACAATTTATTTTCAGGTTCATCTGTTTGGCTTGCCATTTGAGAGGGTTTCGTTTCTCAAGTATCAGGACCACATCTTTCCCAGTGCCCAACCTAGAAGCTATGGCTATATCCTGAACCCAACAGACAGTACAATAGTAAAGCCCCAGTGTTTTGAGGGTATCTGGTATTCTTTTTGAAGTTACTAAAGAGAGCTCCCTTGTTAGTTTCTAAGCTCTGCAGGGGTGTCCAGCTAAGGAATACAGCTTAGATATAAAGCATATAGTTCACCTCAAGTGTTTGTTGTACTGATGTCATATACCCAAATGCCTTCAGGTCTAAGCTATTCTTTTGGACCCCTTCCTCTTGGGATGCTATACTTTTGGGGAGGAAGCTCTCAGGTTCAAATAGGACAGAATGGACTTCGGTGACCTGCGAGAGCTCATTTAGCACCCCAAAGGCACATCTTCTCTTTAAAAAAAAAAAAGGCAGAGCTGTGATGGGGTCAGTTTCAGCAATCTCATCTCGTTCAGCAGTATCTTAGCTCACGAACAGGTAAGTATAGGAAACTCAGTTATCTGGCAGAGTATTAGACCAATTTTTGATTTTTTTAAAGGAACTTTCAGTTCAATTTCCATCTCTATTCTCAAAAAAGTTTTATAACTGTCATAAACTTGGATACTATGATGCAATGGCTTCACTATATGTCTTTACTAATTCGCAGTGTTATGTTATAGCTTAGCTTTAACACATAAATAAACAAAACAGGAAGGATTTACATGAGGAATTAAGAATTTTATAAAAGATTTTGGCTTCCATTAAAAACAATCAGTTTCTTCCTTCATAATCTCATCAAGGCATAACTAACTAACCTGTGACCACAGGCTTATGCGCATTTCTCATATTAACTATTTCTCAAGAAAGATACTATCGGGCATCACTCAGATTAATCGATAAGCCTGGCACAGATGGTTCTATAGGAACTGATTATTCTTACTGGTGCTGGAGATAAAATCTTCATCATCATCAATGCCTGATCCAGAATAACTGGGGTGTCTGTCTCTTTCATCTTCATTTTCTTCAGTTTGCGCCCAGCCTGCTGAGATGATACTTGAATCCGTACCTGTTGTGGTGACTCGCGTTAGTAGCTGAGCTGAATGTCAAGTGATCCATTTCACAGAGGGAGAAAAACAGGCACAGAATGTATATCAAATTCCCAAGATTATAAGAGAGAAGTGAGAGATTTGACTTCTATACTCCAAATTGTTATATTCTGGTCTCAAGCTAATGTATAGATGTAAAGACAATTGGGTATGATCTTTACAATGGAATACTCTTCTCAAGGAAGTTCAAAGAATAAATATAGACATAACCTCACCAAAGAAGTAAAAGAGAAAAAGGCCGATAAACTCCTCCATGCTTTCAGATGCATTTATTATTAAGCATACACCATGAAAGCTAGGCTGTCAAGAACAGAATAAAAAAGTTTCACATGTGCCCATTTGTTGTGTTAAGCCACCTTCAGTAATACCTTGGAATCTAAACACATGTCAATCATTTCTAAAAATCCCTCAGTTGTATTCACAATTTGCTATTCATCTAGCTATTAGGTTTGATCTTCTCTAGCATTTGATTTCTGTAACTCTGAACACAAATGAAAGCTACGCTGCAGTCCCCAGCATTATTTTAGCATACAACCAGAAAACTGGTAAGAAGCCCGCACTCCGCAACCAAAAGCAGCCCCCGCTTCCCGCAACTAGGGAAAGCCTGTGCAAAACAAGAACGACTCCGTGAAGCTAAACAGATAAATACATAAATAAAAATTAAAAGGTGATAATCAGAACTATCCACCAATGAGCTTTTACAGAAAGTATTATATCCTTCACCATCAGAAAGATCATTTTGCAGAGAAACTGTGTATGAGATTAGATGATTAGAAATGTTGACTGAACAAGACATTGATCCTCTCCACATATGAGGCTGATGCTTGGAAAGACTGAAGGCAAAAGGAGAAGAGGGTGTCAGAGGATGAGATGGCTGGATGGCAGCACCAGTGCAATGGACATGAACTTGGGCAAACTCTGGGAGATGGTGAGGGACAGGGAGGCCCGGTGTGCTGCAGTCCATGGACTCACAGAGTCGGACACAACTGGGCAACTGAACAGCCACCACATGTGACAGTCTATGCTTCTAAAATCCAGCTCTTCAGAGTTCCAGCCCTTCACCTTCTACCCTCTATCTTGGTCAACCAATATCATCCTCCAAGAATCCAGGGTGTGATACGTCTGCCTGCAGCCTCAGAGACATAGCCCCAACAATATCAGACACGTGGTAGAGGGGCAGCTGAGGTGAAAGCCGGAAAGAGATGACATTCCACTTTTCTCCAGTTAGAGTCCAAATTCCCGAACAGCGTTGCCCATGGTTACTTGTACATCAATGCTAGATTTTGCAAAGCAGAACAGAACATTTTGAGACACAGTTTTTGAAAATAGAATACTCAGTCAAGAAAGACAAACTGAAGTGACCCAGTGATCTCACTAACAAGACCAGAAGCCAGAGTCTTGATTGGAAACTTCCAAAGACTGCCATTTCTGTAGCCATGATGTTTGTCAGAAAAATAGTAGAAAATAGTGCCATGTGCTAAGTCACTTCAGTAGTGTTCAACTCTTTGCGACCCTGTGGACTGTAGCACACCAAGCTCCTCTCTCCATGGGATTTCCCAGGTGAGAATACTGGACTGGGTTGACATTTCCTTCCCCAAGGGATCTTCCCAACCCAGAGACTGAACCCACATCTCTTATGTCTCCAGCAATGGCAGGCAAATTCTTTACCTCTAGTGCCAGAAAATAGTAGATACAAAAGCTGAGAAATGTTCAAGTAGAGAGGCTGAAACCATCATTAAATCCCCAAATACAATAGTAAGGTGAATTAGATTTCTTTTTTCTAGCTATCAAGAAAGCCCAAGGAGAAGTACAAGACCTTTTCCTTCACAACATTTGTCTGATGAAGATAAACCTTGTAAACATTTTAAAAATACCATTTTAAAAATTCTGCATTCAATCTCTTCCCCACCCCTCCAACGTTATCTTAATCACTATCATATGCAATCATACTATCAGTACTATTTTCCTTAGAGGAATATTTGTCAAAATAAAAAATACAGTTTATTTAGTCTTATAAGCTAAGCAAATGTAAAGGATCTTTTTTATAACTCTTCTTCTGAATTAAAAAAGTTCTAATTATTTTGAAATATGGTCATATCCACCAACAACAAAAGTTAGTAAATGAAGATATGCTAACAATATCCCATTGTTACAGACTTGGAATCTTTTCCCACAAAAACTCTTAAGTCAAAACACTATATATAGCTACTTAGAATGAACAGTCAAACATCCAGGGAGCTTGTTAGAAACCTAGATTTTGACATCAAGCACAGGTCACTTCCTACACTTCACAGTTGAGATAGCATATGTCCAAACAATTGTCCGGGGCCTACACTTTCCATCTGTAAATCAGTATTTTCTTCTCTTATTATTATTGTCTGTGTTAATTAGATCAGTGGAAACTAGGAGTATGCCTTTTCTAATAGACTTCTTTTAAGAGGACGTGTTCTGATTGAATCTCTTAATCAAAGATCTGAAGGAAAAATAATTCTGATTCGAAGGTGCATGCTGCCAGAAGGAAAACAAGTAGGGCACTGAGCAGAATCCAGTCGTGTCCCAGGTCCACTGGCCTCGCTATTGAACAGAATGGTGCCAGATTCTGCTCTCCCGAAGGATGGCCACAGAGCTTCAGTAGGACATTCTGACATGCTAATGAGGTCCTCTCCCTGAATACCGAAAGGCTTGGCATTCAAGACAAGAGAGACGCAAGAGGCGTAACTGTTTACCTGTCGCTGCTGTCGTTGGACCCGGAGTCTTAGGCTGTGAATTACCAAACCAAGACCATATCCAGTTACATTGCTCCTGAGCTGCTGCGTGGCGGTTTGAGTACAAAGTTGAAGAAACCAGATCACTTATGAAAACATCATTTAGTGAGGTCTTTCCAGAAAAACTTTACTCCCAGTCCTCTCTATATAAAATGTATGCATATATTATAGAATGAAGATTAGAGAAGATTGAGGCCTGCTTTTATCTTTCCAGGCTCCCCCAGATCTCTTAGAATCTTAGGACAACATCAGAAATGCAAATTCAGTATTCTTATCCATATAGTGTTACTCATTCTTCAAACGAAGCCCCCTGAATACAGGCTCAGAACAAAATCAAGTAGCAACTTAATAACCGGTGATGGAAAAGAGATTTTACATCTTACTTGATTAGGTGACCCAGCCATAACTGGAAGCCTTCTATGTAGCATTTCATAAAGTTGCTCTCATTCATTTATTTTTGGAGTATCTTTAGAGGTGCTTGCTTGTAACTTTTGGATCTTTTTGTCATTTTACCTGAGGAAGCTTGTAATGACAACTAGCATTTCCAAGTTCCACCCACATTCATTAATCTCAAGTCAAGCTTTATACTTGAGCAGGAACTTTGTAAAGGGTGTGTTTCCAAGTGTTGAAATCAGATAAAGATTTCTCAAGAATCCATTTATCACTTTCTGTCACTTTTAATTCTCATACAGAATGCATTTTCAGAAAGGAAACAAAAACTTCCCAAGTTAGAGAAATTCTGGATTCTATTCAAATTAGAGGAAGGCAATTGCAAAAATTGTCATTTTGCAATTTTGAAATCTCCCACTTGATTCTCAAGTTGGACTTGAGTCCAGACTATTTCCCTGAAGAATGGCAAAAATTATCAGGATAAACCTCTAAGCCAGTTAAGATTTTTAAAAATCATTTTGAGTGACATGTTTCTTTGAAAATCTAATATAAGTTATGACTGCTCTCCTCAAAAAAGGGAGCCTATACATACACGTTTTCAAAGTTTTGCATATTTTTTTTTCTGGTGGCTTTTGAATACCTTACAGCTTATCATTGAGCCTACTGGAAGCCCATGAACTCTAGATTAAAAGCTTTAACTCTATACACATTCAATGTCAACTCCTTACACAGTATGTTCTGTGCTACCAAGGACACATATGCATAAAAGGGACTAGAGAGATAGGAGCCAATTTCACGCCGGATGGAAAACCTCCTGGGAAACCTGCAGACAACCCAGTCTTACCTCACAAACTTTATTAAAGGTACAGAACTCTGGCCACCCTCTCCCTCTAGTACATCCGGTAGAAACCAACAGGAAGTAAACATACAAGAACAGGACAGAAATAGGCATTATTTCTGTCTTCCGAAAAGGAGGTGTGTAAGAGTTGGAGAAACTGATCAGCTCTCGCCTAGCCAGCAGAGTTTTCAATCTTCCCCACACAAGCAGACCATGCTAGAGCAAAATTAATAATAAATATATTATTATATGTTATTATACATATAATACATATACATGTATATGTAATTACACCCAGAAGACAAGGAGATAAGAGTGATCCAAAGCAAGAGTCTGCTTCCTGAATTAGTTTAAGTTTCTGGATTCCAAATGATTCCAGATCACCAATAGCAAAAAGGCTGATGACATATCTCCAGGAAGGCGCTTCCAAAAACAACATTTATAATAAAACGCTTGCTGGAAGTCAAACGCTTCCCAGATGGTCGTTCTCACTGGCTCTCCCTATTGCCACCCACCAAGGACCCTTAAGGATGGAATCAACCACGCAAGCCAAAGATGCACTTCTTGTTCAGCCAGCCTTCCTCTTGACCTCTGCCCTTCTGCATCCATTAGGGAGGTTTTGTTATCACTCTCTCTCACTAAGTCCCAACTCTCAGTCCAATAGCTATGAGGCTTGGGGATTCTCCTTACTCGGCTTGGAAAATACGGTCTGTTCAGGAACTTATCAGTGCTAATGTTCTTGAGTCTGCTGCTTGAACAGGCTGCTTGTTTTCTTTGACACCTTTCTTCGTGTGAGCTAATTTATTCAGCATTGCCATACTGGATCCTACAACACTCTTGCGACTCTCAGGTTGGCTCTGGACTTACTTCGCTAGACATATAAGTCTCCTCCTACACTACTGAAACTTAGCTAAGTGTTTTGGAAAGAGAAAAGCACAATTCTTTTCTCGACCCAAATGCTAAACTATGTTTTAGTTAAGTAAACATACTTAACCAAATCATTCCCTGGATTCCTGTATAGGAAACAGGCTCCGTGAAGGGAGATTCACCTGAGTCCCCAGTAACAAGAGCAATGTCTGGCTCAGAGAAGACCTCAAATACTGGTTGAAGGAAAGACAAGGTTACTAATCCTTACTTTTTCCTCAATATTACCTTCTAATGGTTTTTACCACTGGGTCCCAAGCATTAGAATCGCTTGATACATAGTAGGACTTCAAAAATATGTTTGCTGATTAAGGCAGAAAAGCTATGGTCCTTAAAGGATGTTGCCATGAATGTTTATAAAATGTCCTCATTGCCCTTCCTGAAGCACATGTGAAATACTATTTTCTATAGGCTGTTAGCAGCTTAAATGTTAGTTTCATCTGGTTCCCACAAGATACATTTTGTCTCGATTTTCTTCTTTGGAGGGAAATGGTACTTTAAGACTGCCTTGATCTGCTTCCTGCTGAGACCACTAATTGTTACTTTTGCTAAAACTGCATTCCCTGAACACCTTCTAAGTGGTTACTTTAGAAAGGCAGGAACTCAGGAAGGAGCAAGTAACTAGCAGCTCCACCTGCTTGGTTTGCAAAAGCTTCTCTCCAGAAGGGTTGTCCAAACCTGGAGGGATAGGGTGGGGAAGGAGGTAGGAGGGGGATTCAGGATGGAAGGCACATATGTTATACTTATGCCAATTCATGTTGATGTATGGCAAAAAAAATAATAATAATAATCACAATATTGTAAGGTAATTATCCTCCAATTAAAACAAATAAACTTTAAAAGGACTGTTCATAGGATTACAGACAATACTGCAACATAGTCTCCAGAGATCCAATAACCTAGGAAATCATGGGAAATTTGAAAATATCTGCCATTTGAAATGCTTCAAAGAATCTGTGGAGAATGACCGGATCCCAGCTTTATCTGTGCCCCTCCCTTGGCAAGCTGCTAACAGAAATTTAAAACACCATCAAGAAAGTGACCTTACGTTAAATCACAGTGCTCTGACAAATCGCCCTGGCTTCTGAAGAATAGAAAAGGGCCCCGTCTTGAGCACTGGCAAACCAGGACATTTCTGCCACACTCTCTGGAGACCAGAGTTTCACCTCCTGAGAGCCGCAGCCAGGAGAAGAGAAGATCCACACCATACTAGGAAAGCAGCTCAAGAGGCAGAAGGCCTGTTGAGTCTGAATAATCCTCCACAGAAGGGACACAGCCCATCTGGAAACCTGTTTTAAAACAAACCGTAGGGGAAAAAGCAAAGAAGGAGGCAGAGCAAAGACCAGAGGAAGATGTAAACACTTTCCAATGAGAGTGAAACACCGGGGCCAAACCCCAAAGACGCTGAATGCAGAGCTTAAACAGCTGCATTCCAGCAGTCCCCAAAATGAGTTACCCACATAACCAAGCACGTGTGAAGAGCCTTCCCCACTAGAGACGGATATAAAACCCATAAGTAGATTTAATTTGATCAGATAACTCCTTTAGACACACTCCCTTAGGCCAAAAACAAAGGAATTGTTTAGCAAATCATGAGTGGAGAGTATGACTAATTATTACCCAATTAACAATATGACTATAAATCAAGTTAAAACCTAAACGTATAAAATGAACCTGAAAAAAAAGTAGCAGATGAAATAGTATGCATATTTTATGATCCCGACTTCATGGAAACAATTTTTTCCATAAATGGGTAAGAACAAGAAGGGAATGTGCCAAAATGAAACTAGCTATTGTTATCAGGTCTCAACTGTCACCATTTCTCTGGGACAAGAGAACAAGGGACATTCTTCTGAAAAATTTCCAGTACGGTACTTCTTAGAGATGGAAAAAACAATTTTTTTTTTGTAAGCAGTAGCAGTCAACGATATAGCACACCCAATAACTGCAGGAGGCCACCTCCGCAAATCATGTCACCACCTTCTAGAGACAGACGCTATCAACACGAGTGCATGTCCCTCGGACAGACCAGAGACATCCCTGTGAACGAATGGCTATTGGAAAGCACAGTGACTCATTCTCCTTACTAGTATCCGAGGTATTCTCTGGCTTGCTGGAGACCCAGGGGCTGTCTTGGTCTGGGGGTGGGTACGCAGTTGGGAGATGCGTGTGGAAGATGCTGTAGCCTCCTGAAGTGCTTCTCTCGCTGGGGGAGCCACTGCTCATCTCATCATCAGGAGAGCTGCTGGGACTAACGATGCTGGGGTTGATGTCTTCGGGGTTAGTTCTGTATTCGCCTTTCTTGGTATAACGGGTGCCATCGCGGTTTACAATAGCTGGAAGACAGAGGAGCCACTTTCAGAACCTGACAGCTGATGTATTCTGACTATAGGAAAGATGGTGGCTTATCTTACAGTGACTTCAGAGCTATTTTTCTTTTTTTATTAAGCAAACCAGCGGCTAACTACATCTCTAGTGGGGAAGACAAAGTGACTATATAACGCGCTAAGGCAGGGAACCCTCCCTGCCCACTCACACATTCTGGAAGTGGGAAGGCGGGGGAGAGGGTGTATTTAGATGTCCCCAGGTTTGAATCCCAGCTTTGTGTGGCTCTAGACAAGGTAGGCAACCCTCTGAGCTTCAGTTTCATCATTTGTAAAATGGTAATGAGACCACCCCCTTTATAAGCACTATATGATACATTGTATGGAAAGTACTTCGCCTAATATTCAAAATAGAGCCGGTGCTCAATAAACAATAATTCTCCTGCTTGGTCCCTACCCTTCCTTCTCAAGTACATGTAATATTTCTTGCTATTAATTCCATCTATTTTGAGAAAGTAGGAGACAAAGAGGCAATCAGTCTCATCAGGGAATACAAGACATAACTTCTTTATCAGTACAGTGTACCGAGCTTCACAGATACCGTGTTTCCACATGGAGGTTTTGTGGAAACTCTTCATTGTCAGATAATGGTGAGCATTTTTTAGCAATAAAATATTAATTAAGGCATGTACAGTTGTTTAAAAAAAAAAAAATGCTATTGTACACTTGGATTATAGTATAGTGTAAATGTAATTTCTACATGGGCTGGGAAACTCCCCCAAATTTATCAAAATGTTTGCTTCATTGCAGTGGTCTGGAACCAGACCTCTGAGGTATGCAAATCTTTGAAGAATTAGATTTTCTTTCTAAGCGGAAAATGTTTCCAGTTACAGTGACCCCCCAGTCCTGGCTAACAAAGCAGCATGCTGAAATACTGACAGAGGCTCTGCCATCTGTGAAAGTCAACTTGAAATGAGGACACAGGAATGAATATAAAGATCAAGATCTTTGGTTTAAACAAGAAGATGACTAGAACGACATGAGAAGAAAGAGCGAGAAGGGCTTCATTCATAGTTCTCTTCTAAATGTGTTGCCTTCAAGTGTGAGTCACTCACTGCACAAGTGTGCATTTAGCTGAAATGATTTTCTACTATGTGGCATAGGCAGGACTAAAGATTCCTCCTGTTTGTCTATCTATCTTGTCCAAGTGGAACTATTAATCAAATATACATTTTAAAAAATCCAAAGTCTCCATCACCCTAATCATCTCACAGATGGAGATCTGATAAAGAAATAGGACCACTTGAACAGGTCTGGACATGGAGAGAAAGATCTGCTGGGGCCAAGGAAATGGGGCATTTATTGAGCATCTACTATGGGCCGGGCATGGATCACATTATCTTTTTTAAGTTTCATGACAAATCTTATATGTTGATTCATTACTCAAATGAGAAAACTGAGGCTCAGATCATCCAGATCGTAAAAAACTTGGATTTCAAACCAGGTCTGACACAGACAGAGCACTCCGGCCCCTCTTCTTCCTGTCAGGCACAGGCCAGGGGCAATTTCCTGCCGTGGGGAGCTGAAACTGTGTGAGCCAGGCATGATTTTCATCTCCCCGTCACCACGACCACTCCTGTCACCTTGGACATCGAGGGGTCTGGCTTTTAGGAGGTAGAAATCCAGCCTCCTCATCACCGTCATACTTCTCAAAACATGAGGCTCAGAGGCAATCAGATCAAGGTTAACACGTTGACCTATTTGAAAGTTCTGGTTGAAATACTGTGTTTTCTGCAGTGTCAATCTCTCAGGATAATCAGGAAGATTTTAGGTCGACATAGTGTAAGGCACGTTGAAACACATATCAAGAAGTTTGCACCCTTATTATCATTTTTAAATACTCCGATTGAATCAAACAGAAAATGTGGGAGGCCAGAATGTCCCTACCTCTAACACCTATTAATCCCTGCCTCTGAGAAAGGGAACATGGCTCAGACTCGGAGCCTTCAACAGCTAGAATTTAATAACATTATTTAATTTTTCTTACATTTATATTTATTTCTAAGGTTACCTTCTACTTATAACCAGAGGTGTTGGCTTTCCATTTGGAGTTACATTAATACTTTGTAAGTAGAAAATAATGGGTCAAATAAAGGAAAAATATCAAGTAAATGACAGTGCTGTGTCCACAGAGATGCCAAAAAATGTGAAAGCAGTTCTCAGGTGACTGACGTTTCAGGAACAATGAATGTATCGGGATAAACCATATAGCAATGAAGGGACAGTAAACTGTAGCCCTGTCTTTAGCCTTAGGGAAATGAGTGCGATTCCATTCAAATATGAAACATAAGAAATGCACCTGATCTTTTCACCAAGAATGGGGAAACTCAGTCAAGGTTAGAAGAGATACATACTTATGGTAATCGGTCCTTCAAAGGCATTGGGCAGGTCCGTGACTGAGGCACAGTCTTCTCCAGGTGGAGCTATGAAGTAGAAAAGAAAAAAAGACATGAGAACGCTAAAAACAGAAGCCTAATTGATGTCCATTTCCCTTTGCTAGGATGACTTTTGCTATAACTTAGCCCAGATCATTTTCTTAAACTTGACCAAGTCACCTAGGAACTTCTCTGACCTTGGTGATGCACTTTTTCACTTTTATTTTACTTCATACATCTTTGGAAGGTCCCCACGCCAACATATCCATTCATTAACAAATGTGTATGCTCTACACAAAGCATCATAGAAGGCTGGTTGATACAATGGTAGTAAGATAGACATGGTCTTTCTTTATTGAGGCATACATTAGAAATTTTTTTAATGTGTTATTATAAAATTAACAGGGGAAGCACTTCAAAAAGTGTTAAAGAAATGTATGAATTCTAATGAAGAAATCACATGTAACCCCAATAATCTGCAGAAACAATGGGAAAACATGGCTGACAAATGCAATCAAATACTTATTAGCATGAACAGCATGAGACTCTAAAGACTATAATAATCCACACAGAACTTACTTGGTAGGAATGTTTTTTTTTAAAAAACCAATCTTTTTTCTTTTTATTAATGTATTATTAATACATTTAACTAATCCCCTATGTGCCTACTCTGAATAAAATACTTCTAACTGTACAGCTTCTGAGGTTGTCCACCTTTGGTCCAGGTGCCCAGAATATTTTCTGAGGCTTCTGTTTTGGCTTATATCATCACAGACACTTCTGACTTCTTTTTCTTCTTCCTTCCATTTATCTTCCACTTCATCCCTTCTTTGAGTATAACGATTTCTGACTGTATGTTGGGCCTACCTGATCACCCACAGATGTTATGAGAGCAGCTCTTTGAGAAGCACTGTCTAATGCCCTTTGAAAGCAAACTCTGAAAGTTTCCCCCTGCCAGCCATCCCTTGAGTACTGTAGGGAGCCTGCAGAATGCTTTAACCAATGGTTCCATCCTTGCCCAAATGCTCTGTTCTGTAACTGGACCTTGGTTAAGCTCTAAAAACTCAGAGAGCTTTAAGCTAGGTTTGCTGTTACAGGAAGGCTGGATTCAGTTGTGTATTACAGTTTTTATATTCCTGTGTGTGTGTGTGTGTGTGTGTGTGTATGTGTGTGTGCGCGCACGCGCACGCATGTGCGCTTTAACTGATGAAATGGAAAACTGATTTCTTAGGTTAGTTTCTTTTAGAACTGTTTCTTGGAAAAGAGGGCAGAACAAAGAAATGGATGGATGGTTGGTAGATGGATGGATGGATGGATGGATAAATGGATGGATGGATGGATGGATCGATGGAAGGAAGGATGGATGGACAGAGGGAGGCAGGCAGGCAAACTGCTATTACAAAGAAGCCTATTTTCACAAGTATTTTAAATGTCCTGCCATAAATCACTGGGTATTTATGACTTGGACAAACACACAAGTCTAACAAAGCAGAGTCTGCTTGCTCTCCAGTTTCTAGGAGCATCTTTTCCCGCATATAAAGGGCATGATGCCCTTTACTTGCCTATCCTTTGCCATCATAATGGAAACACCTGGCAGCTTTATACACTCAACCAGAGAAAAGCAGGTTTTAAAAATAGCCATTCTTGCAAGGGCTGATTAAAAGATTTCTCAGAAGAGAGACTCTTCAAAGAGAAAGTCACTTCCTTGGTAAGGTCATTCCTCATAATCCAGTCTAAGCTAGCCCCTCACCACCCCCAACACCCATCACCACTGCAGAGCTGCTCTCTCTCATGTCTTCTTGCTCACCACTAGCTGAAATTGTCCTGTTCATTTTACCTGATGGCTGTTCATAGCACATCTCCTATCCCCTACTCCCTGCCACCCAGCCACCTCCATAGAAATATGGAAACTCCACAAGATAAGCGGTAACTTTATCTTTCTTGACCAGAACATTTATGTGTGATGGGGCTAGAGAGACACCAAAATCTTTGTTGAGTGAATGGGGGGGAAAAAAAAACACCAATATAATTTTCTTACAGTCCATTCTTCCAGTAAACATATCTAAGATATTAACTACCCCCCCCCCACAAAAGGTCTGCAAATACAAACAAGTCAAGAAACATTCTTATCAACCCTGAATGACAATGCCTAAGAATTAATGAAAGGAAGTTTCAGGCCTATCAGTTCTTTTATTCATTTTAAGCATTAGCTCAGCATATATGATGGATCACAGAATAAACAAGGGGCAAAAGATGAACATTTCTGTCTGCTTTTGAGGACTCTGCAGGTCATGGGAGAGAATAATAGTATTTCTTTAGACTTTTACTGTTTTCAAAAAATTCCCAGTGATTCCCTCATTTGAAAATCAGGACAAACAGCCAGCCTGGGAGATCCTGCAAAGTACCTACGGGATCTGTTTTGGGGACGCCACCATAAACTGACCTGACCCATGAGACGTTCCTGATTTACCTGTTATGTTACACAGAAGCAGGATTATGACTTCTTAATGTCAACGATGGAATCAGTTCAGTTCAGTTCAGTCGCTCAGTCGTGTCTGACTCTTTGCGACCCCATGAATCACAGCACACCAGGCCTCCCTGTCCATCACCAACTCCCGGAGTTCACTCAAACTCACGTCCATCGAGTCGGTGATGCCATCTAACCATCTCATCCTCTGTCGTCCCCTTCTCTTCCTGCCCCCAATCCCTCCCAGCATCAGAGTCTTTTCCAATGAGTCAACTCTTTGCATGAGGTGGCCAAAGTACTGGAGTTTCAGCTTTAGCATCATTCCTTCCAAAGAACACCCAGGGCTGATCTCCTTTAGAATGGACTGGTTGGGTCTCCCTGCAGTCTAAGGACTCTCAAGAGTCTTCTCCAACACCACCTCCCCCAAATTCAAAGACAATTGCAGGTAACAGTAGTGCACTGGAAATTTCCAGGAATAAAGTTGCAAGAGAATGAAGAATGATGTCAAAACCAATAAGGCAGTTTTGCAAATGATTAGTGCATTTGTTGGAATGGAGTCCCTTCATGCTCCAATTCACCCTAGCTTTTATAAAGAATATCAAATCTGGCAGGCATACTAAGATGGATGGTGACCCAAATGTGCAATACATTCGTGTTCCCATGTCAGATACAGGGCCTTATTGGACAGCCTTTCATTCTGTTTAATGAGCATCACACTGCTGAAAGAATCAAGCCTGTGGAGTTTCCTTGAACTGAAGGATTTGTTAGAAAGACTCTGAGGTGAGCCTCCTGATACATTGCATCTCATAAACCTTGCCTCCACTACACCAAAATAGCCAAGAGAAATGTTAATTATTCAGTAGCCAATCACTCAGTGACAGATGGACAGACAGCTTCCTGAGTGTCCAGTACATACTTGTTGAATAAATGAATAAATAAACAGATGAATGTAGAATCTTCCCCCTAAATTTCTCCTTTCCAAGGAGAAACGGGCATTTTACTGAAAGTAAACTTGAAAAATGAACTAATTCAGGTCAGTTTTCTGTATTAACACAGAAGTCACCAGTGCCGGGCCTGACCACTGAGGAAAGAGGCAAGAAACACCATGAAGCCTTTCCAGGGCCTGCCATATTTTCATTTGTCAACCACAGGCCATGTTTTACAAAAAATACTGCCAACATTTTAAGCGTATAGAAGGTATCTGCTAAGATGGGGCTGGCTTTGGTCCCTGTGGCCAGTTTGCAAGGAGGATCACATCACTGGGCCCTGACCACCTGCTGAGCGGTCTCAGGCTAAGATGGATTCAAGGATCTTTCCAATGTGATCCCTGGCACAGAGCAGAAGGTTATCAACATCTGTCAACCATTTAACACCCCCATCATCATCCAACTCTAATCCAAGACATTTAGAATGCATTTCTCCTTAGATAAACATTCTTCCCTAGCTCCTTTATTTTTCATCTCCTGACTTCGACAAGATTAACTCTGGAGACAAGAAAGATGGCCTCCTCACTCTACTCTGCCCAGCACAATACTGAATGTGTGTCATTGATCACTAAAACATATAGAAAATTGATAAAAAGCACACTAACATATTGAGTAAATTTGGATACGAGAAAATGAAACCCATCGCTTTGAACTTTACAGCTTTACTGCAGCTACTTTGGCAGGCAATACCTCCCAGGACTTCTCAAAACTTTTCAATGGAACTAACCTCCCCAAAGTAGAGGAAGTTTCATCAGTACTGTTCCCTCCCTTCTCCGAAGATGAGCCCAACCCTATGGGCAAAAAGAAAGGCAGGAAGAGAAGTCTCAGTGGTAACTGGCCTGTGCATGCCTGCTAAGTCGCTTTAGTCGTGTCCGACTCTTTGTGACCCTATAGACTGCAGACCCTATAGCCTGGTGGACCAGGCTCCTCTGTCCATGGAATTCTCCAGGCAAGAACACTGGAATGGGTTGCTGTGCCGTCCTCCAGGGGATCTTCCCCACCCAGGGATCGAACCTGCATCTCTTATGTCTCCTTGTCATTGTCAGCACATGCCCTGATGCTCCCACGGACCTGGCTGTGCACCACGCTGTGGCTTCCTTCCCTCCCTCCCAGCAGGGCTCTCCCACACCCACCTCCTCATGGGCACTCTCTCTGATTATCTTCTCAGAAAAAGCACTCTGTAGTCCCTTGCTCTGCCTTTTTTTTTTTTTAACAACACTTGTAACTGTCTGACTTCATGAAAGTGATTTCATATGTATTTGCTTACTGTTGGCCTCTCCAACATAACAGGTAAGCACCCTGGAGACAGGACTCTTTTTTACTACTGATGAAATATGCATCAAGCATCTCTTATGTGAATGGAGGCTGCGTGCATCCCCACTGAAGCCGAGACTGTCAGCCATGCTGCTGAAGGCTGGCCAGCCAAAAGCCACCCGGGACTTAAAGCCGACCCACTTGGGACCAACCTGAGGCATTGAAGCAGTACGTGTCATACTGGGAGGTGTTGGATGTGAGGATGTACACCCCTGTGTTGTTCGCAGCACAGATGGAATTGGGGTGGATCCGGGGAATCACCACATGCCCGTCTATGAACCCGTACCTGCAAAAGAAAACCAGAGGTCATCGACCTGCAACAGTGTAATTAGAGACTTCATAAAATCCCATCCAAGGACGTTTCATGCAGTACAAAACCTCCTTCTGCTCACCCGCCCCTAGGCATGTCAGAGTTTTCAACAACTGAGTTACACAGAAGCCAGAAACAACAACAGAGGGACCGTGAAAGGGACCAACAAGGCTGGCGGAGACAAAGAGACGTTCTTGGAGCGCTATAAAATGTTTTAAAAAATCGATCCATTGCCATTGAAATCTGTGATCAGCAATCAGTTTGAATGAGCAGAGGGAAGCCAAAATCAGACAAAATGAGCCCTTTACCATGTCAGATCCACTCTGGCCCGCCATTACCTTCCTATCTGCCAGAAAATACAGAAAACTGCTGGCTCCCATCAGATGGGAACTAGGTAGCTTTTCATCTCAGTTCATAAACAGCCAACCCATATCCTTCCCATATCTATCCTCCTCTTCTTTCCTGGTCTCACCTTTTTCTGCGATTCCATTATTCCAGACTTCATTGCTCTAAACTTGTGAAAGTCGCCCAGTGGCGCCTGATTCCTTGCCACCCCATGGACTGTAGCCCACCAGGCTCCTCTGTCTATGGAATTCTCCAAGCAAAAATACTGCAGTGGGTTGCCATTTCCTTCTTCAGGGGATTTTCCCAACCCAGGGATTGAACCTGGGTCTCCTGCACTGCAGGCAGATTCTTTACCAACTGGGCCACCTTATTAGTTAGTATATGCCAGATACAATGCCTCTTGTCCCATGAACATCTCAGGCATGATTCCGCTGCCAGTAGAAGTAAATTGACGGTCACTACAATGCGAATACTAATGACTAATGGGTTTCCCTCATAGCTCAGTTGGTAAAGAATCCACCTGCAATGCAGGAGACCTTAGTTCAATTCCTGGGTTGGGAAGATCCGTTGGAGAAGGGATAGGCTACCCACTCCAGTATTCTTGGGCTTCCCTGGTGGCTCAGCTGGTAAAGAATTCACCTGCAATGTGGGAGACCTGCGTTCGATCCCTGGGTTGGGAAGCTCCCCTGGAGAAGGGAAAGGCTACCCACTCCAGTATTCTGGCCTGGAGAATTCCATGGATTGTACAGTCCATGGAGTTGCAAAGAGTCAGACATGACTGAGCAACTTTTGCCACTAATGATTAAGTAGATAGCAAAGCCTCATTAGCTCAGGAATTTTCCAGAAGCAACAGTCAGAGAAGTGCTTAAACTCCTCCATCCCATCATGGTGTTTCTGGGAGCCTGCTGGAGAAAACAAGTGTATCCTTTTCAGATACAACATACAGTACCCGGCCTCTGACTAGCATCCTGATGGTTGAATACTTACCGCATGATTTCTCTCAAATGTAAAATGCTTCAAAAAATGAGGTGTGGGCTGAGAAAATACCATTTGCTAGGGAAAAGGAGAGCACTAAATCCAACAGGTTTTTGAAAATGCAATGCCCAAATCCCTTCAATCTTTCCTGCCAGGGGCGACAGTATGTACTGCATCACCCTGCAAGACCCACAGAAATGGCTGTGAGTCTGAAATTTCTAAGCACCTTGAACTCATCATGTCTAAATTGCGAAAGCTGACATGACTAATTCCTCATCTGCATGGCCAGACTGGTTTCTCCATAGACTCCTGAGCTTGGTCGGGGTGGGGGGCACAATTAAATATTAATGCATTTCCATGTATCTGAGGATCCCAACTAATCAGGGTGGGGCAGACTGAAGACAGTAGCTGCTAACGTTTTCCCATCACCTGTGAGACTCTCCCATCTGTCCTATGGTAGGTATCTGATTCATAGCTACCTGAGTGAAACTATGGAAATACATTTTGCAACACTTAGAACCAGCTATGGGTGGAACGATAGATTTCTTTGGCACAGTTTTTCCTTGCCTTTTTTAAATAATAAAACTCCTGGTGAGCCCACTCCCCATTTTACTCCTGTCACATTCTGCTAGTCTGTATAACACTGACATTCTAGAAGTTACAATTCCCTCTGTAAGTTATTCCTAAGTTTTTACCACATTGTGTAGACTGCAGGTTTTATGTGTCACCCTGTCCATCAGTTAGGGATATTAAAATTTTTATGTGTGTATACTACATGAGTCAACTTAGCACACATGCACACATGAGTAGGTTGCTGTTCCCAGGAAGAAAAGAAATACTCAGCAAACCCATCCATGCAGCAGACTTTCATCTCTCTTTTGCTCTCAGTTCTTCAGAAGGGCTGGGTCATTAAATCTTGCCCTGGGCTCAGAAGCTGGCCTGGAGTCTAGACTCCTCCCCCTGCAAGTGATGTGGCCCAGAATAGGCTGCAGAACTAAGCCTCAGTTGCTTACTTTGCAAAGTGGAGTCACACAACCAGCTCCTGGTGCAGTCTGAGGATTAAGACAGGGATACCCACAGATGAGCTGGGGTCTGTGCTGTGCTCAGTCGATTAAATCATGTTCAGTTCTTTGCAATCCATGGACTGTAGCCTGCAGGCTCCTCTGTCCATTCTTGTCCAGGCAAGAATACTGGAGTGGGTTGCCATTTCTTCTTCTAGGGGATCTTCCCAACCCAGGGATCAAACTCGTGTCTCCTGCATTGGCAGGCATAGTCTCTACCACTGAATGACCTGAGAAGCCCTTTGTCCAGCATCTAAGGGCTGGACAATTGGCCACTGGGCACAGTAAGAACTTCCCTTGTTCTCAGCATATAAGAACATTTCCGTATTTCATAAGTTTGCCTTGCCTACATTTCACAATCAAAATTCAGCTTACAAAATCCACTTTCTTAGGCCACTGGCCTAGTCAGGGCCATATTTAAATAATTAGCCTTAGGAATAGAATAAATGGACCTGCTAATTAACTTTCCTACACTGCAGCCTACACCTCAAGTTCAGAAGCTACCTGAGCTATCTGCTCCTTTTATATCCTCCCAGACCCTGCTGCAGAGAAGGCGATGGCACCCCCCTCCAGTACTCTTGCCTGGAATATCCCATGGACGGAGGAGCCTGGTAGGCTGCGGTCTGTGGGGTCGCTGAGGGTCGGACACGACTGAGGGACTTCACTTTCACGCATTGGAGAAGGAAATGGCAACCCACTCCGGAGTTCTTCCCTGGAGAAGCCCAGGGACGGGGGACCCTTGGTGGGCTGCCACCTATGGGGCTGCACAGAGTCGGACGCGACTGAAGTGAGCTAGCAGCAGACCCTGCTGGAACGCAGATGTCTGCACACATCTGCTCTTCGCTTCAGAGCAAAGCTGCTCAACAGAACTTTCTGTGAAATAGAAACATTCTGTAATCTCAGTTGTCTGATAAAGTAGCTGCCAGGCATTTGTGGCTAATTAGACACTTGAAACATAGTGCCACCAAGAGTCAAAGTTTTGATTTTATTTAATTTTAATTAGATGTCACAAGCCAAGCGTGGCTAGGTGTCACCATATTAGAAAAATTGAAAAGATGCTTCATTTTCCTCATCAGGCTCAGTTCATTTTCCTCAGAGTCTCAGTTCCCACCCAAACTACAGGTGCCTTACCCTCGGACAGGGGATAGATGCACTTAATTTACATTGAATGGTTTCCAAAAAGAGTTCTGCAGCTTGACTTTTTAAAAAGCAGCCTGTGTTTGTATGTGAGCGTGTTAATGAGAAAAGAGAACCGTGTTACCTAACCTCACATTGCAGAAGTGCAGAGGGGGGCTGCAGGATGGGGCGGAAACTTCGGACCGAAGTTGTCCAGATTCCCTAGGGTTCTTCTCATGAAAACAAACCGAACACAAACAGCTCACCACAGCGGTCACCACTGCTTGCTCTTAATGTGCACCACTTACCACAGGGCCATAAAAAAATTCAGAAAATAAGGGCCATGCCTGCTGTGAGGGCTGCCCAAGTGGCTCAGTGGTAAAGAGTCCACCTACCAAGGCAGGAGATGCAAGAGATGCAGGCTCAATCCCTGTGTGAGAAAAATCCCCTGGGGTAGGCAATGGCTACCCACTCCAGTATTCTCGCCTGGAAAATTCCATGGACAGAGCAGCCTGGCAGCCTACAGTCCATGGGGTCACAAAGTGTCAGACACAACTGAGCAACTGAGTGTGCACACACAGGCGAGGCTGCTGTGATCATCCAGGAGCAGAAGAACCTGAGGACTGCTCTCTGAGCCCTTCGAGGTCCGGTAGGAGGAGCTCAGGAGGCCTCCTTCAACCCCTCTCACTGCTTTGCAATCGCTTGTAATAATATACATCTTAATAATTTTCATGCTCTTTTCTCTCAAATCAGAGCAACACAGAAGAGAAACAAAATCAAAAGAGAGAAAAACAGTTTGAAAAACCTGCTTCAGCCAAGTCTGCAGGATCAAGGCTCCACCAGGCACGGACTTATCTTAAACACTGTTACTTGGTTTTTCAGTTTCTTGTGGTTCTGCCGATGACATTGCCGGCTTCCTCAAAGCCCGGAGCGCACAGGAGGGTTCAAGCAAGTGGATTCCAACCTACGACCTTTAAAGCCTCCCCTGGGAAACCCCGCTGTGACTCACAAAGATGCCTTTAGCTGGCCTTAAATTTTAGTAGTCATACTGGTTCCAGATTGACTTGCCCAAATTCATGGGTGGGGCCGACTCTTCGGGTCTAAGCCCTGCCCCCTGGACCCAGGCAGCTTGCCTTCCGCAATGGGCTTAGTTGGGGCGCAATGGGCTTAGTTGGGGCGTAGGCGGGTGCTGGTCCCTTACCTGCAGGTCTCAAACCCTATGCTCCGGGCCGCCTCCATCTGGGCCATGGTGGGCAGCGTGCTATTGAAGGCCTTGCAGAGGTCGGCAGCCTCAGTCTTGGAGATGCTGTAGCGACCATTCTTCTCCACGTGGAATACGCCTGCATATCGGCAGGTTATATTCAGATCTGTGGGATGAAAAGGAACAGTTAGATTGAATGCATCCGTCATTTGGAAAGGGTAAGAACTTTGTTTTAGAGCAGCCTCATTGCAAAGCCAAATAATCTTCCCTACTGGCCAGAGCCTTCCACCTTCACCGCAGCATGTCAAAGCATCTCTGCCTCATGCTTAAATCTGAGATAAAACTCAGGAAAGTAGCACCACTTGTACATTCTGTCCAGGTGGCGCTAGTGATAAAGAACCCACCTGCCAACGCAGGAGAGGAGAGACCTGAGTAGTTCGATCGTTAGGTTGGGAAGATCTCCTGGAGGAGGAAACAGCAACCCACTCCAGTATTCTTGCCTGGAGAATACCATGGACAGAGGAGCCTGGCTGGCTACAGTCCATGGGACCACAGAGAGACAAGACTGAGGGACTGAGCACATCATTGAGAAAAGTGAGCTGCCCAAGGAAGTGAGGATTGCTGTCCAGAGCCTGTAGCTGCCTTCCTGAGTCCCAGCTGTTCTGTTTCAGCAATATAGTTCTGAGCTGATAGCCAGGGTAGGGATGCCTGTGACTGCAGCGTCCCTGGGTACCTAGTTTCTTTGGGGTTCTGTGTGGCATCATCTTTCAAGAACCCTGCGAGGTGACTTATAGGTAAGTTGCTGCTGCTGCTGCTAAGTCGCTTCAGTCGTGTCCGACCGTGCGACCCCATAGACGGCATTATTCATAGGTGAAGAAACTGGAGCTGAGAAAAATGAAATGGCTTCCCAAAGTCACCCAGCAATTAAGTGGCAGAGCTGGAATTCCATCTCAGGTCTGTTTAACACCAAAACCCACACTCTGATCCACTTATTCCCGTGTGCTCAGGAGTCCTTTCATGTCATTAGAGCCAGTCTTCTCTCTGGAAGGATACGCCTAAACAACTGTGACCTAATGACGAAGATAGGATCAGTGTTAATGAAACTGTACGGACCATAACTGCTCTCTCCTTTCTGAGCAGGAAGTAGCTTCCAACCACGAGAAAACAGTGTCTGACAAAGTGCAAACCGAGATGATAAGAGAACTGTGAAACCTCTCCACAATCTTTCTCGATTCTGAACATAGTGAAAGAAGAAATGGAGCTTTGAGAAGACACAAGGCAGTATCAAGTGGTTTTTCTTTTCTTTGTTTCATCAGCACGGAGGTGCTTTTAAAAAAGTGTCAGAACTAGATGAGATGGAGCAAATCTGTTTGGGGGATTTCCTTTCTGGTCTAATGGTGTCCTTCGGAAGCCACTCACACAACGCTTGGCTGATGAGGCCAGAGGAGCACAGAGCAGGGGAACGGACAAGGCGCTTTTGAAATCCTGTTTGTTTTTACTGACATTTTCAGCTTTGGCTTCGGTTGGCCAATCTTTGCCAAGAGAAACTGTTGCGCTGGGTGACTGTCCTTCCGGAGGCCCTCTGTGTGTAGCTTACAAAAGAGAAACAAAGCCTCCCAATCAGCTTCTTGGAGGTGAGACTGTTAGGAGAGATCTCAGCAGATGCCAGAAGAGGCAGGGTGTGGCCGTCAGCACGCGGCCGGGTGGCTGCTATCACTCCCAGGTTAAATATAACGTCTGAGGCATGGACGGTGGCTTGGAGCTAAATGGCAGTTTCTGTGTTATTAACATAAATTTGAGTTTGCCACCTGGCATGCAGAATATGCAAATGCGAAAGGAACAATTCAGATTGATACTTGTGAATAAAATCTCTCGAGTTCCACGAGGAGCAAACAACATCCCTTGATAGACAACACACACACGCAAGTGTGAGGGTGTCTCCGTGTGCGTGAGAATAGTGAGTGTGTGTGGTGTGTGCTTATGGGCAGCCAAGACAGGAAAGCATGGATAAAATCTAGCTTCAGCCTTCCTAGAAACGTGAAGATTAAACAGGGCGTGCAGTAGATATCAGAAAAGGGGCTGCTGGATGATTGAAGAAATTCTATGCAATGTGAGGACTCCACAGCTTATATTCATCTTAGTCTCACACACAAAAAAGGTCCTATCCTAGCCCTGATGGCATTCAGCCATCTGGGAATTCCAAAGACGGTTCCAAAACCTTCATTTCAGGTCAAGAGTATTCACATTTCCTCCCCTCTGGGTCCCTCGTGCCTTAAAAAGGACCAAGCTTTTCAGGATTGTGTATCTGTTAAGTCTTCAAAATGTATGAAGACTTTCCAACACTTCCTTAACACTTACACAAGCAGAAATTACTACACCCAAAGGGTATTAGTAATACTAACAGCAATAATAGCTGTTAACACATATTGTGCACCTATGATGTATAGGCCAGACACTCTTCTACCCATTTGACAAGTATTAACTCATTTATGGAGAAGGCAATGGCAACCCACTCCAGTACTCTTGCCTGGAAACTCCCATGGATGGAGGAGCCTGGTAGGCTGCAGTCCATGGAGTCGCGAAGAGTCAGACACGACCGAGCGACTTCACTTTCACTTTTCACTTTCATGCATTGGAGAAGGAAATGGCACTCTACTCTAGCGTTCTTGCCTGGAGAATCCCAAGGACGGAGGAGCCTGGTAGGCTGCCGTCTATGGGGTCGCACAGAGTCAGACATGACTGAAGCGACTTAGCAGCAACTCATTTTATCCATATACGGTAGGTAATATTATTGTCCCCACTTTCCAGATACAGAAACTGAGGCACAGAGAGGGGAAGAAACATGCCCAGGTTCACAGAACTCATAACGATGGAGCTAGGATTCAAACCCAGCCAGTCTGGGCACCAAGAGACCACAAGCTTAACCACCAGGCCACTACTTATAAACCCAATTTACAAAACATTTTATGCACTCTCAACCTACCCCATGTAGAGCCAGAAATATCCCAAGGTTTAAGTAAGAGCAAGGCTGAGGCATGAGTAGCCATGGACCACAAATCACAGGACAGCCACCTGTGTCCATGGCAATGGCCACACTGCCAACACCTGTAGCGAGGCAGGACTCCCCAGATATCTGGGCATCGCTCTGGATAAACAGAGATCTCCGTGATCCAGGAGCTGCCATGACTCAAGGGCCTAATAGTAAATGGCCAAATGCATCTCTCCAATAAGCCTGTCCAGCTGGACATGAATCAAGAATGCTTTCCGCTGGGCCCTCTGGTCTCCAATAAATCATGAAATAAGGGAGTGATCCCATGTTCCTCCCTCTGGGAGATCTGATGGGTAACACTAATGGTTGGAGGCCACTTTCGGATTCAGGGTGGCGTCTGAGGAGGAAGAGTGTTATGATGCGGTTGCCAGGAGAACAGAGGAACTGTGGGCCCAGCACCCAGGGATCTCAGTGCCCATGTGGGAAGAGCTCTATCAGTGGCCTGCCAGGAGGACCACCAAAAAACGTGCTCACCAAGAGGCCTGTGTAATCCACTCCCTGGCACCAACTCACACTGAAGCCTTGTAGTTCAACCTAGAGGAGATATACACAAGATATACCCTGGCTTCAAGTCCTGACGCTGCTAGCTCTGGGTTACACAGATAGATAGCTCCTCTCTGACACTCAGCCTTCTCCTCGATGGGATGACGGTGCCATCGGGGTTTGTGGGACCATGAAATGAGACGAAGCATGTCAAACACTCCATTATGATGTTTGGCACTTAATTAGAGCCAATGGGTGTTTTATACTCATTAGGTAGGTGACCTACTTCAGCTAAATTAATTCTCACAAAAATGCTATGGAATAGGCACTACTGCCAAGCCCATTTTAGAGAGAAAGAAACTGAGGCACAAACAAATTAAATAATGTGTCCAAAGTCACCCAAGTTGGGGAGTCAGGGTTCCAACTCCTGGGCTATGACACCAATTCTGCGGGGTTCCAGGTGTATTTGTTTTTGGATAAACCAAAGCTGACCTGTAACACTATTAATCTTGCCTATATTTTTCACTAAGACTCACATCAAGAAAAATAGATCTTTCTAGTAAAATCACCCCCAGCACATTTCAAAATCTTGCCTAGGGCCTGAGATGAGTAGCTTCTTGGTTTTCTCCAGTCGCTTCACAAGTGGAAGAAAATCACAGCCTCTTCCGAGAGTACCACACTGTGTAATCTTTACCCAATTCGCCATTGCCTGCGGGTCTCCAGACTTTCCTAGGAGGTGAGTAGCATGGGGGAAGGGATGTCACACAGCTGACCAGTAGGGCTGAGGGACAAGAAGTTTTCATGAGTGGGTCTTCAGGGGTCTATAAACCTGTGAAATTACTTATATGCAAGATTCTGTGTTTATGTACTTATCTATGTATCTGCATGCATATACATGCAAGCGTGTGCACGTGTGTAGGTGTTTCGCTGGAGACAGCATCCCTGGGTTTCCATTAGCTTCTCAAAGATGTCTATGAGCGAAACAGGTAAATAAGAAATTATTATCTTTCAAGTGAAAGTGTTAGTCACTCAGTTGTGTCCGACTCTTTGCGACTCCATGGACTATATCCCACCAGGCTTCTCTTTCCATGGGATTCTCCAGGCAAGAATACTGGAGTGGGCTGTGATGCCCTCTTCCAGGGGATCTTCCTTTAAGGTTTCTTCATTAATTAGAAATTCCAGGATTCTAAAATTTTGGAACTTCCTTGTGGGATTCCTGGGAGCAGTGACTGCGTCTCTCCCCAGGACCCTGTGCAGTACCAGAGAGGTAGGCACACTTGGACAAATGAAGGGAGGAAATGCTTCCCTACTCCCCCCAGGACAAACAGATTGTGTGAGGTACAAACAAAACACGTCTCAGGTCCACTCCCCGCATCGTGTCTAAAAGAGTCAACAGCTGGCCCTGGTTAAGAATTCCCCAGTAGATATTTCAAATGTCTTAAAGCGTCTGCTTCTGAGAACTTATGCTGTTTTCCCTGAAAGCAAACGTTGCAGAGACCAACTTTCAGCTCTGTAACCAGTGTTGTCTGTCTGGACTTCAGAGTCATCCTCTCCAAGATGAGCAAGGCCTTTCTGCATCCTGTCATAGGGACCCTTGAGGCCGGATCTCCTGAGATGTCTCGAGGACACACACGGGGCACCCCACGTGCAGACCCCGGGAGACCATCTGCAGTCATGCTGTGCCCAGAGACTCAGTTCTCCGAGCCAGACTTCTCCAGATAGCCCCAAATGAATTAGCGTGTTTTCCAACAGGCGCCACCTAGGTGGGCCTGGCCCCTTCCATCATCTCCTCAGAAAGGGTGAGGCGGCATTAAGGAAGAATGAGATTTTTGTTTCCTGATGTGGCCCCACCAGAGTAGGCTGTGAGTCTGGGGAAGCTGGTCTTCTTGAAGACCGGGAGAAGGCACTTCGTGTGACTGAGTGACTCAAGCACTTTCCACGGCCATGATAATAACTGCAAACGTTCATCCAGCACCTAATTGGACCCCTATGAGATTTTTAATATTTTACACCTAAAATTTCATTTAATTCTCACAGCAGTGGTGATATATGGCAGGTACTTTTATTATCCCCATTTGACACAGAAAGTAACTGATTCTTTGAGAAGACAGGAATGACGTGAGCCGGGGGCCAGCAGACCAGATTTCCGATTGGGCAGTCTGGCTGATCACAATGCAGTGTTAAGTGGCACCTCATGCGTGGGACAGATGCTAAGCTACAAGAAATCTACTTCTTCTCCATGTGGTTTTTAAGGTGCAGAGAAGTGAGAATTAAAAGAGGGCTCTGCAGAGAGGAATTTGAGCTAATAAGCTCAAGTATTATTTTAAGATCACAGGTCTCTTGATTCTGGACCAGAGGCTTAAAAGGGTAGGGCACTTCTCCTAAGAGCTTAGGAAGATGTCAGCGGGAAGACCTGCACTAATGGAACTTACACCCTGTCCCCGAGGCAAAGATGCCAAGGAGGTCCCTGTGTTTGCTGACTCTCCCCAAAAGAAGGCTGGCTTCCTCTTTCTCATCCTACTTGTCCTCTTCCCGTCATCCCCTTGAAGATCAAAGACTCCAACCCCAGCTGCAGCCTCAGGCCTCTTCTGCCCTTTACAGTCTGAGGACTCTGGCGGAAGTCAGGCAGGGCAGAATGAAGACAGGTTGGCCTAGGACTGGGATGCCAGACCACAGGCTGTCCTTGTGACATTTTGAGATATCTGATGACCAGCCTACTAATTTCAACAGACCAGGCCATTCCAGCTGGGTCATGACACTCCGTTCACTCCATCAAACTCCTGGAGTCAATCACACGAAAGACAAAAGCACCTGTGGGCTCTCCACATTTTCACCTTTATACTGTTTATCATGAGTTAGCCGGGATCATCTATCTTCTGATTTGCTGAGTTCATGTCTGGAAAAGTTTATGCAACTCACAAATCTAATTGAACTGATTCTGATCAGAACTAGGGAGAGAAAAGGTCAATTTTTTAAAAAAGCATTATTGCTAATTGGATCACCTGTGTTTAAAGCCAGGTGGGATAATAGGGAGCAGCTAACCAAATTCTCAGGAGACACAAGAGGAAACAAAATCCACAATGACTGAGCATGGCCCCCTAGCCAGTTGTGAGAAAAGCAGGACCTCCGGGGTCCATAATTGCTAGATTTCAGACCCCGGTCCAGTGCTCTGACTACTGAACTTGCTTTTATAAGAGGCCTGAGCAAGCCGTTCCAATAAACCCACAGTCCACAGTGTCAATGGGACATGAAGAAACCATTCTGTTCTTCATTGTGATCGTTTAATGTCTTCAAAGCCCAGAAGTTTCCATCTAGGAGTCTTCCTGGCAATTACAGCCCCTGCTGCCACCCAGGTCTGCCAGTCCAGAAGGCTGGCAGCATTCCTGCTGCCCCACATCTCTCGCCCCCATCCCCTGATGCCCATGTGATGGGCGCCTGATGAAAGGGTCTATTGTTCAGCATCCCCTTCTGAACCAGGCCAAAATCGCGCTCAGTGGCCGAATCGCCTTTGGCTGCCCGGGCAGACCATGAGGCTTGGGTGACTCAGTCTCTCCCGGAATTGCCCTGGAGGCGGGTGAGGGTTTAATGAGCAGAGAAAATACTCATACACCATCATCCCCAGAGAATTTCCTCCAGAATGTGTCCTGGGTGGCTTTCAACGGAGCTTTTCATCTCTTGGCACTCAGAAGGGAAATGCACCCCAATTTCTTGGCGCCTGACTCTATCCCCTGGCCTCTCAGCCTCTTGTCCAAGGAGCCTGTCACAACAGCCAACACTGAACCAACCAGGACCCATCACATCCGCTGTGTCAGAGGAAAGTCCAAGGCTCTCAGCCACTGCCCTGACCCTTCAGTCTGGGCCTCCCAAGGACCAACCCCATGAAGCTCTTAGCTTGTTTGTACAGAGTCTAAAGAAAGAGCCCTCACCCCTGCCTCCTGGTGGAAGGATGGGAACTGGGGGAGAGGAGAGGGTGGGAAGCTCTGTTTAGGCCCCCACTCCCGATCCTGGATCCAGCAGTCTTTCTGGCCAAGGAGAGTGTGTCCCAGAACTGTCACCTCGGTACCGAGTTCTGTGAGGCTAAGTGGTTTTGATGAACGAGTCTCCAGGAAGACAGCTGAGGGAGAGAAACCACAGCGTGTACCCCTACATGTTGCCATGGCAACCAGAAAATGCTCGGCTCTGGGCCTAAGACCTTTGTTTTCTTCTTTTTTGGATCATATCTGTTTAACAGACTGACTAACACAAACCCAGGATGTGGTTAAAAACAAATGAGAAAGTATCTCAGGAGCCCACATGGGGTTTTTCCTGTTGCAAGTAGGAAAAAAAAAAAAAAGAGGTCCTACTTTGTTTCATACCTATATATACTTTGGTGGCAGGGGGGTGGGTAGTTACAGTTATATCACCTATCTAGTTCAGGTACAGCTCTGGCTCAGGTCTGGAGCTGGGTCTTTGAGGAACTGGCTGGTTTTATTTTGAGGGGAGTACTTCAAGAGGGGCTTCCCTGGTAGCTCAGCTGGTAAAGAATCCGCCTACAATGCAGGAGACCCTGGTTTGATTCCTAGGTCAGGAAGATCCCCTGGAGAAGGGCTAGGCTATCCACTCCAGTATTCTTGGGCTTCCCTGATGGCTCACACAGTAAAGAATCGCCTGCAGTACGGGAGACCTGGGTTCAAGCCCTTGGATTGGGAAGATCCCTTGGAGGAGGGCGTGTCAACCCATGCCAGTATTCTTGCCTGGAGAACCCCATGGACAGATGTGCCTCGCAGGGTTCAGTCCATGGGGTTGCAAAGAGTCAGACATGACTGAGCAACTAAGCCCAGCATAGCACACTTCATGAGAGCTGAGGTGGCCTGAAACTGTCACTCACAGATAATTGCTGCTTTTCGGGGTGGTTAGTGAGTCACCGACACACAGATGACCCGTAGGGCCCCATCTGGGAGAGGGGCAAAGGGGTTCTAGCCTAAATCTTATTCATTATGAGCTGTGTGATCTTGAATAAATCACTCTCGATCTCTGGTTCACGCCTAAACTTCCTGCCTCCCAAGATGAAGGGAGAAGTTAGGAAATGCTTGAGCTAGTAGGATAAAGCAGGGAGAGCCAGATGCACACCTGGGGTGATATGAACATCTCAACACTTTTCAAAAATCTAATATTGATTAAGATGCATATAGGCTCCAACTCCAGCAAAACAGGTGGATCAAAGCACAAGTCAGTAATATCACTATGGTGGCATCTTTCCATCTCCAATTAGGAAGCATTTCTACATCCAAAAGCAGCCCTGTGAGGCCCATCAGGTAGGTACTATGGCCCCATTTTACAGATGAGGAAACCAAGAAGCAAGAAATTCAGAGACTCCTAAGTCTTACAGAATTTGAATAAAACCCAGACCTCAACTCAGATTTTCGAGGTATTCTGACTTTCCCCATTATCCGTGGTTCTGCCCTTTCCATCTTGGGTGTCAGCCAGCAACGGGGAAAAGTGGCAGCATTCAGACAGAAGAGTGATGGTTTTCATACTTTACCTTCCCTTCTCCTCCCAATGATGTCTTAGGCAGAACCACAATATTTAAAAATGGAGGAAAGCAGAGCTGCTTCCGTGAGAGCTGGAGTGAGGATGAAGGGGCAGACCCAAGACCCTGGATCCAACAGCGGCTCATTCTTGCCCAGCCCCCACCCCACCCTACCAAGGTCCTGATACCCTCCACAGTGCTTTCTAAGAAGCTGCATGGAACACTCAGGAAACCACTGCAGTAGGGTCCCATAATAGCAATGATAACCACAGCTTGGCAAGGCATGCTGTGTGCCAGGGGCTCCAAAGCATCCTAAGAGGGTTAGTCACCTCTGTGACAGCTGTGGAAGCAGGGGGTCAGAGCACTAAGTCATTAGTACAAGGCTCTGAAGCCTGAAGGCTGTGGCCTGAATGAAACGCATTGCATAAAATGGTTTATAAGTGATCCAAGCTTAGTAATTAAAAAAAAAAAATACTCTCATCAGTCTCAAGAATAAAAATGCTTTGCAATGTAAAGTTCTCCTTAAAGGTTGGAGAGAAGATAGCTAAGTCTGCCTTTCCAAACCTAATCTACAGTGAAGGGAGCTGATCAGCAATGGACTCGAGAGGCTTGACAGATCCAGAAACTGAGGTGAAGCTGCTGTCCTCCAAGGCAGAGCCATCCAGGGAACAGAAGGCCAGCACCAATTCCCACAGAGCCCAGCAGGACTGCCCAGTCTGGGGTATCTCCAACTTGGATTTGAATTCTTTGACCCTATCTCTTCCAGCATCCTTTCAAGGGATGAAGAGAAGATTCTGGAATCTGTGGAGCTGCTTTTCAGTGTCGGACGTTAATCTAGGTGTGGTAATAATGTCGTACCGTGGGATCCTCAGAACAGCTTTGAGAGGTCAAATCATCAACTCCATTTTGCAGATGAAACAGGTGAGGTTCAGAGCACAACTGACTCAACATTCGACTATGAAAGTGGCATGGTCACAAGTCAAACAACGGAATTATACCTGGTCTCTGACATGAGCTAGTTTAGGCGTTTACCAAAGCCACGCTCCTCTGCTTGGGGCACAGAGACTCTCACACTAGGGGCTGGAAATGCAAGGGCCCTGTTGGGTGTGGCTGGGACAGGTCCTACTGCTGGACCTCTGGCTGAGCCTGTCTGCCATATTACCAAGAATGGAGCACCTACTGTGTGCTAAGTGCTTCCCACCGGTTGTCTCATTTAATTTCCACAATAAATGTATGATATAAGGACAATTGTTGATCAGACCTTATTACAGATAAGAAAACTACAGTTTAGAGAGGTTAAGAAACCTGTTCTTTTCCTATTCATTTATTTATATAATTAAATGTAAGTTGCCTCTATAAGTTAATTATGTCAAATTAAACATTTAATTAATTGGCATTTTAATATTTAATTGTTGACATTCTACCTGTTTTTCTTATTTCTGAATTTTGGTACTTGGAATACAGACTCTTATGATATCCAAAAAGAAGAAAACAATTTGTCCAAGTTTGCACTGTTAAGGGGTCAGGCAGCCTGGCACCTTTACATGGATTGAGATAGAAGAAGAACCAGGCCTTTAGGTTGACCCTTTTCTCTTGAAATACAACAGCAGTGAACTGATGCAGCTACAAAAGCATGTACTGATAACAACAAGTATTAAAGTGACCAAGGAGAAGTCTAGATTTCCACCGATTTCGAATTAGGAGGGCTTGGAAATCATCAGGTCGTGTTTTTGCGACTCAGTCGTTCTCTCCTCTCATAGATTACGTTTCTCTCTCTCTCCCTCTATCAGATGCTAAAGTGAAGAGCGGTGTGTGGGCACCCATGTGAATCGCAGTTCAAGAACCTGACCATTATTCATTCTCCGGATGCTTTTGGAACATTACTCAGCCATAAAAAGGAACAAAGTTGAGTCCTTTGTAGAGATGTGGATGGACCTAGAATCTGTCATACAGAGTGAAGTAAGTCAGAAAGATAAAAACAAATATCATATATTAATACATGTATGTGGAATCTAGGAAAAAAACGGTACCAATGAACCTATTTGCAGGGCAGGAATAGAGACGCAGACATAGAGAATGGATATATGGACACAGAGAAGGGAAAGGTAGGATGAATTGAGAGATTAGAATCAACATATATACACTGCTGCTGCTGCTACTGCTAAGTCGCTTCAGTTGTGTCTGACTCTGTGTGACCGCATAGATGGCAGCCCACCAGGCTTCCCCTTTCCTGGGATTCTCCAGCCAAGAACACTGGAGTGGGTTGCCATTTCCTTCTTCGATGCATGAAAGTGAAAAGTGAAAGTGAAGTCGCTCAGTCGTGTCCGACTCTTTGTGACCCCATGGACTGCAGCCTACCAGGCTCCTCCGTCCATGGGACTTTCCAGGCAAGAGTACTGGAGTGGGGTGCCATCGCCTTCTCCGATATATACACCACCATCTGTAAAACAGATAGCTATTGGGAAGCTGCTATATAACACAAGGAGCTCAGCTCTGTGCTCTGTGATGACCTAGATGTTTGGGATTTGGGGGGAGGGTGGGTGGTAGAGGGAAGTCCAAGAGGGAGGGAATATATGTATACATGTAACTGGTTCACTTAGTGGTACAACAGAAACTAGCACAACATTGTAAAGAAATTACACTCCAATCAAAAAAAAAAAGTTCAGGGAAAAGAATTTACCAAAAAATAAAAAGGATTAATACAAATGTTTCAAAACAGAGACCCTACAAAGGGAGACGCTGGATCATGGGGATATTTTTAAAAATCTGGGCCAGAAGATTTCTAGGATCAGTACAGTTCCAATTGCCCTGTGAGCTAAGAGCTTGTAATTCACACCTCTTCCTGAGCTTTCAGTCTCTGAAATCTCATCTGTAACCACAGATGCCAGATGCAAATGCCAGGCTCCAGAGAACTCATTCCTGACAAGCTTATAAATCCGACTCAAGCCACAGAGTTTGGACCAAAATCTTTACCATTTCATGCGTCGCCAGAGTGGGCCAAACATAACTTCCTGCTCTTAAGGAACACGGCTCACACAAAAAAGCCAGGAGGCTTGGAAATAGAGAAGGTTACAAATGACCCTTCTGCCAAGCTGTCAAAGAAAATAAGATCTGGATTTTCCTTCAAATAAACGGTCACTGGACATGGAAACAGACCACAACTGGGTGAAGGCCTAAACTCTTTTCACCACGGACATTTGAGGGGCACCCTAGAAGCTCTAGGATGAGCATGACAAGAATTCTTCCTATGAAATCTGTGCCTCTCAGGTCACTACTGGTCTCCCTAGGGCATGGTGCAAGGCATACATTCAAAGCTCCTTCTAGAAGATACGACCCTGGCAGCTGAGGACACACAAGGTCCCTGCCCTAAAAGAGCTTATGCGCTAGTGTGGGGAAACAGGACAGTCATACAGGGAAATGCAGAGAACATAAATAAGGCAGTTTGGGATAGTGATGGCACTACACGAAAATAAAAGATGAACAGGCTGCCTCTCCTGGCAGTCTGTGTGGTCTGAGGCTCACTCTTTTATGAAGCTGTTGGGTATATTTTCCTTATTTATTATGGGGCTTTTGCTGAGATCAGATACCTGACAAAAGAAAATACCTATACACAAACAGAGAGAGATTAAATCATATTTGGAATTCATCTTTGCCTTCCAGGGTCCATGACGAGATGTCCCTAGAATGCGGACTTAAGATAAACGCGGGAGACTTGGAAGGCAAAGGCCAAAGCAACTGAATGAGCCAGATTCGATGTCCACTTGAGCCATCAGCTGGGTACAGAGTTGATGGAAGTGGGCTGCAGACACCCATTCTGGGTCTTTGCCTGAACTCAAAGGAGGCAAATCAGTGTGACAGAGCAAGCCCATCAGACTGCAACTGTGCTAAGTCCACGCACCAGCCCTGAAGGCTTACAAGAATCTCCCAGCATCTTCAGCCTCTCGGAGTTTACAATTACTAAGGTGATGGAGCAATCACCCCCATGGTATTGTAAGATGGTACAGCAGCCAAGCTCATAGTCTTTCATGTTAGAGAGACTTGAGTCCAAAGCCCAGCTGGGGGTCCTGTGGAATGTTAGGCACACCATGTTTTCTTAACCTTTCGGCCTCATTTCTTCCTTCGTAAAGAAAAGGCAGCAACTCCCTCATGGGGTGCTTTTAAGTATAAATGAAGACACGCACTTGAAACAGGTGGCAAAGTACCTGACCCTTAGTAAAGTGGCTGGGATTTGATTAATATTAGACAATCATCTCAAAGATTAAAGTGTATTTAAGGCTAAGAGGCTCCTGCTCTGTCAATTATTGATAAACTGGCCAGCCATTCACTGTATCACCGGTAACAGCCACTCAAGACTCCCAGTTAGGAGTCAGGAGCCTAATTATTCAGATATACAAGCCCCCACTCTATACAATATGTGCAATTGACAGATAGGAAGGAAAGAAAGAAGAAAGAGGGAAAAACAGAAAGGAAGGAAGAAGTCATCAGGTAGATGAATGGATAGATGGATAGACAGACACTATTTATAAAACACCATTCTTGGAAGAAGTCTGCCTCGAGTGATACTAACCCATAGAATCAAAATGGGTTCCATTAAGACCATTCCTTGTTCATCTTTATATCTGTGATGTCTGATTCATAGTATGGTGCCCAATAGATGTTTCTTTAGTTTTGTGGGAAATACATTAGAGTCCAGTGACCTGGGATCTGGAGTTTGACTTCTTACTAATAAGCCATCAGTACGCATCAGTAAGGCTTCAGTTTCTTTATCAGACCCAGGAAGAAGTTGGCTTTGATAGTCTCTAGGTCCCTTGGCCAACCTAACGCTCTGCCTTTAGAAGGACAAGTCTACGTTTCTTTTAAACTTGTTCTCTAAACCCGAGTGGCTCCCTCTTGCCTGCAGGGTTGTGGTATTTCCCTCTGGAATCAAGGCGGCGGTGGTGTGCGTCAAGCAGGCTGGAGCGGCCAACAAAAAGAAATAATAGACAAAACAAGAGTGTTACCAGCATCCTGCTCTCCGATTACACCAACTAAACGCCTGCCAGCCCAGAGACTAGAACCTGCTCCATCGAAGTTGGCGGGAGAGAATGGTTTCAATTAAGAGACGCACAGCAGGATCGAGGATTCCCTTAGAGAGACTACTCCTAAACTATTACAAACAGCCCCAGTGCTCCCTGTAGCAAATTTCAGCATCGCGGGCCAACTCAGACCATTCTTTAGTTGTGAGACAATCCTCCAGTGAGGTGCTTTCGAGCAGATCCCACCTGCACCCCTGGAAGTTGAGACGCCCACTCTTGATTGACTCCCTGATCCCTGGTGGTCTGGCAGGTCCCGCTGCCAGTGCAGAGAGCAAAGAGGGAGGTCCGCTCCACCAGTTCCCAAAGATGCTTCTGAGTAGTACTAAACTGTTTCAAGACCATTCATTTTCAAGGAGCCAGAAAAACCCAGATTCTCAGGAAAAGGAGACGCCTTGAAGCTTTAAGGCCTCCAATTCTGGAGATGGGGAGGATAGGATGGGCCCCATAAGACTGAGTGGGAACGATGGTGTGGTATTAGAGGGAGAGGATTGAATTTCAGCCCCACCACATGAGAGCAGAGCCTTCTTGGGCAAGTTACTTCATCTTTATGAGTCTCAGTTTCTCAGCCTATAAAATAGCTCTGAGGAAATGCAGTCATTCATTTACTGAATGGATATTTGCTGCAAACCTCAAAGAGGTTTATGGGAGTTAGATAATAAACTCACGGGAAAGAATCAGCGTTGAGTTTGGTTCATAACAAGTGTTCAGTAAATGTCAATCTGTTTCCTTCTCCCACAGGAAGATTAAAAAAAAAAAAATCTTGCATGACCAGCCCCAGCTCTCCCAGATATCAAGGGTACCCCTGGGTTCTGATTTATAATGTATTTACACTACGAGCAATTGTTTGTGTTTTGATAGTCTTGTTTCAGCCCAAACAGCAGTCTGCAACCACATTCTTAAGAAGCTAAAAGCAAAATGAGAATGTGACACAAAGGCGAACACTCCTATCAAAAGATGCAAAGTTTTCGTCACTTCTGAGGTGCGGCGGGGAGGGGCCGGATCTTCCTTTCTTTAGAGGCGAACAGAACTAAGCAGTTAAAGGTAATTAAAGTATTTGGGGGAGATAAGAGGATTGAACATCCCAATATGATTGAAGGGTGGGCACTTCATGTGTTCAAAAGCTGGTGCCCCAGCCCCTACCTCTTCACAACCAGGAAATTCCAAGCCTGGGCTTCTGGGGGAAGCAGTGGACCCCAAGGAAGTTCAAACTTTTCAGAATGAGAAGGAAGCTACTGCATTAAATTGCCCCTAAGGGTCTTTCTACACTCTGAGACCAGGAAATAGCACTGTAAAGGAGCGCTTCTCCCCAAAAGGGAGGGAAATACCATCTCCTCCTCCAGTCTCATGCCAACTGTCAGCAGTGAAGGCAGGAAGAGGCAGATCCTGCTGAGACAAGCAGCCTTGGAGACTGCCTGTCATCAAGCAAGTAAAGACAGGCCTGGAGCGCGTCGGCTGACTCGCTTTCACCAGCTTCTGCAATAGCCAAGCTTCCTGGAACATCCCCGGCTGCCGGGTCTGCCTGGCAACAGTTGTTACAGTAAGCACGTGGGTGTCAGCATTTTGGTGTCCCCTCGCTACCAAATTACATGAGATCTTATTGACTAACATTTTGCCCAGAAATGGAATGAACATCTTCCAAAGGCAGCTGGAAGCATTTCTCAAGCGCAGCAGGAACAAAGTTCGGGCTGAATGAGGAAGGGAGAGGTTCCGGGTCTAATGCTACCGTGATGACACGGAGGATGCTTGCTCCCTGTCAGTTCCTCCACACACAATCTGGTAGTCCTCACACAATCCTGCACCTAGGTATTATTACTCTGCCTTAAAGATGAGAAAACTGAGGTTCAGAGTGTTGTCAATTGCCACATAATTGATGAGGGGCAGGACTCGAACCCGCGCTTCTGGGTGGCTCAGCGGTCAAGATTCCGCCTGCTATGCAGGGGCCACAGGAGATGCAGGTTTGATTCCTGGGTTGGAAGATCCCCTGGAAGAGGGCACGGCAAGCCACTCCAGTATTCTCACCTGGAGAACCCCTTGGACAGAGGAGCCTAGTGGGCTACAGTCCATAGGGCTGCAAAGAGTTGTTCACAACTAATGCGACTCGGCATGCATGCAGGACTCAAACCCAGATTGAACTCCAGGACCCATAGTGCTTTCTGAGAGTGGACCAGACTCAGATCCCACTCATGAATCCCTGACCTCGGCGCTTAGCCCAGAGGCTGACAGTCAGTCCTACTAACTACAAGGATGATGAGTAAGCATTCTCGAATGTATCCTTTAGAAGACAGAGAACCTGACTTTGAGAGACTATTTTCTGATGGCCTATTTGAAGAGATGCCTGTTTCTAAATGTCTTCCAGAGAGTCTGGGAAGCTCATCTGGAAAAGAAAGCGGATGAGCTTCCCAGAGGTTTTAACAATGCACACAGTGCGGAATACAGAAGTAGATGTTGACTTTAGCTTTCCGGGCAATACAAATAACAGGAAGCTCAAACAGATAATAGGGTGCCTTTCCTCGACCCCGAGAAACTGTCTTTAAGGAAGGCTGGAGATTATCTGATGATGTTTTTCTGTAAGGAAACAGAGCTGTCCCTCAAACAAGTTTCACAAGAGAGCCATGGGGAGCCCCATCCTCTGTCCCCAGTAAGAAGAATCTAGAATATCCAAGGCTTGCCTCCCCAAACCTTCCTCCATCACTTCTCTCCCTCTGCAGAACATGTTTCCTCCTTGTCTTTCATAGCCATCCTGAACATTGCACATATTCAGCCTCTGTTTGGTGCCATTGCAGAAAACCATGGAAGAGACTATATCTAGGTGATGGCAGCCAAGAGGAATGGCAATTGGGGTGGTGCGAAGTCACAAATGGAGGAGAAAAGACGTGGTCTGTTTGCTAACCCTCATTTGCTTTCTAAGCAAGTTTGTCTCTTACTCCAATAAATAGATAAATAGATAGATGATACATACATGGATGGATAGGTACATAGACCAACAGATAGACACAGATGATAGACATCTATGATAGATACATGGATGGATGAATAGACAGATACGTGATAGATACATGGATACATACATATGTAAAGTTGTTTTTTTAACTAAATTTGGACATCACAGACTGAATCCACCAGGGTAAGCCACAGTCACACAAATCCAACCAAAGAGTAAAGTGGAAACAGGCCTTCAGAAAAGAGAAGACCAATTCCAAGTCTATTCATTCAACAAGATTTTATCCAGTGCCTCCATGGGCACTGTGCTAGGCACTGAGACCAGGGCATTGAAAAGGTCAGCAAGGTCATTGCCCCAACGTAGACTATGGTCCAGGGAAGAAGACAAACACTCAACAAAACAACAACACAGCACAATAAATGTAGTAACTGAAGAGCAAGGTGCTGAATGCTTGCACTTTAAAGGGAAGCCTTTCCTCCCCAAGGCCTCTGCTGTCCCCATGAGATGCCTCCCTGAGGCATTGTCATTTTAGACAGAGAACTAGCGGGCCAGGCTCAGCAGGCCTTGCAGTCAGGAAATTCACCCTCATAATAAAGTGTAAATCATTTCAGTTTGATAGAATCCATTTCCTCTCACTCTTTCATCATTAGATTTTGAGAAGCAAGGCCCCCTTCCTGTGTCAGAAACCATCACATTCTTGAGGTCCACATTAAACATCCCCTGGGTTTCTCTTCCCTGGATTCAGTCCTTATAAATCCTTTAAGGATACTTACGTGTTAAAAAGGAATGGAAAAATAATTTTTAAAATTCTGAGTTTCCCTCCATGCTGTTAGATTCATGAGCACACTGTATGGAGGCAGGACACAGGCCCAGAAAATCCACCTGTCCATCTTTGGACTAATCAAAATGTTAAGATGTTGGGCTCTTGAGCTTTGGAGTCAGAGAAACTATTAATATTTGGAAGGAGTTTTTCTGCTTATGAAAGAGCAATTATTCATACAAAATTCAATAGTTAATTTAGATTCCCTGAAGCAAGTCTGATCCATGGGGAGTCAACACAGGGTGGTTGCAGGAACATCAACTCTGAGAGTGGAGAAGTTAGGATTCAAATCCTGAATCTGCATTAATTCTGTGATCCTGGGAAAGTCATTAAACGCCTCTCCTCTACAGGAGTGTAATAATGCTAACCGGGAAGCTGATGTGAGTACTGGATTAGATAATGGAGCTGAACACACTTCACACACATTAAAACACTCCAGGAGTGTAGTTTTTGAAAAGGGAAGCCGGCCTTCTCCCTTGGGGCTCATCATTTCATAATTTACAGGAAGAGATGCTCTTCCAAGGTCGCAGCAATTCTTTTTAAATGGATCACTACAGACTCATGTTGCTCAGCAAAGTGCAGCTCCAGCAGCGCTGAGATGAGCTGCAATGATGAGTTTCTAATAATAAAGTGCTCAAGTGTGCAGAAGATGGACTATTTCTTGTAAATTATAACAGATTTAAGGTTGTTCCCTGATATGCTTTTATTGGAGAGAGAAAAAGATAAAGTTATAGCTATCGTGATTGAGTATAAACCCAGACCATCCAAGCCTCCACCTGCAGTGTGTCCCCCATGTGAACTCTTGTCAGTGAGGTGTGTCTTCCCCGGAGAAGCATGAGGGTGTGACTTAGAAAACACAAGAACTTGCCTTTTTTTTCTTTTGCCTACACAGAATTGCAAACCAAACTCTACCAGCTGTGTCGACTCCCTTAGAGCCTTATTGATTATAAGAGACATTGTTACCAGTGCAATAAAATTCTTCTAGTTGAAAGTGCTGCAGGGAAGAGGAGGCCACCAACTCCTAACTCATTTGGGTGGATCATGACTGGTCTCAGATGAGCACTGTGATCAGAGTTCTCCTTGCCCGTGATCGGGTCAGTGTGGGTCTCCCGGGGAATGGCACCCTGTTCTTCCAATGAGGAGTAAAGTGAAGTCGTTCAGTCATGTCCGACTCTGCGACTCCATGGACTGTAGCCCACCAGGCTCCTCCATCCATGGGATTTTCCAGGGAAGAGTACTGGAGTGGGTTGTCACTTCCTTCTCCAAGGGAAGTCAATTAAGGACTTCTAGAAAAGCCATCCTTCCATTTTTTTAGAAGACATATTTACGAATAAGTATTCCTTCTTCTGGTGGTAGACACTGCTTTTTGTTTTGTTTTTCCATAGGATGCCTGGAACTGTGAGTCAATTTGGGACCATGAAGGAGGCTAAACTACAGGAAGACACTATGAGGGGGAGAGTGGAAAGCTGGAAGAAAACTGGGTCTTTGATAACATCATTGCTTCTGGAATCATCCTGTTTCCATACTTCTTGCTGTGCTAGGTAACAATTTATGAGGGTTGATTATTCTGTTCCTTACAGTGATACCAGCTGACACGCACTGATGTGGGTATACCAAGAACTATGTGACAGATAGCAATTGCATGGGACTGACACGCCATGGGTTGATGCATAGATGGGCTGTGGCTTTTGTTCAGTCATGATAGCTACAACTCCATCCTTATCTCTCCAACCCAAGAAAGCACATCTGAACAAAAGGAAAAGGATGCCATTATCATCACCGGGAGGGACAATAGCCTGAATCTGTTCTTGTTTAGAAGACACAGTTGTTTATAACTGACCATCTGGATGGCTGGTGCCTATACTCTGCTAATTGATAAATACTATTAGCATCGTGCACATGTGTGTGTGCACATGTCTGACTCTTTGCGACCCCATGGACTGTAGCCCTCCAGACTCCGCTGTCCATGGAATTTTCCAGGCAAGAATACTGGAATGGGTTGCAATTTCCTACTCCAGGGGATCTTCCTGACCTATGGATTGAACCTGCATCTCCTGAATTGTCAAGCAGATTCTTTATCACTGTGCCACCTGGGAAGTCCAGCCTGTGCTTTTACCTGAAAGCATTCTAAGTGATGGTTTGTGTGTGTGTGTGGTGGTGGGGGGGGCGGTGTTTTTTCCTTACCACATCTATCTCACCCTCCTGATAGAGTCCACTCTCGTCATCTCCAAGTATTTACCACCAACAAAGAGATTTTTAAAAAGTGAGGCCTTTATAGTCAAATAGTTGGACATCTGAATCCTAGGGCTCTTGCCTGCTCCTCCAGCCTGGACCCAATCAACGCACCTGCATGGCTGCTGGAACTCATCCTACAAACCACCCCCGAGGGACACATCAATCAGACCCTGGCCTCAAACTCTTGCCATGGAAGTGTTCAAAACAAGACCAAGAAACTTCCAATAAAATGGACCAAATTTGACCCTAAACCAAAGCTTAATGTTCAAGATACCTATATAAATTATGAATTTTTCTCCCATGGAAAAATGATACTTTTTGCTTCCCAGAGTTTGAGTTCCTTCATTTCCCCAACATGTGCTTCTAAAAGTTTGAGTCAACTTGGAGGTTCTCATGGCTCTCTTCCCACCACTGCCTGTTGCAGGGCAGGTAGGACAAACCTATTGCTTTCAGAATTTTTGAGGAATAAAACCTTGATTTTTGGCCCTCTTATTCAGAGGACCCTATGTGAGGCAGCCAGAATAGGAGTTGCTGTGGCTAGAGTTGTGATGAGGAGCTCTGACCTCACCTACCAAAATGTCCCCTGGACTTGAGAGCTGGTGGGATTGAGGAGTCCAACAGGTAGCCCCAGCCCCCCAAATGGAGCTGCAGGGATCCTGCAAACACACTCACTGCTATTCATTGAGAAGTTTTCTCTGATGCTCTAAATCAGGCGCAGTCTCCCTGTTACATGCTCTCACAAGCTCCTGTACTTCTGAGCTCTGACCACAAGTGTAATTAAACAAGGGTGTAATGAGTTGTTTACAGCGTCCTCCCAGCTCGAGCATAAGTCCCATCACAGCAGAAACTGTGCCTCTCTTATTTAAGGTTGTATTCCTGGTGCCTGGCAGGAGTGCCTGGCATATATTGGTATTCAGTAAATGCATGTTGAGTAAACAAATGCACCATTTGAAAACCACTGACTGCTCAGAGAGGCTAGGTAAGAGCTAGGCCTGGTGATGCTGGGCCTTTTGGTTTCCAAAGGTTCATTGAGTCATCAAAACAAACAGCAAGTATGCATGCACAAGGTACTACATAGGAAACCAGAGCCGAGCACAGTGAGGCCCAGCAGAGTGTGAACACCTGCACTATTTCCCACTGTGTCACACAAAACCCAAGCCCGGGACTCTTTTCTCTTCCTCTGTGTCCTCCAAATCTTCTGGCCCTGGTCAGCCGTGCGTCCTCCTGTTTAGTGCCCTTTCCTATCATCTCAAAGGATGAAATGGAAAGGGTACTGGATGGAGGGGCAGAAACCAGAGTTTTGACTCTAACCGGTGGTGTGACCTTGGGCAAGTCATGTGCAGTCTTCGAAACGGCCTTCCCATAGTCATCCAAAAGAAATAGGTGGACTCTGTAATTTCCAGCACCTTTCCCCATCCTGACATGCCATCATCATTGGCTTTGTGTCACCAGATCCTGAAAACTTCTCACTTAGGACCCTTTCTCCTCTTTTCCATCTCTGGATCCGTAATTCAGTCCTGCTATAGGATGCAGCTTAGCCTTGCACCTTCTAAGCCCTAGCAAAGACTCTGAAAACCCTTCTTCATTTGCCTCCAGCGCTTTTATTGAGTCACCGCAGTAGGGGTATTGTGACACAACTTAGCAGGGCACCGCCATCCCCTGCAGGCTGGCTGTGTCTGCCTGCCTCCGGAAACGGCAGGATCAAGAACTTGAGCACATACCAAGGGCCCCAGATAAGCACTGCCCTGGAGAGGAGGGCAGCCCGTAGGAGAGCATTCCGAAGACTACAATTTCAATGACTGGGGTCAACCAGCAACAGGAGACAGAGATAAAGGTGAAAGTGACTTCAAGTAATAATAGAACCTTGTAGTTTCTACATCACAAGTTTCTGCCTACCAGCACAAAACACTTTTACACCAGCAGGTAAAGGTGGAGAGGTCTAGGAGAGGCAGACGGATTATTACCCCCACGCCATCTCACAAAATGTACTGAAACATTAGACAGATAAAGCCAGCAGCCCAGGGTCACACAATTAGGCTTTGACACGGTGGGAATTAGAGCAGTGTCCTAATCTCACCCAGGGGCTATTTCCAATAGACTCCTGATGGAGCCTTTGTTTATCCCTTGGTTCTACCTTATCTTACCTACCCAGGCAGTGAGCTTGCTTTTTTCCCTTGGGGATGAACAGGGGGAAACTAGAACCACTCAGAGTGGGCTGACCAGCCAGAGTTCAGAATCCAGCCTTCTTGACTTGGGTGCTCCAGCGGGGGCCAGCCTGTGGAATGTTGCTACTGTTTGTATCTGGGAGGCAAGGAAGAGCCCCCCGTGGCAGCTGAGAATGCAGAGGCTCCAGGGCTGATAAAAGTTGTAATTAACATGCACATATAACCCTTTCATCTTCAAAGGCTTTAACTTACATGAGTTAGCTATGCCTCCTATCATCCCCATGGCTGAGGAATCATTTTTGTCTTCTCAGTTTGCAGATGAAGTTGATGCGAGAAGCTACCCTTGGCCACGAGGTCTGGCCCTTGTTCAAACAGAGGAGATTCCTGGCTCCAAGCACCTTACTTCACTAGGGTTGATGGGAAAACAGAATGTGAATGAATCAGGAGAGAAGGCTCAGGGGACCAAACTCTTCTGGGAAAGAGGCTGCATTTATACCATTCTGGAAGGAGACTGAGTCTATGGTATGGCTATTTAAACAGATTAAGTAGGCTAAACTCCCAGCGTTACACACACTATCAGAAAGGTACACCAGAAAAGCCTACTGCTCTATTGTGGTGATGTCTCTGTGATACAGGAGGGTCAAATCCTCCATACTGTGCCCATAACAGACATCATTAATTGACCACAGCACTCTCTGCGGACTTCCCAGGTGGCGCTAGTGGTAAAGAACCCACCTGTCAATGCAGGAGACATAAGAGATGTGGGTTCGATCTCTGTGCTGGCAAGGTAGAGTCTGCCTGCAGTGCAGGAGACCCAGGTTCGATCCCTGGATCAGGAAGAGCCCCTGGAGAAGGAAACAGCAACCCACTCCAGGATTCTTGCTGAGGAAATCCCATGGACAGAGGAGCCTGGCAGGCTACAGTCCATGGGGTCGCAAGAGTTGGGCCCGACTTAGCGACTAAACCACCACCACCACCAATATTCTTGGCTGGAAAATCCCATGGAGAGAGGAGCCTGGTGGGCTACAGTCCATAAATTCCATGGTCAGAGGAGCCTGGTGGACTGCAGTCCATAGGGTTGTAAAGAGAGTCGGACATGACTAAAGCAACTTAGCACGCTCACATGCAATCTTTGTGGCTGAGCCAAGGTCTGGCTTCTCAGCACAGCCTCTCAGGAAGCCTTGAGTAGTCAATGGGAAATGATACAGGAGCTGAAATCTGTTTGCTATTGCTGCCCTGCTGTAGAGCCTGTTTGCGATTCTCTTAAATTGCCAGAAGTTGCCAAAGTTTTTATCTCAACCAATGTTGGAGCTGACCTTTTTCTGAACTCTGTCTAGCACTGTCTAAAGAGGGTGTCATGAGAACTTCTAAGTCTCTGGAATGGAATCTCATAGATGGTGCCACTTGATCACTTGGAATCTGTCCAACCTCATCCTTCACTGTTCTTCAACATGGTGCCTCTTAATTAAAGGGCATGGAGCCCCTTACTGACCCCAATCAAGTCATATTATTTCCCCAACTTTTAAACTTTCAGTTCATTCTTTATGCTTCCCTAGGTCGCTCTCCTTTTCTCTGTTCATCTTCTTACGCTCAATCCATCCTCAAATTTTACTGCTTCCATGAAACCATCCTACACAATTGCCACACAGAAATGTCTGCTCTCTTACATACTTTCTTCACTTGGTTCGTTCTTCTTTCACCAAACAGTAAATTCTCTGAGGACAGAAACTAGGTCTACTTCCTTCACTTCTTTCCACAAAGACAATCACATAATAGTTTTTCGTGCATTTATTGAATCGGTGGGTTTATCCCCATTTTACACCCAGAGAAACAGAAGCAACTAATAAAGGAAGAACCGTGCTCACAGTCATCCTGTAACTAAGCTAGAAAAATGCCGAACCTCCGCTGGCCACATATGGTTCTCACTTCTCCTAGAAGGCAGTGTCTGGGGGATTGCCTGGAGATACAGATGACTGGACCATACCCAGCAGTTACCGAGAGCAATGCCAACGACAGGAGAACTGAATCCATCCACAAGTATTTCAACTTCTGGTCAGTGGATTCTAGATGGATATGAAACAGGGCACACCCAGGATGCAACTCTGATCTGACAAGGGTTTTCAGTGACCAATAGAAGAGCAGAATCCAAACAGAGCATTTAGTCTCTCACTTACCACCTTGAAGTAAAGGGTTAGTTGCTCAGTCATGTATGACTCTGAGACCCCATAGACTGTAGCCTGCCAGGCTCCTCCATCCATGGAATTCTCCATGCAAGAATACTGGAGCAGGCTGCCATTTCCTTCTCTAGGGGATCTTCCCGACCCAAGGATCAAACCTGGGTTTCCTGCACTGCAGGCAGATTCTTTACCATCTCTCTCGGCTCTGCTGAGTCACTTCAGTCATGTCCGACTCTGTGTGACCCCAGAGACGGCAGCCCGCCAGGCTCCCCGGTCCTGGGATTCTCCAGGCAAGAACACTGGAGTGGGTTGCCATTTCCTCCTCCAATGCATGAAAGTGGAAAGTGAAAGGGAAGTCGCTCAGTCGTGTCCGACTCTTCGCGACCCCATGGACCACAGCCTACCACCTAAAACACCAGGAAAACCCAAAACTCCTAAGTAATGTAGTCTTTCTAACTTCCTTCCCCACTTCCTGCCTTCACTGAGCAGGAAGAATTTCTCTGGTTCCACAGACAAGAAATAAATATCTTAGTAGGAGTCTGGAAGTTTCTCCAGAGAAGAAGCAACTCACCATCTCAAAAGACTACCTGTGCCACCTTGATATATATATATTTCTTTGTTTTGTTTTCAGATTCCCGTGGCAATCCTAGTTCTTTTCCCTAGGGTGCTACAGCTCATCCTCTAAGCACTACTTTGGCTGAATCCTGTGGTTCATTTTGCATCAACATGTTACAGGGATCCCTTGAGGAAAGCTGAGAAATCCAATATGTTCATGGAGCGTTAAGAGTGAAGAAGACAACTTTTCTCTTCTTCAGGGGTTGACTTCTCTAGCCTCTTGAAGCAACGTTTGTTCAAAGAATATTGCATCTGGAAGTGAAGTGAAAGCCTCTCAGTTGTGTCTGATTCTTTGAGACCCCATGGACTATACAGTCCATGGAATTCTCCAGGCCAGAATACTGGAGTAGGTAGCTGCTCCCTTCTCTAGGGAATCTTCCCAACCCAGGGATTGAACCCAGGTCTCCTGCATTGCAGGCGGGTTCCTTACCAGCTGAGCCACAAGGGAAGCCCTATGGGATCTGGATCCAGTGGCCAATCCCAGGACTGACTTTGGGCAGTTTTAGCTGTGGGACTGACACCTGTTGCTAACTTCTCTGGCTTAGACTTCATCTGTCACCCGAAAGGGGTCAGAAGGATCTGGAGGAGCCCTCTGAGCGGAGCACCTTGGCCCAGAAGTCCATCTGGCCAATTGGCGTTTAGAGTGTAACTCGGTCTATATGCTTGTTGTTTCTGGTATGGATTAATAATTCACTTCTGATATTGAATATAAACCAGACATCACTTTTGTGTGTTGGGGGGCAGTTGTGGGGGAGGGGGGAAGGGACTGCACCACAGTGCTATTCCTTGCATTAACTTTTATGAGGCTTAGGTGTTCATGGGCCTGCAGAATGTTGGGTTTACAGAATGCGAGACTGGGAAAGGACTGCACAGATCAACTAGAATCCTGCTGTCTCATCTGACACACAGGAAATTGGAGGCAAATTGGCGTAAAATGATTGGCTTTGCATCACACAGTCAATCAGTTACAGAGAGGCGCTAAAGAATTACAGTCATTTCCATACTCAGGCGCCTTCTGTGTGCTAGACCCGAGCTCCAGACACTACGTGCTGAACACTGTTCTAGGCGCTTGATGTCTGCAGCCCCTCGGGCTCACGCTGCTCTCGTGGGGCTGGGAGGAGAATCAGCCTGTTTCACAGCCCTTCCTCCTTCCACACAGCCCTCCTCCAAAGCCAACCTTCTCATTCCCATCCCACCACACGGAACAGCTGGTTCGGTAGGTACAGAAGGTCTTTAAATCATTGAAAGAAAGAACTCCTCCCTTTTTTCCTTTTAACATAGTGACCAAAAAGCCCACCTCTCTTCTCTGAGTGTCACTGGAACATGACTTTGAGGCTTAAGGTCTGTGTACATGAAGTCAGATTTGGCAGGGCTGGGGCTGAGAGGGAGACAGACCTCTAGGAAGTTAAGGTCCTTGGTCTACTAGACAAAACTCAGTGAGCTGTAAACTTCTTCTGCCTTGCCTGATATGTCAAACTCGAAGAAAGACACACTCAAATTAGAGAGAATGCAGCGTAAAGTGATGTCAAGGAGATGAGGATCAGTATAGGAAGCACGAGAGAAAAAACAAACAAACAAACAGGTTTCTATAGATCAGAAAGATTTAAAAAGATGAAAAAACATTAGCCAGAACCTATGAAAATCACAAAAGGTAAATGATAAAGATGGCTTTGCTAGCCAAATCTAGAACTTTCATTCATTCAGTCCAACATTTATTGAACATCTACTATAACTGAGAAACTGACAGATGGGAACCTCAAGGATACAAAATTGTACATAATGTACATAAAACATAAGCTTTTCCCTAAGGAGCTTATAAACTCACCTGTGAAAGAGAACAGAGACCATAATATAGCTCAGCAGCAGCCTTTGAATTTTTCAGATAGAAATACGCTCGTGGGCTTTTCATGAATCATCAAGGAGAAACAACTAGTAGACAAAAGGGCAAAGCAAAAGTTGCTTGAGGAAGTCTAGAGCAAAGGTCTCCAAGCCCCGGGCCATGGACCAGTTTTGGTCTGCAGCCTGTTAGGAACGGGGCTGCACCGCAGGAGGTAAGCAGTGGGTGAAGCTAAAACCATCTCCCCACCCTGTCCATGGAAACACTGCTGCCCATAAGACTGGCTCCTGGTGCCAAAAAGGTTGGGGACTGCTGGTCTAGAGAGATGAGTCTGACCTCTAAGGTTGACCTTGGGAAGATAACTAGTTCCATCACAGAGAATCCATTACAAAGCTGAAGTTCTGGGCAGGAGATTTCTATGGCAGTATTACTTGTCTCTCCAAACTCTGCTTTATGTCTGTGTGAACAGCTTTCTTGTGGGTACCTATACCCTTGTCCTCCCCTTGTAGGGTAGTGTGGCCCTGAAACTCACTGGTGGCTGAGGGGCTGACTCAGTGACGTCAGCTGGTCTGCTACAGACTATAAGATGATGCTCAGCTCTGTTGGAATCTGCTTCATGAACTGGACATATGCAACAATGGCAACATTTGTAACTGGCATACAGTATTTAAGCCATTTGATACTTTTGGAGCCAGGGGCCTGGCTAGAAATGATCTTCCAAGCCAGAGGCAAGAGGCCAGGTCTGAGCTACATGGAATTGTTCCTTTTTCCCTGGCATCTCGGGTTCCATAATGGTGAACACTTGTGAAGAGGCCTTATCATCCCCACTCTAATATCTTGGTGGGTTCTCTCTGAGAGAGGAAGTAGAAGATGCTGCCTAGATCCACTACTGATGTGTGGTTTCTTCTAGAAGGCACTGCAGACCTACTCAAGTGCAAAAAGATGTACTGAAATTGAAACAGACGGGGTTCTGTGATGAGTTGCTGCTCCCAGGCCAAAGGCCCAGCTGCCTACCTGCAGGCTGAGTTGGAGGTCTCCAGGGGCCTTTGGCTCCTCCCTTCCGGGAGAGCACCCAGAAGAAATGCTACCTGCCCTCTCCCATGCAAAGGCCTTCTGCTG
>SJYQ01013830.1:578825-645959 GCA_006410935.1 Redunca redunca | reverse complement strand
GCCTGGAGTCACAAGGGCTCTCAGATTGGTGGGGGCTGAGACCCGGTGAGATCAGGTGAGGACATCACGTTCCCAGTGTCTCCAGGGACAGTTTCTCTGGTCACAACGAAGTCAACCAGAAAGAGACGCTGCCTCATGGAGAAGTAACCCAGGCTCTGCTGTGTGACTGACCCGGGTGATTGACCTGAGCTCTCTGAGCCCGCTGTCTTCATTTAAAGAATGAATCCCGGGTCTACCACACTGTAGAACGGAATTATGCTAAAGGTCTGTTATCTCCAGAGAATGACAGGCTACACATGGGGACGGAAGAAGGGGACATGGGCTAGCCCCCGCAGAGCATGTCCACGTGACAGTGCCCCCAACGAGGCCGGTATGGAGCAGGGTCAGTAAGTGGAAGGGTCTTTATGACCACACCTCGTGGGTCCCGAATCGGACGAGAAGGTACCTGGCCGAGGCAGCTGTTGTCTTTAATGTTAGAGGAAAGTTGAGCTGAGGTTGAGCTTCCCAGGTGGCACTGGTGGTAAAGAACCTGCTTGCCAACGCAGAAGACATAAGAGAGGTGGGTTTGATCCCTGGGCGGGGAAGATCCCCTGGGGGAGGGCATGGCAACCCACTCCAGTATTCTTGCCTGGAGAATCCCATGGACAGAGGAGCCTGGGGGGCTACAGTTCATGGGGTCACAAAAGAGTCAGACATGACTTAGCACACACACGTGTACCAGGAACAGTGGATGAAGACCAAATATATATTTCTTATTAAAAAAATCACACAGTATTGCAGGCATGAGACACCAGCACCCACAAATCTACCTGCAGCCAAAACCCCCGGATACGCTGTGTGGTCGCCATCAGTGGTGAAGGCAGGACTCGCAAGTCAGAGGGTCTCGCTTGGCACCCACCTGCAGGGCAGCAGGGCTCCTTACTCGTGGAACGCCTGGTAGCTGAAGTTGTCGGACCGGGCTTTGAAGTCGTATTTTCCAGTCATTCTCTGGTAGTGCCGGACAAGGAGGGCAGCGGCCCCAGCCACCAAGGCACAGGCGGCCCCCACGATGAGGACCAGGTAGCCGGCTCCCAGGCCCGGCCCTGCCGCCAGAGGTGACCCTGTGTTGCACAGAAGAAGCCAGTTCTGACTCCATGTTGGAACTGTTTCTTTAACTTGCTTTTCATTGCTTTTGACTGTTATTACAATCATACACAATGGTCAGCCTCAGAGGACTCTGTCCCTCTGCATGTCTGTCAGCTAGAGTGCCTTTGCTCAGCTCATAGATAATCGGACTCTACCCACATGCAGAGTACATCATGCGAAATGCCAGGCTGGATGAAGCACAAGCTGGAGTCAAGATTGCCAGGAGAAATATCAATAACCTCAGATACGCAGATGATACCACCCTTATGGCAGAAAGTGAAGAAGAACAAAGAGCCTCGCTATAAAAGTGAAAGAGGAGAGTGAAAAAGTTGGCTTAAAACTCGACATTCAGAAAATGAAGATGATGGCATCTGGTCCCATCACATCATAGCAAATAGATGGGGAATCAATGGAAACAGTGAAACTTTATTTTTTTGGTGGGGGGGCTCCAAAATCACTGCAGATGGTGACTGCAGCCATGAAATTAAAAGACGCTTGCTCCTTGGAAGAAAAGCTATGACAAACCTAGACAGTGTATTAAAAAGCAGAAGCATTGCTTTGCCCACAAAGGTCTGTCTAGTCAAGGCTATGATTTTCCCAGTAGTCATGTGTGGATGTGAGATGTGGACCATAAGAAGAGCTGAGTGCCAAAGAATTGATGCTTTTGAACTGTGGTATTGAAGAAGACTCTTGAGAGTCCCTTGGACTGCAAGGAGATCCAACCAGTCAATCCTAAAGGAAATCAGTTCTGAATATTCACTGGAAGGACTGATGTTGAAGCTGAAGCTCCAATGCTTTAGCCACCTGATCTGAAGAACTGACTCACTGGAAAAGACCCTGATGCTGGGAAAGACTGAAGGCAGGAGAAGAAGGGGATGACAGAGGATGAGATGGTTGGAATGCATTACTGACTCGATGGACATGAGTTTAAGCAAGCTCCAGGAGTTGGTAATGGACAAGGAAGCCTGGCGTGCTGTGATTCATGGGGTCACAAAGAGTCGGACACGACTGAGCGACTGAACTGACCCATCAGTGAGCAGAAGTGATTAGCATACCCCTTCCAAAGGTTGGCCATTCCCGTGGAGATGTTTTGCAAGACTGCAGACCCTTTCACTTTACTTCCCCACTGCCTCTCCCTCTCTGTTCTGCCTTTTGACTTTAGTTCCTCCTTGCTTCTTTCTTTCTGACTCTATAAAGGAACCTGGCACGCAGACCCAACAGGATGGTTACTTTGAGGCGCAAGCCTGCCATCTTCTTGGCCAGTGGGCTGCCTGAATAAAGTTGCTTATCTTAACCCCTTGTCTCTCAGATTTATTGGCCTATCATGCAGCAAACGGAATGAGCCCTGACTGGGTAACACCTACAGGGGTGAGATGGTGCAGGTGGGAGGCCCAGCCGCAGCAGCGGGGCCAGGTCCCGGCTGGGCCCCAGCATCGCCCCTAGAGAGAGGCTTCTGGTCAGAGCCCATGATGGAGCAGGCTCCCCCGCGGCAGCTGCTCAGTGTGCCCGTGAACCCGCCGGCTCCCAGAGGTGCCAGGGCAGGTGCCTCAAGCCCAGGAGAGCACAGCAGAGGGGACAGCTCCTCCTGCTCACCCTCTGGATGGTCACTGGCCAAGAAGAGGAGGCCACGTGGGAGCCACAGGCAGTGCAGGTGGGGGCAGAGAGCTCAGTGGACTCGGCACAGGGACACGGTGCCTGTACCCACATGCAACTCAGCACCGGGGAGCTGGCCTTCTCCAGACTCAGGGGCAAGAAAGCACATGGGAGTCTGGACCCAAAACTGCTAAAAACAGGGATGCAAATACTCATACATGCAGGTTCACAGCAGCGGAAAGGGGAAACAGACCCGAATCCATCAAAGGCTCTGAATGAACAAACAAATGTGGCCATCACCCGGAGGAATGGCATCAGCCATAAAAGGGAGGAGGTTCTGCCACACGTTACGTGGGACACAGAGGAGCCTTGAAAACATCCACTCCGCTGAGTGACAGGCACGGTTGCCGAAGACCACAAGTAGTCATGTGATCTTGTTTTTAGGGAAACAAATCAGAAAGCCGACCTCATGGTTTCAAGGGTAGGGGTGGGCTTGGAACTGCTTTAGGGGATGAATATGTTTTGGAACTAGAGAGAGGTAATGGTCATACCACACTGTGAATGTGCTAAATTCTACCCAATAGTTTATTTTAAAAGTTAACTTTATATTAGGTAAATTTGATCTCAATCTTATCACAGGAGCTTATCAGAAAGGTCTGGGTATGAAAGCCTTCCTGGGAAACAAGGGGCACTTGAGACCCCGTCTCCCATTTCTGGGGCTATGGCCTGAAGGGCCTGCTGCTCTGGGCCCCCCAGTTACAGCTTGGGCATGTGCAGCAAAGTGGTCAACGATGGCTTAGAAGAGGCTCCCTTCAGACAGCCTGTATGATGGGTCAGCTGGAAACCGGGCAACCCCGTCCTCCAGAGGGAGGGCCACACTGGGATGAGGATCCTGGGAATGATTGCTGGAGCAGCTGCAACCTTCTAAGGAACCTGAGGCCCCAAGATTCTGGGTCACCAGCTTCCTAACAACTCATTCACAGCTGGCCCTGAAATCCAGCCTCCAGTGGATGGTACCATGGAGACTCCCCCCTCCTCCTGTATCTCATGTCAGGGGCCAACTCGTGACAATAAGTGGGGACTGTCTCCCTTGAGGATGCTACAGCAGAAAAGCAGAAGATCCCCCCATGGTTGGCCCCATGGAGTCTAGCCGCAGCCCCAGACTGCCAGCTCCAGAGACAAGGGAACCTGCTTGGTTGCTGCCTCTCCAGCTGGGTTTCTGTTCCCTACAGTCAAGTCTCTTAACCAGCCACAGACTCAGAGCTGCTCTGAGTGGAGTCCACAGGCCAGTACTGTCCCCTGGTTTTCAGGGTCCTGGAATGGTTCCTGGTTCAGGAGAGATGCTTACAAATAGAGAGGAAGACTGTGTTGCAATGTGACCCCCACATCAGTGAGAATGTCTCCTTAAACATAACATCCACAGGTCAGCCCTGATGGATGAGACACTTAGAAGACATGCGTCTTCCCCCAAAAGTGTGAGCACCCGTGCACAGGGTGGTGGTGACATCATGGTGTGATGTACATGACCACTCCTTCCGCAAAGACACTGACCTGTCACTGCCCCTGTGACAGGGACAGTCTCAGTGAGGGGTAGTGATGGAGGTGTGCAAAAACCCAGGAGCTGGGAACCTAGAACCCAGGCCCCTTCCAGAGGCTGAGCTCAGCCACCATCCGGGGACCCCCAGGCTTCTCACTTCTGAGCCTCCTCCACAATTGTTACAGACCCTTCCCACTGGTTCTTTTCAGGATCCTATAGGACATTAACCTCAAACTTTCTCAACTTCCTCTTACACACACACACACACACACACACACACACAACTGTAGTGACTGAGAAATTATGTTCTCTGGAAAAGCAAATAGCCATGGATGATTTCCAAAAATTAAGTGCAAAAAGTATGATGCTGATAGATGATCTGCTGGCAGCACAGATTCAGGGATTGCCTGGGTGGATTCTTCCTTTAAAAGGCCAGCAAACAGTGTTACATGTTGAAGCACAATCCTCCAAAAAATATGTGTTGGGTCTGAACCCCCAGTGCCTCAGAATGCGACCTTATTTGGAAATATGGTCTTTGTGGATGTCATTAGTTAAGAAGTTATACTGAAGCAGGAGAGGCCCCTAATTCAGTGACCACTGTCCCCGTAAGAAGACAGAGGTGCTCAGGAGAAGCCACGTGATGACAGAGGCAGAGACTGGAGGGAGGTGGCCACAGCCAGGTCATCCAGCAGGACCTGCAGAGGCTGGGAGCCAGGCCTAGAACGGAGGCCCTCAGAGACTTTGGAAGGAGCCAGCCCCACCCATTATGTGATCTTGGATTTGTGTCTCCAGATTTCAAGAGTATTTTCTGTTATTTTAACCACTGTTTATGGTTCTTAATGAATGTAATTCACATATATGTTCTCTTTCATATTAGAGCCCCAGATCAACCAGCTCTCAGCAATTTAAGACAATGAAGAGGGCAGGAAAAGCATTGTCCCAGGACCCAGGCCAGTGATCACCTGAGGACCAAAGCAAATGCCAGGGCCTGGAGTCCAGCTTGGGAGACCCTGAGTGGACAGGCCTGGGGCCTGGCTGGGGACCTGTGATCTTTTAAATCTCTGAAATGTTCTGGATGAGAACCAGCAGCTGAATATCATTGGCCAAAAGCCTTCCTTCCCAAGCTCTGGTCAGGACTCCTGTCCTGGTTTATACCCTGCCTCCAGAACCCAGAAGTTCTTGAACAAGAAAATAGAGAGACAAAGAAGGCCATCCAGATTAGGAAGAAACAGAATAAAAAGGGAAAATCAACTAGGATTAGGTTTAGCTGCAAGAAAGAGAAAACCCCAAAATAGCAGTACAAAGAAAATGGAAGTTTCTTTCTTTCTGGCATAAAAATGGAAGGTCAGAGCTCAAGCCTGTCCCCGCAGCTTTGCGCCAGGGTGTCCTGGGGCACCAGTTCCTTCCAGCTCCTGTCTGCATGGTCCTCATGACCCCAGGTGGTGTCTGGCTGCAGCTGCCTCCCATGTATGTCAGGCAGCTGGGTGCATACCAGGTGTTTATAAGGAGGGCATTTGACACTCCCTTTTGCATCTTATTGGGGCTTCCCTGGTAGCTCAGACAGTAAAGCGTCTGCCTGCAATGCAGGAGACCTGGGTTCGATCCCTGGGTCGGGAAGATCCCCTGGAGAAGAAAATGGTAACCCACTCCAGTATTCTTGCCTGGAGAATTCCATGGACCGAGTCCATGGAATTGCAAAGAGTCAGACATGACTGAGAGACTTCACTTCACTTCACTTTGCATCTTATTAACCAGAGTTCACTCATGCAGCCACTCTTGCTACAAGGTTGGCTGGGAACTATAGTTTTTCCTGGCAGCCACCTGTCCCCTAAAAACTGAGGGTTCTATTACCATTGAAGGAGGGAAGAACAGATATTTGGGGACAGCTAGCAGTTTCTGAATCCATACCCAGGTTTAGTTGTCTAGCCCGAGGCACCTGCTCACCTTCAGACCGAATCAGGGGTCCCCAGGACATCTGGTGCATCACGGATGCCTCACTGCTTCTCAGTGACCGAAAGTCATCACAGTTCTGTTGTTTGTATAGGAAGAAAGTGTTCACATTAGTTGAACAATGGTTATGAGAAAGGTACCCACTCTCAGGGATGTTACGCTGATTTGCACACGCTCTTTCCTGCTAGAAACGTCAAGTCACAATGGATGAGTTCAATCAGGGGGGTGGGATGTTGGGGAGGAGATCACCTGGACTGTGCCAGGCTGGATGCGTAGCAGAATGAGGGGAAGCCTAGGTAGCAGGCAGGTTGGAGGAAGTGAGATGTAGCCCCCTGAGCTGTCTCCAGTTACTAGCTCTGGCCTCATCTCAGAGTCGCCTTTGTGTTCTTCACAGCCTGCTGCAGACACTTGCTCCCTTTAACGCCTTTGCCTTACAAAAAGTTTCAGTGACATAGAATCTACTTGCTACACCCCTGTGACGGAGTGCACTGTGCCCTGCCCCCAAAGACGTTACAGTCCTAACCCCAGTACCTGTGGATGTGACCCTAGGTGGAAGCAAAGTCTTTGCAGAGGACCCAGGTAAGATGAGGCCGTTAAGGTGTATCCTAACCCAGTGTGATTGTGTCCTTGTAAACAGGGGGCATTTGCACACAGACACAGGCGTGCACAGAGGGAAGATGTGTGAATACATAGGGAGAAGGTGGCACCAACCAGGCAGAGAGCCGGACCTCAACAGAGTCTCCCCACAGCCTCAGGAGGAATAACCTGGCCGACACCTCGATCTTGGACTTCCAGCTTCCAGAGCTGTGGAAGAGAGATTTCTGCTATTTAAGCCTATGGTACTTTGTTACAGCAGGGCTTCCCAGGTGGGGTTAATGGTAAAGAACCCTCCTGCCAATGCAAGAGATGCAAAAGATGTGGATTCGATCCCTGGGTTGGGAGGATTCCCCCGGAGGAGGGTATGGCAACCCACTCCAGTATTCTTGCCTGGGAAATCCCATGGACAGAGAAGCCTAGCAGGCTAGAGTCCATAGAGTCACAAAGAGTTGGACACAACTGAAGCAATTTCGCATGCACGTATGCACATGCACACACTTTGCTACAGCAGCCCTGGGAAGATAATACAACACTTATCCCAGAGGAAGTTGGAAAGAAATATGTGCAGCCCATATTATACAGAATTTGAGAACTGGCAGCTCCTTACCCAGGCTGTCATGGCCATTAACATCCTTAGTGCTGGAGCCTCCCTGGTGGTCCAGTGACTAAGACCATCCCATGCTCCCAAAGCAGGATGCCCAGGTGTGACCCCCGGTCAGGAAACTAGATCCCACATGCCCCAACTAAGAGTTCACATGCCACAGCTAAAGATCCCGTGTGCCACTGGGAGTGGCTGCACTCCCAGTGCAGCCAAATAAATAAATAATAAGGGTCAGGGTCCCTCCATAGGCAAGCACTGTGCTCCTCTCCTCCTGTTGTTCCAGAAGGTCTTCTGCTTGAGAAATAGTAACAAGAAAACCAGGCGTCGCTGGGCTTCTTCTCCTGTGCATTCAGACAATGCCCTGCCGCTGATCACCCTGGAAACCATCCAACTTCCATGAAGAGCACAGGAACAAGCGTGCCCTCCAAAGGGAAGAGAAACAGGTAGTGGTTGACCCAGAGACCAGCAGAGCCCTCCACGCCATCCTCCACCACAGGCGACATGTGAGAGTCACTGCACCTACTCATTTGTAGACAAGGAATAACTCTCCAACCCAGGAAAGCAAAGCACATCTCACTTTCAAAGGTCTGAGGAAATGAGAATGTAAAGTTATTCGTAATCCTAGCATAAATGCTGAACAGGAAAGAAAAAAAAAAAAAAGATTAAACAGCGTAATGGATAGGATTCAGTAGTGTTCTGTTGACTTGCTAAAAAGAATTCCAAATTAAAACATTTTTACACCTAAATATGTGTTCGATCACCGTGAAGAGAGGCACTACAGCACTATGAGAAGGAAGGTCTGATGTGACGGCCAGTGGAAGGGTATGGCCCCAGGAAGGGCTCCAGTGAATCACCCAGCGACATCGGTCATCCACCCAAGGCTGTCCACCATCAAGACCTCATTTCATGCCTTTTAAAAGCCAATTCTGTGGGGCCCAGAACCTCCTCCATGAAGTAGGGCCCCAGAGCTGCCCAAACCCGGGCTTCTGATCCTGGAGCCTCCCTCCTCATAGGCTGAGCGTGAGTCCAGAGGTTTAGAATAGCAAAACACCTACTATTTTGCATGTGGCTCCGGGGGATTCCATGCAGATGCGGAGTTTGCAGTGCAAGTAGACTATGGAGTTGTTGATGAAGGAAAAGATTTTCAGCTTAAACCGGGCCTTGTTGGAATTGCCATTCTCGATCACACTCGTGTGTGTATTGGGGATGGGGCAGCTGGGAAGAGAGAAGGTGACTCATTAGTTCTAAACTGGCCCTCCTGTCCTTGTTGCCAGATGAGTTTCCTTACACTGCATCTGAGTACACCTGGAACATGCCCACAAGTCTCCAAGTAGGCAAGGATGGCTAGGTCTCCAGTGTCCAACAGGAACTGCCGAAACCCAGGTCTGTATCCACATGTATCTGGGAATTCTCTTGGGAGACTTTTTGACTGCAAGGAGGTCAAACCAGTCAACCCTAAAGAAAATCAACCCTGAATATTCATTGGAAGGACTGATGCTGAAGCTGAAGTTGCAACACTTTGGCCACCTGATGTGAAGAGTGGACTCAGTGGAAAAGACTTTGATGCTAGGAAAGATTGAGGGCAGGAGGAGAAGAGGACCACAGAGGATGAGATGGTTGGATGGCATCCCTGACTCAGTGGACGTGAGTTTGACCAGACTCCAGAAGACGATGAGGACAGAGGACCCTGGTGTGCTGCAGTTCATGGGGTGGCAAAGAGTCAGACACGGCTGAGCAACAACAGCAGAATCAGACTACACAGCAAGGGGAAGGTGCCCGGTGACCCTGAGCCCTCACCTGTTGTTAATGAAACCAAACATGACTGGGTCCCTGGCATTGCTGGATGGCGTGGCCCAGCACTCGGTCAGGACCACCTTCAGGTTGCTTTTCTGTTTATAGAGCCCTACTTCAATCTTGACATCATCGCTGGCAGACACGCTGTAATTTTGAGGAATCGGAGAGTCTCCAATAAATAACTGCATTTCAGTGATGAAACTTCCAGCGCCGTGGAGGTCCTCAATGATGGTGTAAACCCTGCAAGACAGAGTGTTGTTTGCAGGGGTCTGCTTCTTTGACCCACTTGTTCCTGTTCCTCCCCAAAGTGCAACTCCAAAGAAGGGTGGAAATAAAAGAAGACCATCCAGTGAGAACAAGCAGAGAAAGGCTATTTTTTTCCCCAAGCTGGCTGGAGCTGGGGCCAGCCCTGGTCACTAGAGCTTGGTGGAGACCTGAAGGCAGGCAGAGGAGGGGTGAGTTTCACAGGGGACAGGGGAGCTCAGGTGTGCCCTGATGGCATCCTATGTGACTGGCTAGGGGAGCAGACCTGACTTTCTCTGGTTGGTTCAAACTGGAAAAGGGGACAAATCTAGGGAAACTGGCAGTTAATCAAGCCCTGGCCAGTATCCTATGTTCGGTCTTTCAGAAGGGTCTTCAAGTGACTGAAGTGCCGGGGTCCAGCCCCGGTGGAACCAGGGTGATTCGAAGGAGAGACGGAATAGGCGAGGAAAAACTTATAAAGAAATATAAAGGAGATTAGAAGAAATAGTATAGTAGGAAAATTAAGTGGAGAAAAGAGGCTGAATAACTTGGTTTACGGAGAAAGCCAATAAAGCTCCAGACAAGGGGCTTGCACCATCTACGTGGGGCCGCCGGCGCCCGCTCGAATAGTGGAGAGTGCCCCTCCTTGGGCACCCTCGCGGATCTTGAAAGCCAGGGCAGGTAAGTAGACTTGGAGGACCACTCCGCTCCAGGTGGGAATTCAGCCTGAAGTTAGAGTAAAGAGGAGGAGGAGGGAGAAGAGAAAAGGGTGAGAGAAAGAGACATGNCACCACCGTAGTGGTCAAGTTCTGAGAACAATAGGAAGTGAGTGAGCTCCCGGGCCCGGGTCAGCCCCCAACGTGGCTGCCAATCACAGCTCTGGGTGCAGGGGCTGTTTAAAGTTTATCCCCTCCAAGTGTGAAAACGCTGACAACTTTTCCCCCAGTATAAATTAAGGAATGATGCTAAAGCTGAAACTCCAGTACTTTGGCCACCTCATGTGAAGAGCTGACTCATTGGAAAAGACTCTGATGCTGGGAGGGATTGGGGGCAGGAGGAGAAGGGGATGACCGAGGATGAGATGGCCAGATGGCATCAAGGAGTCAATGGACATGAGTCTGAGTGAACTCCAGGAGATGGTGATGAACAGGGAGGCCTGGCATGCTGCGATTCATGGGGTCGCAAAGAGTCGGACACGACTGAGCGACTGAACTGAACTGAACTGAAATTGCAAAAGAGAACTTAAGATTGGGACACCTGATTTAGCCTATTTCCTGTGCTCCTTTTCTGCATTAAAAGAGAAACAGAGACAAACTAGATCAGATACCCTAAACAGCAGATCAGGCTCCTGCCCAAATAATCCTCAAAGGGATTTCTGAAAATGAGAGTGCAGAGCCCTCACCGAAGAAATCAAGTTAAAATAAATCGGTTAAAGTCCATGACTCAGAAAACTGCATTGTAATTTTGCAGAGAATTTTGCACAGAACCAAAGATCCAGAGGGCAACCTAAAGAAAATGAATGTGATCTGGAAGAGGACTGGGGGATGTGAGGTGATAATGCAGTTCACGCCTGAGGACACGAGTCCCCAGGGATCATTGTCATGCCTGTTAGTATTAACGAGGTTAAGCCCATAAACAGAAGCGCAGAGCAAATCGGTTTCATGCTAGGGAAATGACCCCAAGGTCAGCTGGCATTTAGGACTGGCTGCTCAGAATGTGAATGTTTAGCAGAAAAAAAAGAAAAGAGGTTTTCAGACAGTTGTGTACCAACCAGTACAAGGAGATGGGCTTGCCAACATCAAAGAGAGTTCTGAAATTTCTCCAGAGTCAAAAGCAGAGATGAAAACCTTGAGATGGGCAGTTTCATCATTTGATTCAGTGGAGAGAGCGTTGTAGGAGGAGATTAAGAATTTCTGTGAAAATTGCCATCGTTAGAAGTCGCTCAGTTGTGTCCGACTCTTTGCAACCCCAATAGACTGTAGCCTACCAGGCTCCTCTGTCCATGGGATTTTCCAGGCAATAGTACTGGAGTGGATTGCCGTTTCCTTCTCCAGGGGATCTTCCCAACCCAGGGCTCGAACCCGGGTCTCCCACATTGTAGACAGACGCTTAACCGTCTGAGCCACCAGGGAAGTCCTGCCATCGTTATACTGAAGCCAAAGTTTTGTTTGACAAAATGCCTGAAGTTGTAATTATCTGTTTGAGTTGCTTTACTTGCTAGTGGCTTGGAGTTTGATTGCCATGATAGTGGCTCCCCCAAGATCAGTACCCCTTATTGACACCTTCAAAAGTATCACCAGAAGGACAGAGCTCAGGACCAACCAAGAACAGCCTGGGTGACCTGCGGTTGCAACACTTACTGTGCATCATGGCCAGCAGTGGGCCTTGTTCTGCTTCTGTTAAAGTCACCAACCTTACCAGTTTAGAACTAGACAAGGGGAATTTTGTGTGAAGAGGAAACAAGAGGCGTGGCTGAGAATTATGCCAATGAAGAAGCTGGAATCAGAGTTGGTGGAAATACACAGCCGAGTAAAGTAAATGTTACCGGACTGCTTGAAGGACAATAGAGCAAAGCAGAGTATGAGCCACGTGACAAATGGCCTAATCCTGATAAGGCTGCCAGTAGAGTATCTGCTGAAAACAGAGATTCCGAGATTACCAATACTAATGTGACCTGTGCCTCTAACTGACGAGAAACCCAATGGACAATTAAGCCTTGACTTGAGTGGGTCTGAAAACAAAACTTCATCTGCAGGACAAAGCTTAGAGGAGTAGGGAGGGAATTGTCTGCTCTCTGATGATCAGGAAGTTCCTGAACAGAAGGACATTTTGAATTATCTTTCCTTCTACAGCTACTGCATCTACTCCTTACTTGCTGTTTTATAATAAATTATAGAATGAGTATGTTTTACTTGTATGCATATTAAACAGACCTGGACAAACTGGTAAAGTTGTTTACATCAAAGAATCTTCAGCTCTTTAACATCACACTGAAAGCTGAAAGCATTTCCTCTAAGATCAGCAGCAAAACAAGAATGCTCACTGTCACCACTTTTATTCAACATAGTATTGAGTCCTAGTCACGACAATTAGACAAGGAAAAAATAGAAGGAATCCAAATTAGAAAGAAAGAAAGTGAAAGTCACTCATGCCTGACTCTTTGTGACCCCGTGGACTATGCAGTCCATGGAATTCTCCAGGCCAGAATACTGGAGTGGGTAGCCTTTCCCTTCTCCAGGGGATCTTCCCAACCCAGGGATCAAGCCCAGGTCTCCCACATTGCAGGCAGATTCTTTACCCGCTGAGCCACAAAGGAAGTTCAAGAATACTGGAGTGGGTAGAATAGCCCTTCTCCAGGAGATCTTCCCAACCCAGGAATTGAACCAGGGTTTCCTGCACAGAAGATGGATTATTTACCAACTGACCTATCAGGGAAGCCCCAAAATCCTAAAGACATCACCAAAAAAAACCCTCATCAATGAAGTCAGTAAAGTTGCAGAAACATAATTAATATATAGAAATCTGCTGCATTTCTGTACACTAACAGGAACTATTAAACTAACTAATAAGCTATCAGAAAGAGAAAACAATCTCATTTACAATTATATCAAAAAATAAAATTAAAAACCTAGGAATAAATTTTAGTAAGGAGGTAAACTACTTGTACTCAGAAAACTGTAAGACTGATCAAAGCAACTGGAGCCAACACAGACAGATGGACAGATATACTGTGGGCATGGACTGGAAGAATTAATATTGTTAACATGACCATTCTAGGCATGGTCATAGGCAATCCTTATCAAAATAACCAATGGCATCTTTCACAGAACTAGAACAAAAATAATCTAAAATTTGTATGGAAACATAAAGACCCCAAGCAACCAAAACAATCCTTAGAAAGAAGAAAAAAAAACTGGAAGTATCATACTTCCTGACTTTAGACTATACTACAAAGCTACAGTAATTAAAATAGCATGGTATTGGCACCTAAACCGACACATAGATCTATGGATCAGAGTAGAGAGCCTAGGAGTTAACCTACACTTACTTGGGAAATTAATCTATGAGAATACAAGGAGGATAAATCAACTTTTCCAAAAAATTGTTTTGGGAAAACTAGACAGCTACATGCCAAAAATCAAACTGGTTTACTCTCATGCCATGCAAAAAAAAAAAAAAAAGTCCAAAATGGATACAGACTTAAATGTTAAATCTGAAACCATAAAATTTGTGGAAGAAAACATAGGCAGTATGCTCTTTGAAATCAGTCTTATTAGTATTTTTTGATATGTCTTCTCAGGAAACGGAAACAAAAGCAACAGTAAACAATTCCTGGGTCAGGAAGATCCTCTGGAGAAGGAAATGGCAACCCATTCCAGTATTCTTGCCTGGAAAATCCCATGGACAGAGGAATCTGGTAGACTGCAGTCCGTGGGATTGCAAGAATCAGACAAAACTTAGCAACTAACCCACCACATACCTGATAAGGGGTTAATATCTAAGACATACAAAGAACTCACACAACTTAACATCAAAAAAACAAACCCAATTTAAAAATGGGCACAGGATCTGAATAACCCTAAAAGATGATGCTATCAAAATGTTACAGTCAATATGTCAGCAAATCTGGAAGGCCCAGTAGTAGTAGTGGCCACAGGACTGGAAAAGGTCAGTCCTCATCCCAATTCCCAAGAAGGGTAGTGCTAAAGAATGCGCTGAGCATTAGACAATTGCATTCACCTCCCATGCTAATAAGGTTGTGCCTAAGAATTTGCATGCTAGTCTTCAGCATTATGCGAATCAAGTACTTTGAGTGAGTGAGTGAAGTCGCTCAGTCGTGTCCGACTCTTTGCGACCCCATGGACTGTAGCCTACCAGGCTCCTCGGTCCATGGAATTCTCCAGGCAAGAATACTGAGGTGGGTTGCCATTTCCTTCTCCAGGAGGTCTTCCCAACTCAGGGATCGAACCCAAGTCTCCTGCATTGTAGGCAGATGCTTTACCATCTGAGCCACCAGGGAAGTACTTCAAGATGTACAAAATGAGTTTTCAAAAAGGCAGAGGAACCAGATATTGAATTGCCAACTTTCGCTGGATCATAGAGAAAGCAAGGGAATTCCGGAAAAACATCTACCTCTGTTTCATCAACTACACTAAAGCCTTTGACTTTGTGGATCAAAACAAACTGTGGAAAGCTCTTAAAGAGATGGAAATACCATACCATCTTAGCTGTCTCCTGAGAAACCTGTTTATGGGTAAAAAAGCAACAGTTAGAACCCTGTATAGAACAACTGACTGGTTCAGGGTTGAGAAAGGAGTACCACAGGGCTGTCTGCTGTCACCCTGTTTATTTAATCTATATGCTGAGCACATCATGAGAAATGCCAGGCTGGATGAGTTACAAGCTGGAATCAAGATAGGCGGGAGAAACATCAACAACCTCAGATATGCAGATGATACCACTTAAACGGCAGAAAGCAAAGAGGAACTAAAGAACCGCTTGATGAAGGTGAAGGAGGAGAGTGAAAAAGCTGGCCTAAAACTAAATATTAAAAAAAACTAAGATCATGGCATCCAGCCCCATCACTTCATGGCAAATAGAAGGGGAAAATGTGGAAGCAGTGACAGATTTCTTGGGCTCTAAAATCACTGCAGATGGTGACTGCAGCCGTGAAATCAGAAGATGATTGCTTCCGAGCAGGAAAGCTATGACAAACCTAGACAGTGTGTTGAAAAGCAGAGACATTACTCTGCCGACAAAGGTCCATATGGTCAAGGATATAGTCTCCCGAGTGGTCACGTACTGTGAGAGCTAGACTGTAAAGAAGGCAGAGTGCCAATAAATTGATGCCTTCGAACTGTGGGGTTGGAAAATACTTCTATGAGTCCCTTGGACAGCAAGAGATCCAACCAGTCAACCTTAAAGGAAATCAATCCTGCATACTCATTAGAAAGACTGATGCTGAAGCTGAAGCTCCAGTATTTTGATCACCTGATTCGAACAGCCAACTAAATGGAAAAGTCCCTGATGCTGGGAAAGACTGAGGGCAGGAGGAGAAGAGGGCATCAGAGGATGAGATGCCTGGATGGCATCACTGATGCAATGGACATGAACTTGGGCAAACTCTGGGAGATGGTGAGGGACAGGGAGGCAGAGGGACAGGGATCGCAAAGAGTCAGTCGTGACAGGACGACTGAACAACGATATACATAGTGGAGTACTTCTGAGCCATGAAAAACGAATGGAATTTCGCCATTTACAACAACGTGCGTGGACCTAGAGGGTATCATGCTGAAGGAAATAAGTCAGACAGAAAAAGGCAAATGCTATATGTTATCCCTTGTGTGTGAAATCTAAAATACAAAACAAATAAACAAACATAATAAAATAGAAAGAGTTACAGAGACAGAGAACAGAGTGGTTGCCAGGAGGAAGGGAGGAGGATGAGAGAAATAGGTGAAGGAGAGTAAGAGATTCAAACTTCCAGCTACAAAATGAATGAGTCACGGTATGAAATGTACAGTGTGGAGCATATAGTCAATAGCTAGTTAATACCTTCGTATGGTGACATATCAGAACTAGACTTACATGTGGTCATTTTGAAATGCATAGAAATATTGAATTACTATGTTGCCACAGATACTAACAGTGTTATAGATCAATTACACTTCAAAAAGAAACAAACAAACATAGAAAAAGAGATTAGATTTGTGGTTACCAGAGGCAGGAATGAGAGGGGGAATTGGATGAGGGTGATGGGAAGGTACAAACTTGCAGTTATAAGATGAATAAGTACTAGAGAGGTAAGATGTATCAAACCTCATATGTATCACAACATAATACGTATAATTAGCCCTGCTGCACTTTATACATGAAAGTTGTTAGAGAGTAAATCCTCAGAGCTCTTATCCCAAGGAAAAACAACTTTTTCTATTTTTTAAATTTTGTATCTATATGAGATGATGGACGGTCACTACACTTATTGTGATAAGTATTTCATGAGGTATGTAGGCCTGTGTGTGTGTGTGTGTGTGTGTGTGTGTGTGCTCAGTCATATGTAACTCTTTGTGACCCCATGGACTGTAGCCCATCTGGCTTCTCTGTCCATGGGATCTCCCAGGCAAGAATACTGGAGTGGGTTGCCATCTCCTCCTCCATGGGGATCTTCCTGACCCAGGGACTGAACCGGGGTCTGCTGTGATGCAGGTGGATTCCTTGCCTTCTAAGCCACCAGGGTAGTCCCGAGTCATTTTGGTATATACCTTAAATTTCTACAGTGCTGTATGTCAGCTACCTCTCAATAAAATTGGAAGAAAACATTTTTTAAAGAATCTTTTGTTCTTGGATAGTACTGGTCTCTCTAGGTTATTATACAAACACTGAAATTAGAGTGAAAGTCATCATAATTTTTAGGGTTCATTTTCCTTGGTAGAGACTCCAGATGCATTAGCGTCTAGGAACAAAGTCACACAGGTTCTTAAGTGAACGATTCAAAATGAAAACATTTAAACATCTTTGAATTTACACCTATCTCCTATGATTGCTGTTTAAAATAAAGTGCTTGTGTTCATATCTCCAGGCTTCCCAAGCAGAGCTGTGGTAAAGAATCCTCCTGCCAATGCAGGAGACACAGTCGATGTGGGTTCAATCCCTGGGTCAGGAAGATCCCCTGGAAAAGGAAATGGCAGCCCACGCCAGTATTCTAGCCTGGCCAGTTCCATGGACAGAGGAGACTGGTGGGAGTCAGACACAACTGATTTGTGAAGCACGCACGCATGTTCATCTTTCCACGTTTTTGAGTGATCTGCATGCTGTTTATAAGTTCCGTGTTTTTTCAGTTCATTAACAGAATCTCATGGAGCACATCTGGTTTTACAAAGCCATAAAGTCACATCTTGGATGGGCTTTATTAAAGACAACGAATCTAGAACACATACCCTCACAGCGGTGGACATCGTGCGCCTTGACTCAAGTTGAAAACTGCCTCAGAAAACCTGGGCAGTTTCCTTGTGTTGTCGTACGAATTTTACACAAATTATGGAGATGATTCTGTACTCCAGGAAATCTCTGGGGCGTGGGCTCATTTCTATCTCTTCCAGGGCTGTGCTGCGCTCGATCACTCATGTCTGACTCTTTGAGACGCCGTGGACTGTAGCCTGCCAGTCTCCTCTGTCCAGGGGATTTTCCAGGCAAGAACACTGGAGTGGGTTGCCATTTCCTCCTCCAGAGGATCTTCCCGACCCAGGGATCAAATCCACGTGTTCCGTCTCCTGCATTGGCAAGCAGCTTCTTTGAGAAGCCGCTTGAGACACCAGGGAAACCCTATCTCTTCCTAGCCAGATCTAAATCATCTGTATAGAGTGAATCAAACTCAGAACTGAGACCCTAAATTTCACTTTTATTAAAAACTAGGAAGCCAATAAAATTTAACCAAAAATAAAAGGAGGCAGAACCCACTAACAGCATATACTCTGCTGTATTTGTATAAGGAAGCCTTGGGGAGAATCTTAGTTTTTGACAAATTTCAAAACACTTAAGAGCTCCTGTGGCTTCCAGGGCTTGGATATGACTCATAAGACATGAATTTCCTTTTGTTCTGAATGGGCTCCGAGTCTTACTGAATTTAATTGCTCAACCAGGTGTCTGTCCAGCTCAGAAAAACAAGCAAGCAGGAGAGCTGACAACTGCAGCCTTCTCCTTGTCTCTGGGCCCCTGTCTGCCCTCCAGTCGTTTGGGCGGCGACGATTCCCCGACAGGGCAGCCCAGGGCTCCTGCCGCCTGAGCACCACAGGCAGGAGCATATTATTTCTCATATCTTTCCCTGGTTCTACAAGGCCCGCACCAAAGTGGCCCCAAGAACCTCGGCAGCAGCTTCGCCTCCCCTCTCTGTGCACACACCTGCATGTGAGAGTCTTAGGGATCTTTAAGAAGGAGAACCAGAACCCTGGTTGTTTTCTGGTTGTACCGGTCTATGAAGAGGGTCGGAGGGGGGCTGAGGAATGCTGTGGTCACCAGAAGCATCCTAACTGGTCCTTCAACCCAGGGGCCCTGTCTGTGGGTCTGAGACCCCCCCAAGGGGCAGCCAGGCCCACAGGTCCCCGCTGACCTCCAGCTGCCTGGCCCATCCTTGGCCCAGGGTCTGGCATCGAGGCGGGCTGGCACTCTGAGCTGTGGTTGCACCATGTCTCCAACCTCCCCTCCCCCAGCCCATCCCACTCAGGCCCTGGGTCATGTCCGGGCCTCCTGCTTAGCACAACACTGATTCTGACCCTTTCAGCCCAAGATGCCACCTCCCTGTGCCCTAGACTTGGGGTCATCAGCAAGCTCAGGCCAGCCTGTGCCCAGGCTCCCCCTCCCCACAAGGGAGCTCACCCAGGGCTCCAGCCAGAGCCTCTGAGGGTCCCACCCTGTGCCAATGAGACCCTTGGAGCGGCAGAGTCACAGAGGCTACAGGGTCCTCGGAGGCCAGGCAACCTCGACCTTGCCCTACTACCCCTTAGACCTTGGTGAGCTTCCAGGTCCCATTGATTAAACATGGATAATAATACGCAGGGGCTTCCCTAGTGGCTCAGAGGGTAAAGCCTCTGCCTGCAATGCAGGAGACCTGGGTTTGATCCTGGGTCAGAAAGATCCCCTGGAGAAGGAAATGGCAACCCACTCTAGTACTCTTGCCTGGAAAATTCCATGATGGAGGAGCCTGGTAGGCTACAGTCCATGGGGTCGCAAAGAGTCAGACATGACTGAACGACTTCACTTTCTTTCTTTCTAATAATACCAGCCTGGCGCTGATGAGGGAGCTAAATACCCAGCCAGCAGGTCCCAGCACCCTCCCCACCTCTGTTTTAGGAAATGAAGCCAAAGACCCTCAGGGCCCTCCCCACCCAGCAGCGCAGTTAACCCAGCTTTTTCCCTGATAAGGACTACCCTCCCAAGGGCCATGGCCAACCCCCTGCGAGACCCTCCCCAGCCTGCCTCCAAAAGGGGACCCTTCCCCTTGGTGAGGCCCTCCCACCCAGAGCCCAGCCTTTCCCACTGGCCAGAGCCACTTAGATACCCTGCATCATGTGAATTCCCGACCTCCCTCATCAGCCACCACCACTTGTCCCTGGCCACAGGCATGGTTCCCTTCATAGGTCCCTTGGGACCATTTCAGCCTCCTTTCACAGGCTCCCTGCAGAGGTCTCTCCCCACCCTGGGGCACGAGCCAGGTGCTGGGCTAAGTGCTGGCCTGGCCCCACCCAGCTTTACTGGGCAATGGCCCCCACTCCATGCCAGGACCAAACATTTCTCCAAGGACAACCTGCTCGGGGCTGCTTCTTCTCCCCAAGTCCCGGCGCTGTCTGAACCCACAGAATGCATTGCTACTGCCTGGTGTGGCCCCGAAAGCAGAGCCCTTGTGCTCAGGGGCCAAATGTGGGGAGCAGGGGAGGGAGGGTGGGGGGAAGCAGGAGTGTAACCGTGGCCTAGAGACAGCCTTCAGAGACTCAGGACCTGGAGCCGTCAGCCCGCCATATGGGGATGCCGCAAACCAGAGATGCGGAGGGGGGCCCAGGAGCCTGGCCCAGAGTCACCCCAGCAGTCGGTGGCGGGGGGAGGCCAAGAGCCCCTCTCTGCACGTGAGATGTGAATGCCTTCTGGCCAGGACAAGCCCACTCCCCACACTGCACCGCAGAGGAAAGACCCTCAAATATGATTTTGGATGGCCCTCCCGCCAGGTAACCCCCACCAATGCACTCACACACACAATTATTCATACATTCTTCACAAACATCCCCCCCAACACATGTGAACACTGACACATTGTCATACACAAACACACATGCACACACAGGCTCCCAGCTTTCCTGCCACTTCACACACAACCGCTGACACACGTGCACATGGACACGTTCTCATACACAAACACACGTGCACACACAGGTTCTCATACACGTGCACACAGAGGTTCTCATACACAAACACACGTGCACACACAGGTTCTCATACACAAACACACGTGCACACACAGGTTCTCATACACAAACACATGTGCACACACAGGTTCTCAAACACAAACACACATGCACACAGACACCTCCTCATACACATGCACACGTGCACACGCATGCACACACAGGCTGCCGGCTTTCCTGCCCTCTCCTCCTTCACTAGCTCTCCTTCTGGCCGTGCATCCAAATCACCGGGAGGGGTTTACAAACGCTGACTTCATACCTGTTCCCACATGAGAACTCCACCCTGTTCTAACCCCTGGCTCGGTTCTGCACTCAGAGTCAGAGACCCCGGAGTGCAGCGTCTTCCCAGTCCCCCAGGCCAGATGCTGACCCTCCCCACCCCGAGATCAGACGCCCGGAGCCTTCTCCCCAGCCTCACGCTCTGCAGGGAGGTCCCGCACTCGCTCCACGCAGCTGCCAGGGTCACGTGTGTGCTGTTTCGGTCGCTGATGTTGCAGGACGGCTGCCCCAGGTAGAGCGAGGACTCGGGGATGCCCTCCTGCTGCAGGAAGCGCCTCTGGATGACAATAGCCACCTTCTCGATCTCACAGAGCACCTTGACCGCCCCAGTCAGGTTCAGCCGTGGGGAGAGGCCCTGGCCGGCAGGGCGGGCACCTTGCACAGAGGCAGCTCCAGCTCCCGTTGGGGTCGGGGGCTGTTCTGGGCCAGGGGCCTGGGTTGTGTTACCAGGAGAGTCACCTGCAAGACAGGAGGAGACAGAAGCATAGAGTGGGTCTGTGTTTGGGGTCAGCCACGTGAGCCCGGCCAGCGGGGTGGCACAGGGCGGGAGGGTGTGGGCAGAAGGTGGACAGCAGATGGGAAGCACTCGCAGCCTGCAGCCATGCATGATGAGGTTACACACACCAGCACGGCTGCACACACACGCGTGCTGCATGTTCCCACCAGCCCACGCAGCTGGGCATGCCCTGGCTCCCTTTTGCCGCCGTGGCCGGGGAACTGTGGGGCCCTCTGCCCTCCCAGGCTAACACTGGGCATGTGATGAGTCCATGGACTTGGGACCAGCCATCACCCCCTGGGGGCCCCTGAGTCTTCTCTGTAAAATGGGTTATGAGAGACTTCTATGGTGGTCCAGTGGTTAAGAATCTGTCTGCCAGTGCAGGGGACACGGGTTCTATCCCTGGTGCAGGGAAGATCCCACATGCCACAGAGCAACTAAGACCTTGTGCCTCAACTAGAGAGTAGCCCCTGCTCGCAGTAACCATAGAAACCCACGCGCAGCACCAAAGGCCCAGTGCAGCCAAAAATAAAGTAAATAAGTAAGTAAAACGGGTTAAGGAAGTTTACTCTGGATCCTCAGATTCCTCACTCCTGCTCAGCTTCCTGCTTCCCTCGAAGCACACTCACTTTCAACCTCTGGGAGACCACGAGGCTCTGTAAGAACATCCCCCATCCTCTGAGGGCAGACCCAGGACACGCTCAGCCCTCCCGGGGCCTCTGCTACAGCCCAGCTCCACCACCTGCCCCGCAACCCTGCCATCCCATCTCCAGGCGCTCACCAGCTGCCCGGCCCCAGGCGGCAGCCCAAATCCCTGTTGCCAGTGCCCACAGCCTTCTCAGCTGGCCTCACCTGGCCGCGCTGAGCAGCTGCTCCGGCTCTCCCGCACAACTCCTGCAAGCACTAGCTGCAGCCAGCCCAGGCTGTGTGCCTGGACTCTGCCCCCCTCCACAGCTCTGTCCTCACTGCTGTACCCACCACCACACCCCACCCTGCAGCAGCCCCCTCTGCCAGATGATGACTGCTGCTGCTGCTGCTGCTAAGTCGCTTCAGTCGTGTCCGACTCTGTGCGACCCCATAGACGGCAGCCCACCAGGCTCCCCCGTCCCTGGGATTCTCCAGGCAAAAACACTGGAGTGGGTTGCCATTTCCTTCTCCAATGTATGAAAGTGGAAAGTGAAAAATGAAAGTGAAGTCGCTCAGTCGTGTCCAACTCTTAGCGACCTCATGGACTGCAGCCTACCAGGCCCCTCCATCCATGGGATTTTCCAGGCAAGAGTACTGGAGTGGGGTGCCATTGCCTTCTCCCGGACAACTGAGCCATCCTTTAAGACTGGCGCTAAGACACCTCTTTCCTGACCACACCCTGACCACACCCATGGGACTGAAGCAACTTAGTGTCCTCTGGGCCTCCTGCTTCTACCTCAGGTAGCCCACATCTTGCATCCCCTGAGGCATCGTGTTTGCTCCTATAAACATCTGACTCCTCGTCTGACCACAGATCCCTAGAGGGCAGGGGTCATCTCAGGGTCAACAGTGAGTCCACAAAGGTCCCATTTAGTGGAAGAAGTGCTGCATGGACAGTGGGGCTGAGTGGAACGATTGCCATGTGTCGTTTGTCACACAGACTTGGGTTTTGAAAGATCATCTTTGAGCGTCTGAGAGGACACACCTGAGTGGTTGTGTGTGTTTTCTCATCACGGGCATCAGAAGAAGCACTTAGGAGACGAGGTGCCTCCAGAAGGCTGGAGCTGTGTGGAAGGATGGGGAGGCACCAGAACATATACATGTGCACACACAGGCACACCCATGCACAAGTACACACATATGTATCTACACATGCACATGTGTGGCACACACATGCACACACACACTCCAGAAACTTGCCCAGGACTTAAAAATATGTTGACCTCATTTAGAAAAGACGCAGTTTGGGAATGAGTGTCCTTAAAAGAACAGACTATCTGATGGTATTCCAGACAAAGGATCCGGATACTATTACCTTCACAGGGTCTTCCAGAAAATTCCACCAGGAGGTCAGGGGCGCCTCCCTCGCAGCTGCAGGTGAAGGAGCCCAGCGTGTTGTGGCAGGCAGAGCCCGGGGCACAGTCATCCTCCTGGCTTGCACACTCATCATAATCTGCAGCATGCAGAAAGCAAGACAGGAAACCCTCATGGGGACCTGAGCATCGCGGCCGTGCCATGGTTCACAGCAGCTTGATGGGGAAGGTGCATCTTGAGGAGTAAAGTTAAAATTATCAAGTGACAGCAAAGATGACCAGTTCTGGAGGCCTCAAGAGCAGGGTGGCACCTTGAATTTCGGGGGATGGGGTGGGAGCAGGTGGCAGACAGTCTACTAAGACTGTTCTGGAAGGAGGATTCCTGGACCCGGGGATGCTGGTGTGGGGAGGGGCACAGCAGCATCCCGTCAGCTCCCTAGACCGGAGACAAGGAGGACCCCACCCCCACCCTGGTCTCAGGCAGAGGGACCCCGCCGCCCACCTGCTCTCATCTCGACACTCAGTTACTCATCTTATTAGCAATAATGCAGCTTTACAAAAAAAAGAATGGATAAAAACTCAAAGGGCTTGGCAAAGCCTTCCATCTTGGTGTTTCATCTTTTACATACCATCTATTTGGGTCTTTTGTACCTGTGTCTATTGCGTTCTTAGTATTTTCTTACCAATGCAATTGATCACTCTATATTTGGGATATAATTCTTCACCAGATTGTTGAAGCTATTTTTTGGTCTGTTGCTTGTTTTACAATGGTGACTATTTTGTTTGATATGAGAGCTTGAAGTTTTTATAGAGGTAGCTATTCCAGTCTTTTTCTCCATAGGCTTAACCCTTCTCATTCCAAAAATCAGAAAAATATTCATCTATATTGTCTTTGATTTTACCCATACATATAACTCTAAGCCTTTTATCATGTATTCTTGGGCCTGGTATGTGCTAAGGATGGAATTGTGTGCCCTCAAAATCTATATGTTGAAGCCTTGACACCCAGTAGGACTGCAATTCGAGATGGGCCCTTCAGAAGATAATTAAAGTTAGCTGAGATCATAAGAGAGGGGTGCTGATCTGATTAGGACTGATGGCCTTATATAAGAGACACCAGAGCTCTCTCTATATACACAGAGAGGAAAGGCCACTCAAGGACATAGCCGCAGGGTGGCCCCTACATGTCAGGAGAGGGCCCTCACCAAAATCAGCTGGCATCCAGTGTCTAGAATTGTGAGACAATAAATGTCTGCTGTTTAAGTCACTCTGTCCATGGTTTTTGTTTTGTTTTGTTTTTTAATGACAGCTTGAGCTGACCAATACAATATGAGAAGAGACTCTAAACGGCCTCTACTCCCTGCTTTTGTCTTCAATTATTCTTCCTAGGATCTCCTTGGCAACTGTGCTGGGAAGGAAGTCTGGCTGCAGAGAGGGGCCTGTCTGCCCTCTGTCCAGCCCACTGAAGAGCAGCAGAGGAGGAAGGAGCAGGACGCAGAAGGGAGGCAGTGTCCCTGGGCCCCCTGGCAGGTTCACCAGAAGATGTTTTCAACCCTTACACCTTTTCAAAAAAACCATAGTACCAATAAGAGAGACAAGGGTCCTATAGGTTTCCATTTTGATCTCACACAGGGAAGCCCTTACGAGGAGGCACATCTTCAGAAACAAAGCCAGTGGGGGGATTTTGCTGCCTCCTTTAGGGAGTGAGTCTCCATCGGGGCCTGGCCTCCACCTACCCCCTATGAAGGTGTCGCCTCTGACCACCTCCAGCAGAGAGGTGTTCCAAAAGGCGGCCAGGAACGCAGCAGACACCTCCCGGACATCCATGTCTGCGGTGACCAGCAAGGTGAACTCCACCACGACGCTGCCGTTGGAGATGCGGGTCACTTCTATGCGCACCCCACCTGTGTCCAGGTGCTGAAGCATGAAAGCTGGCAAGGAATTCCGCACCTTCAGAGAAACAGGGCTGGTGAGAAGAGCTGCCCGCTGAGAGAGGAGACAGGGTCCTCGTTCTAAAATGATTCCTCTGGGGACTGTGGCCAGCAGCAAGGCTGGCCTTGGGAAAGGCGTCAAAGCCACGGGTCAGCTCTGGCCTGGTCCCCAGGCCCAGCACAAATACCAGTGGAGTCTGAGACAGTGAGCCCTGTCCTCCCCGCTGACCAGCCGGTCAGCACAGGGCTGAGTGTGAGTTTGAGTGAACTCCGGGAGATGGTGATGGACAGGGAGGCCTGGCGTGCTGTGATTCATGGGGTTGCAAAGAGTCGGACACGACTGAGAGACTGAACTCACTGACTGACTGATGGGGCTCGTAACCTGGTAGGGGGCTCACGAGGGCAGTTAGGATCTGCTGATCACTCTTGGCTCAGAGCCGTGGGTGTGGGGGATGGCTGAGCAAGTGGTCAAAGGGAGGGACCCCACCTCCCCCACTTGCTTTGTTCCAGAACAGTCCTTGTGATTCTCACGCTGCAGGACATTCCCCTTCCTTTTCGCCACCTGCCTTTCTGAAGACCGCTTCCCTTGAGCATCCTAGCTGTTGTTGCTGTTCAGTTGCTTAGTCGTGTCCGACTGTTCACGACCTCATGGACTGCAGCACACCAGGCTTCCTTGTCCTTCACTATCTTCTGGAGCTTACTCAAACGCCTGTCCATTGAATCAGTGATACCACCCAACCATCTCAACCTCTGTCGTCCCCTTCTCCTCCTGCTTTCAATCTTTCCCAGCATCAGGTTCTTTTCCAGTGAGGCAGCTCTTAGCATCAGGTGACCAAAGTATTGGAGCTTCATTATCAGTCCTTCCAATGAAGATTCAGGACCAATTTCCTTTAGGATTGACTAGTTGGATCTCCTTACTGTCCAAGGGACTCTCAAGAGCCCTGCCCTTATAACCCTTGCTTAGAACCCTGTAATAACCATATTATAATAACCATATTATTCCATTCTAACCTATCATGGCCTAAATGCCTAGAAAACTACCCCCATCATATGATGAACTTTGAGTGGTCCATATAGTGCAAATCTGCCATGGAAAAGCCCACCTCCATGGTTTGTCCTCATAAGAATACCTCATCTGCGTCTAAGCTGCATGAGGTTCAGGCACAGGCTTGTGGACTCCCAGCCTTAGGACAGCCAATGTGAGCATATCACCCACGAGAGACTGGATGCTCGGGAGACCCCAAAGCCGCCTGCAGTCACGTGGCTGCCACCAATGTCATTGGAAGAGCTGGTCTTCTCTGTCTCTCTTTCTTTCTCTCTGGGATTTCCAGAGAGGGCTCTGTCAGAGCCTTGGGTTAAAGTCACTCTTGTCTGCATTACAAGCCAGTCTCAAAGCAAAGTTCCAAGCCCCTTGCTAGGAAGTGACAAGGAAAACAGCGACACATTATCCCACAACATCCCAAAATGTGTCCTAATGTCCTATGTAGGTGTTAAGTTGCACAATTGTTTGCTATCCAGAAATTCCAGATAGCAAGCTGTCCCCCCAAATAGGCAAAAATATGAAATGTTTTTAAAAAGAAAGGTTAATCAAGGAACTTGAGTCTCATGAGGCCACTAGAGCCGTGTGATCTGATCTCGGTGACTGTTGCTTACTGTGATATGTCTTGTCGTTAGGGGCCTCCCAGGTGGCTCAGTGGTAAAGAATCCACCTGCCAATGCAGGAGACACAGGCTCAACTCCTGGTTCAGCAAGATCCCCTGCAGGAGGGCACGCCAACCCACGCCAGTATGCTTGCCGGGAGAATCCCATGGGCGGAGGAGCCTGGTGGCCGGGCTACAGTCCGTTCAGTTACTAAGTTGTCTCTGACTCTGCAACCCATGGACTAGAGCACACCAGGCTCCCCCGTCCTTCACTATCTCCTGGAGTTTGTTCAAATTCATGTCCGTCGAGTCAGTGATGCTACCTCAACATCCTCTGCCGTTTTCTTCTCCTTTCACCTTCAATCTTTCCCAGCATCAGGGTCTTTTCCAGTGAGTTGACTCTGCATCAGGTCACTAAAGTAGTAGAGCTTCAACTTCAGCATCAGTCCTCCAATGAATATTCAGGGTTGAATTCCTCTAAGATTGACTGGTTTGATCTCCTTGCAGTCCAAGGGACCCTCAACAGTCTTCTCCAGCACCACAATTTGAAAGCATCAATTCTTTGGCACTCAGCCTTCTATATGGTCCAACTGGTGATGTGCAACTATCGTTTAACCCAAGGAAGCTGGTGATACACACGTGAATCAGACCATCAACAGCTCTCGAATCCATCCACACACTGGACCAGGAGCTGGGGACCTCAAGATAAATAAAGCAGAATCCCAGACCCCAAAGATCACCAATGGGATGGTTCCTGGAGGCAGTATGCCTATTTTATCAGTAACGCTGATGGGGTTGAAAAGAATCACCAAACATCACAGCCACCAGCATTGCTGAGGCTTTGTCCTGCTACGACTCCACCAATAGGTGGCGCTGCCAAGCTCTCTCAGTTCTGCATCTTAAACTCCCAGAGCAAGGAAAAGCTAAAATATCTCAGATGCCCTCTATGCCAGCGGTCCCAACCTTTTTGGCACCAGGGGCCGGTTTTGTGGGAGACAAATGTTCCACAGACCTGGGGGAGACGGTCTGGGATGATTCAAGCACGTTACATCAATTGTGCCCTCTATCTCCATTATTACTACTCCAGCTCCATCTCAGATCTCCAGGCGTTAGATCCTGGAGGCTGGGGACTCCTGCTCTATGCAAACAAGATCTCAGCTAGTGCACTCTCTATTCAGAGGGTAACCTAACCACCAGCAAAAATAACATATTGCTACTCTAAATAAATTCTTACAATATACATTCTTTGGGATGCCAAAAGATGCCAAAGGGGTTGCAGAGTGCACTGCAACAAAGAGAAGGGAAAAGAATTTTTTTAAGGCTAGAATCACAGCGGCATTATTCCCAATTGCCAAAAAGTGGAAGCAACCCAAATGTTCATCAGTGGATGATGGATAAACAGAACGTAGTCTGTCTTTACAGAGGAATATTACCCGGCCATAAAAACGAATGAAGTTCTGATATTGGTACAACAGGGATGAACCTTGAAGATATTATACCCAATAAAATAAGCCAGACAGAAAAGTCATGTATTGTATGATTCCATTTCTGTGAAATATCCAGAACAGGCAAATCCATAGAGACTGAAAGAACACATCTGGTTCCAGGGGCAGAGAGAAGGGGAGATGAAGAGCTAAACGGGTTTCTTTCTCAGAGGATGAAAACGTTCTGGAATTAGATGGTGGTGATGGCTGCACAATTTTGCAAACTGTCTAAACCGCTGGATCCTGCACTTTAAAAGAGTGAGTTTTATGATGTGTGAAATAGATCTCAATTTGTAAATGCTTTTCCTTTTTAAGGCACAGGGTAGGCTTTCTTCTCCACAGGGTCCCACATCAACAGAGACTTTGAACTGAAAACAACGTGAAGCAGAGGAAAAGGTGTGTCCCTCACCGGCTGGTGTGTCTGTTTAATGACAGATTGGAACACACAGGCCCTTCAGCAGAGCTGGATGCCCCAGCTTCCTCCAGAAATGAGGAGTCTATGGCCCTCCTCAGTCAAGCCTGAATCCCCATTGGCTGTTCAGGATGCTACCACCTCCCTCCTTCACATCCCAGGAGAAAATAAGGACCAATTCTACCAACTTACCGTCCTCAAGAAGAGCTCTAGGAAGGCCTGGGACTGCTCGCTGCTGGTGTTGCTGAAGGATTCTAAATACCTGACGTTCACTATTCTGACTTTCCCACTGAGCTTCTGAGCCACTGCAGGTTGGAGAATAAACATGTTTGCCATGGTAAGTGTCAGATAACAGGTTATCATCTCTGTCTTAATAGTAGTATTTTCACATCAGTCAGGAAGAACATCAAAGGGAGGCTGGTTTGCACCCTATAAAGAAGGAACAGCACCTGGTATGTATAGACACAGCCCCTCGGGTCCAGAGGACAGTGGGACGAAGCCTGGAAACAGACAGAGGCCTTTCTGGAGCCACAGAACCAGATCAGCCCTTGCACCTTGGACTCGTCCCGCCAGCAGCGACCTCCCCTCCTCCGGCTCACCGTGAACTTGCACTTAGCACCCTCACCCACCGCCTCCTCTCTAAATCCCAGTCCACAGTGAAGTCCTGCTTTAAAGCATATAAACAAAAGTTCTAGACATTTCTGACTGCACCCTAATGGGACATCTTAGGTATCACCCAAGGGGTGCACACCCCACCTTAGAGATGACTGTTACCAATTCTTGGATGGCTGCCCAAGATTTGATAACTAATCTGCAACACCAGGCCTGCCCTTGGCTGCTCAGGCAAGTTAGATGTTCAAGAAAATATGTGGATGACAAATGCTAATGAGGAGAAAGGAGGAATATTATCTGAATATATACCTATCGACAAGAATCACCTTCACCTTAGGATTGCGCTGGTGGTCCAGTGGTTAGGAATCCTCCCTCTTACACAGGGAACTAACACAGGTTTGTGTTAGTAGTTAAGAATCCTCCTTCTAACACAGGGGACTCAGGTTTGATCCCTGGTCGGGGAACTAAGATTTCACATGACTTGGGGCAACTAACCGGCGCTCTATACCTACTGAGCCCACACTCCGCAACTTGAGACGCCCTCACAAGCCACAAGCTCTCACAAGCTTGTATAGCACATGAGCACCACAACGAAATCCCAGCCCCCCACCCCCACCACAAAAAAAATCAGCTCCACCTTATTAGTGTCTATTAATACATTTGACTTGCTTAATTCTGCTCCCCTCTCTTTTACTCTGCAGCCCTAGGCTCAGGGTGGGGCACACTCACAGATCTATCCATCATCTTTCCTGAAGGCCATGTCCACTAGGAGTGAGAGAGGTCAGAGAAATCGCATAACCAGAACTGCACAAGTGCCGCAGTAGCTCTAGTGAAGAACCTGTCTGCTGATGCAGGAAATGAAAGAGGGCCTGGGTCAGGAAGTTCCCCTGGAGAAGGGCATGACTAGCCACTCCAGTGTTCTTGCCTGGAAAATCCCATAGGCAGACGAGCCTGGCGGGCTACAGTCCACGGAGTCGCAGAGTCGGACAAAACTGAGCGCCCAGCACAGCACTGTGCCCATTTCCCGGCCGCGTACCCGTGAGGACATAGGTGATTGAGGGCCTGCAACCTCTGCAGAGTCTGGATACTGTGCAAAGCAGCCTCTTTGCCCACCACCTGTCCCTGAAACGGGGCTTCCTTGGTGGATCAGATGGTAAAGAGTCTGCCTGCAGTGCATGAAACCTGCACATGGGTCAGGAAGATCCCCTGGAGAAGGAAATGGCAACCCACTCCAGTAGCCTTGCCAGGAAAATTCCATGGGCAGAGGAGCCTGGCAGGCTACAGTCCATGGGGTCCCAAAGAGTCGAACGTGACTGAGAGACTTCACTCATTCATTCACTTGTCCCTGAAATAAGCCCCCTCCCATATGGCCTTTGAACCCCAGCTGAGGAAGAAGCGAGCCAGGTGTTCCTACACTGAGAAGAGAGGAAAGCCAACATCCATACATTTTTTATGCAGCTGTTTTAAACCTCCACCCACTGAAACCTCTCTCCTACTTTTTCTCCTCCCTTTAAGAACCCATGGTGACATGGTTTCTAGAGCCTGTTACCTGTCCTCACTTTCAGCTGGGCTTTGGCACTTTCTTGCCCACATGTTCTGGCCACGATCTCCACCAGGTACAGGACGCCGGGCTCCAGGCCTGACAGCATCAGGCTTGCTTTCTGTGTCTGCAGATGCATGGTGGAGCTCCGAGCAGAAACCAGGCTGAGCTGGAAAGTAGGGCGCAGAGTGGGATCTGCCACCCAGGCCACATGAAAGCCCGTGCTGGTCACATTGGAGACAGTGACCCTTCCAATAGGGATGGGAGCTGAGAAGTGGAATATAAACGTCCCTGATTAAAATCAATCCAACGTTCCCAGTAACAGGAAGGATAAGCTTCACCCCACCATGCGGGGACACGAACATCCTCAGGGGACGTCAAGTCCACTTGCCTCCAGCTGCATGCTCCGGTGCAGGGTCCCTGGATTGCCCCCTGAGCCCTGGGCTCCCAGACATGGCTTCCCTGCCCTCAGGCTGGCTCTGTGTCCACCCTGAGGTCCCAGGACCTCCAGAAACAAAGTTTCCTTGAGGAGGTTCTGGGCGGTTCCTCCAGGAGTCCCCCTCTTCTGGGGAAGTCCCCCCAGGCAGACTTCCCAAGGAATTAGCCAGGTGGCCATTGCTAGTCACAGACCATTCCTGCAGGTGACTTGTGGCTGTTTATGCCGGCTTAAGAGTTTAGTCTGGAATCCAGCCTTTTGCAGCAGAGGACACGCATCATTGGAGCCACAGCTGACAGTGGGTTCCATGTGGACGAAGTCCAGGGTCAGACTGGCTTGGGGAACTCACACAAGGGTGCCAGGGCTATCTCCTTCCATGGGAGCTGCATCGCCAGGCCTATTGCCCTCTCAGAGTGGCCACTTGGCTCCTGGGGTATCACCCTGGACTATTGACGATGGCCAAACCTCTGCAGGTAATGGGTGATGTGGAGCTGCTGGGGGCGGTGTGGCTGCGGGTGGCGGGAGGAATACAGAACTGCTGGGGACTGCAGCGGGCTTGAGGGTGCAGCACTGCCGGGGTCTGTACCTGGATGAGGGGTGCAGCACTGTTGGAGAGGTGCAGAAAGGTTGGGGCCCAACACTACTGGGGGGAAGCGCCCCCGTGCTCAGGGCCCTTAATGCAACACCTGCTTGATTTCCTGCTCCTGCTGTTGGCCAACGGGGAAGCAGGAAGGGGGAGGACAGGGCTGGAGAGAAAGAGGGGACACCAAGTTCTCACCCTAACTAGACTGGGAGCTGGCCTCTCGGGGACTGGGTGTGCTGCAGTGGGTCTACATAGCATAAAATAAGGGACCACCCAGTGCTGCTGATGGCCCTGGACTGTGTGAGCCTTTGCTTAGAGCTCACACACCAGGTGGCCCCACATAGCCCCAGGACGCACTCTCCCAGCCACTTACCGCAGGCTGGGGTCTTCAGAGATGCAGGCGTGGGGGCCAAAGGCTGGTCTGGGGAGCTGAAGAGCCCAGGGTCCAAGTTCTGTGCCCATGTGGGATCCAGAGGTGCTGGGGGTGTGTCCCTCATGGGGAGGCTGGAGTGCCACTCAATGTGGCCCGTGGGATCCGGGGCAGGAGTGGGCCTGAATGGCAGCTCCACAGTAGAGTTAGGGGGTGACTGTCCAGGGGTGTCTGTCAGGCTGTCCGTGGCCCCAAGAGAGGAGCTATTGGTTGGCCCAGGAACCCTGGGGGAGAAGGCCACCCTGCTGGCCGTCCACTGGCTGGTCCCCAGGCCTGGGGCCACGCTGGCCTTCTCCATGCCATGCCCGGTGCTATTACCACTGTGGCTGCCCAAGCTGCTGACTCCTCTCCTGGGTGGGAGCCCTAGGGTCCAGGCCTGGCCTGCTGCAGGGGTGCTCCATAGGTGTCCAGGGCCGGAGGACAAGGCAGGGGTCTCCAGACTGAAGGATGTTGTTTCTGTGCTGGGAACTGAGGCTGTGGCCTCTGACACTGGAGACGGCACATCCATGGGACTCTCCATGTCACCTGCCAAGACACAGCCAGGCTCAGACAGGGCATCTGGTCTACCCTGACCAAGCGCACCCACCCCCCAGGGGACCTCAAGGGGGACACAGGCTGTCCCAGTGGGTGATTCAGAGTGTTTAACAGGACCCATGTTTTTGGTTTCCCAAGAACTCTCTTGAAAGGCCAGAGGGCTTCTTCATTTTGACAAGTGAGGATGCCCCTACCATGAGTAAGGGGTCCACCCAGTGACTGCAGAATCAGAACATAAATGCAAGGCTTGGTTCCTGCAGACCTCAGATGGGTGCATCTGACCCTTAAGAAACTTGGACAGTTTCCCCTGAATGTGTGCTCAGTGTGGGGGTGGGTGCTGGTCACTCTTACCAGCCTGCTGGGCCTTACACTTGTAAGAAAAAGGATTGGAGGGCAGGACAGTATACACAGTAGGTAAGGACTAGAGGCTTGTTCCCTAGGGAAAAATTCTCTGCTGCTGCTTCCAGCCAGAAGGCTTTAGCAGGGATGGCAGAGCAGACAGGTGGCTGAGCATCTCCACTGCCCACCTGCCCCCAAAGCAGACATTGCTAGTCAATCACAGCACTGCGAATCTGTACATGACCTCCTCCTGCTTCTTAGCTCAGCACTCCAGGTATCCCCAACCAGCTGGTCAGAACCGCACCCTATCCCCAGAATCTTGGGGCCGAGATGTGCCTAGAATGGGGCTCAGAGGCCTCACCTCGAGGCCTTCTCCATGCTTACCTGGGCTCCTACCCCTCTCAGGATCTGGGCCACCCAGGAAGGGGCCACCCTCTCCCTCCAGGGGTTTCATCAGGACCTTCTCAGGCCTTTTCATTCAAAAAAATAATTTAAAATCATACTTTAAAACTGTATTGGTCCAGGGGCTTCCCTGGTGGCTCAGTGGAAAAGAATCCACCTGCCAATGCAGGAGATACAAGTTCGATCCCTGATCTGGGAAGTTCCCACGTGCCACAGAGCAACTGAGCCTGTGCACCAAAACTGCTGAGCCAGTGCTCTACAGCCCAGATGGCTGCAACTACTGAGGCCTGAGTGCCCTAGAGCCCATGCTCTGAAACAAGAGAAGCCACCACAAGGAGAAGCTGGTGTACTGCAAACAGTGTGCATGGCAGCAGAGACCCAGCAGAGCCAAAAATAAATAAATTTTCTGAAAACTGCCTTGGTATAAAGACTAGGTTCATAATTGATATTTACTATTACTATATTATTTTTTTCTTTCGGTTCTAAAAGGAATTAAATCATTCTCATGGGTCCCTAACAGTATGTGGGCCCCAGGCACTGTCCCCACCCTGCTGGATGGAGGTCGGCCCTGCTTCAGCCCAGGCCCTCAGGGCGGGGGCTCAGCCCAGAGCTGGGGGTAGGGAAGGAGCGCACCGCGGCAGTCCCGGCCCGGTCTGGAGGGGTTGGCGTCCCTGGCTGTCCGGCAGCGGCAGGTGTAGGAGCCCTCGAGGTTGATGCACTGGGCCGCAGGCGAGCAGTCGTGCTCCAGGCTATCTGCACACTCATCCCAGTCTGCGGGCGGGAGGGAGCGAGGATGTGAGTGAACACGGCCACGTGGTAAGAACACGGCAGAGGCTGCTCAGAGAACAGAGTAGTGGCGGCATCGAGTTCTCCATGACCATCTTTTCCGAGAAAGCACAGAAGGCTGGGGCAGGGTGTCAGTGAGGCCCTGGTATCCAGCACCCGGTGTGGGGGTGGGGGCCCTGCACAGAGCCCTCCCATAAGCTTCCATCTGAACCAAGGACCACCTGAACAGAGTGTCTGCCTGCCTCCACCGCTGTCTGATCTGCAGCCAGAGACCAGGCAACGTCGGTTCCTTTGTGGGTACTAGCGTCCACGGGCTTCCCTCATAGATCAATTGGTAAAGAATCTGCCTGCAATGCAGGAGACCTGGGTTCGTTTCCTGGGTTGGGAAGATCCCCTGGAAAAGGAAAGGGCAATCCACTCCAGTATTCTTGCCTGGAACATCCCATGGACAGAGGAACCTGGTGGGCTACAGTCTTTGGGGTCGCAAGAGGCAGACACAACTTGGTGACTAAACCACCAAACCACCGCCACCAGCGCCCACAGGTGTGAATATAGTCCCGTCTTGTTTATTCTTTGCTCCCAAGGGGCTGTCTCTTCTCTCTGATGTGCCAGCATCCCTTAATATTTAGTGTCTCAAGAAATAAACAGGAAAATAACTGAGCCAGGAGGTGTCCAGTCACTACAACAGGAACCTTCTGAGACCCAGGACGGCCCTTGCACACCTCCTCTCCAGGTCTGGGAAATGACCAAGAGAGACTCAGAGGCCTCGAGCCACCAGAAGCCCTGAACCTTCTGATCTGGACAAAGTGGGCTGTTAAGTGAGCCCTGTAAATCCCCCCAAAGCCTCCCGTCCTTTCTCAGCCAGGGCCAGCTTTAGGGAAAACTCATCAGGAGCATCCCACCCCCCTCCTTCTCCCACCACCCCCTCTCCTCCCCCTCTTCTGGGCCCCCTGGTCACCTCCAGCCCCACGTGCGGCCCTGCTGGAGGAAAGAATCTGATAGCTTTGGGCATGTTGACTCATGACTGATTGATAAGGTGCTATGGGAGAGTAAGCAGGATAAAACCTTAAGGAAGAAAGCCAAACAAATGTCACTTATATGGGAAATCTGAAAAAAAAAAGGGGGGGGGGCGGTACAAATGAACTTATTTACAAAACAGAGAGAGTCGCAGATGTAGAAAACCACCTTTTGGTTACAAGGGGAAAGAGGGAAGGGATAGACTGGGATTGACATGCACAGTACACACCCTGCTGTGTAATAAAATCGATAACTAATAAGGACCTACCGTATTGCACAGAGAACTCTGTACAATCTATGTATATGTATTTCCAGCAGTTTTTCCAGTAGTCAGGTACGGATGTAATAGTTGGACCATAAAGAAGGCTGAGCCATGAAGACTTGATCCTTTTGAACTATAGTACTAGAAAAGACTCTTGAGAGTCCCTTGGACAGTAAGATCAAACCAGTCAATCCTAAAGGAAATCAACCCTGAATCTCATTAGAAGGACTGATGCTGAAGGTGAAGTTCCAATACTTTGGTCACCTGATGTGAAGAGCCAATCTATTAGAAAAGACCCTGATGCTGGGAAAGATTGAGGGCAGGAGGAGAAGGGGACGACAGAGGATAAGACGGTTGGATGGCGTCACTGACTCAGTGGACATGGGTTTGAGCAAACTCTGGGAAAGAGTAAAGATAGGGAAGCCTGGTCAAGAGAGGTCGAAAAAGTTGGACACGACTTAGCTACTGAAGAACAACAAATGTATATGTAAAACTAATTCACTTTGCGGTACGCCCAAAACTAACACAACATCGTAAATCAACTATACTCCAATTTAAAAGTAAACAAAAATAAAATACCCAAGCTCTATCTCCTGGGAGGAGCCAGGTGGGGGAGCAGTCTTCCCCGAGCCCTGGAAATCCATCCTTCAGGTCTGGCTCTGTGGGTCACTGCCTGTCCCACCCCCACTCCAAGAGAACAGGCAGCTCTGAGCAGAGTCACCCTCTGTCATCAGGGGAAGCTGGGTACCTTGAGGGGGCTGAGGGTCCCTATGAGGGGTGGTCACCAGCCCTCTGCACAGGTTTCCCAAGAGCTGCAGGGCAGGTTCCCTGGCCAGGCTCAGGGTACCCGAGGAGCCTGGACTTGGCTCGGCTTTGAGTTTGAAGATAAGGCAGAAAAGGTTCAGTTTTGTGCAGAAAAAGCTCTGCAGCCGGGTTCTCAGAGGCCTGTTTTCTGGTTTTCAGTTTTGCTTCATGTGATCACAGAAGACCAGTAGGCTCATCAGCTGATGCACAGTTACACCCTGACCCTGGGCTCCCCACTGGCCCAGATCCCCTGGAGTGCTGCCCAACCTCCAGCCTGCAGTGGCTCAAAGGTGCTGATGGTTCAGGCCAGGGCTAGAGCCAGGCCAGCCGGGGCAGACAACCACGAGGAGAATGGAGGCCCCAGTGAGACCTGAGTCCAATCCGCAGAGCTTCGGAGGTTATCGTGGGGAGGTGGTTCCCTGCTCACTCAGCCAGCACAGGGCTCAGGAGCAGGCTGGAGCAACTCTGTCTTGTACCAAAGCCTGGGGCCGTGCAGATCTCGGCTTCGGACCTGTGAGCTGTGGGAGCTGCCGAGCAGCCTTCGTGCCTCCAGGACCGCCAGACAAGGATGTAGACAGGATCCCCTATGGGGCCTGCGCTCTGCTCCTGCCGGCAGGAAGCTGGGACGAGGGTGTGGCCCCCTGACCAGAGGAAGGGGAGGCCATGGGAGAGTTGTAACTCCCCACGTAACCCTCAGGAATGAGGCAGGGAGGCCCAAGGACAAGCCACCCCATCCCGGAAAAGGCAGGCTCCTTGGGAGGCTCCAAGCTGTCTCGGAGGCCCAGGTGGCCTTTGGGGGTGAAGCCTGCCTGGTCAGAGCCCTCAGCTCTTCCTGGGGGCGGGCATCAGAGTCTCACTCAAGAAGGCAGGTGGGCACAGAGAACTGGGTTCTAATGGCAGCTGGTGCCAAAGGCAGTGCCACCGATGGTGGAGAAAGAGCCCCATCAGCAGGTCAGGGGGATGGGGACAGTCCCAGGGCCAGGATCCCCTGCCCACACCTTCTCCCACTGCCCGCAGAGGTGCCAGGAAGGGCCCTTGCATCTGCGAGGCTGTCAGGGGCCCTTGTCGATGGGACGTTTTGGGGAGCGTGGCTGGGCCTGTCCTGAGCTCACAGGGGGAGGCGCTGCTGCCCGGGCACTGCGGTGACCCAGGGGACTCCTCACACTGAACGGTGCCTCCATCAGGGCCTCGCTGGGCCGAGGTCTGCACACAGCATGGCGGCATGAAGGGGCCACATGGACACACGTGGAGGCCCAGTGGGTCGTCTGCACTTGGAGCAGGTGAGCAGCACAGCCCTTTCTGAGCAGAGTTTTAGGAAGGGGTGGGGGCGAAGGCTGGAGAGACAAGGGGAACAAGGGGAAGGAGGAGTGGGGAGGACCGATGGGGGACCGTCCAGGCCCGAGAACTCTTTCAAAGTACGGAAGCAGGTCCTAGAGCAGCATTACCCCGACGTGTTGGGCGGTGCTGTCAGATGTGCGCCGGGCAGCTGCTAACTGCCCCCCATCCCCCTCAGCACTCCCTCGTTTACCCACGAGGTGGGATGTGTCCTCGCCTTCCCATCTCCCAGATGAGTACACTGAGGCCCAGGAGGCAAAGTCCTTTGTACAGTGGCCCACGGCGAGCCAGCATCAGAGCTGGGATTCCACCACAGCCAGCCTCCCTCACTGGGTAGAGTGGACAGGATCTGAGAACCAGGGTGCTGCTCAACACTGGGCCTCCCCGCACATGTACAGCATCCCAGAGGAAGACCAGGGCAGGCGGCCACCCAGTGTCTTGGGGGGAACGGGCCTCAGGGAAGACATGAGGTCATGACAACATGATGGCCACGCTGCTGGGACCTGGTCATCTGCAAAAACCCTTCTTCCAAATACAATCACATCTGAAGTTCTGTGTTCTCTTATTTTGCAGGATCACCATTCAACCCACAGCCTCACTTGATGAGGATATGGAGTAACCTAAGCCTTGATGCTGGGAGGTGTGGCTGGGAGGCACCTCGAGGAGGGCTGGATCTTCCAAAGATGGTTCAGATCTGCCTCAGGTGGGCCCTGGGGGATCGACCCACAGGCTGCCTGGCGTCTGCCTGGCACTTGGCCTCTGAGCCCAGGCAGGCAGAGCTCATCATGTTAGAGAGGGCCGCCACCATGTCCATTCCCGTGGGGGTGAGTGACAGAGAGACGGCAGGCTAAGCAGACAGCGTGCCCCAGGTGTGACACTCCAGCGGCACTTTCCCTGCCTTCGTGGGTAGGGGGAGGTTGGGACAGCAAGCCGGAAGGGGCTGAGCTCACAGGCGCTGGCAGCACCCACTCCACTGAGGGGTCAGCCATGCCCAGACTGAGCCGCACACAGGCTTTTTGATGTAGAGACTGTGGTGCCCTCACACGCGAGGGAACTGCATCCCCAAGCGGACGGCGAAGCCTTCCTGACATGACAGCTCACTGTCTCTGTCATCTCTGTAGCTCTGTCTCTCCAGGTCCCTGTCTCTCCCCACCCAGGCCACCCTGGATCCCCTGCATCTCTCTCTGTGTCTCTCGGTGTCTCTGTCTTATCCCTGACTCTGACCCCCTGCTCCCCCATCTCTCACTGCCCCTGCCCCTGCCCTTCCCCCACTCTCTCTGTTTCTCCATCTCCCCCTCTTCCCTGCTCTGTGACTTCCTGCGTCACCAAGTCAAATTACAGGTGTTTGGGTTAATGACATAGCCCCCCATGCTGGCGAGTCGCACAGCGGCCAGCTGGCACTGGGCCCCCACGCAGACCCAGGAAGCTCCTGCTCTTGGCCCCCTGTGATTGCTCCAGCCTGGTTCTACCCTGGGTTCCGGGCCCTCTGCAGATGAGAGGCTCTGTCCAAGGGAGTGAGAGTCCCCAGGCCCCACAGGTCACTTCTCCTGTCAGAAATAGGAGGCGTGGGATACACGTGGGCTCCATGGTTTGGGGGGACTGGCCCCAGGCCCCAGTTCCCAAGGAGGAACACAGAATAAGGACTCACATTTCATTTACTTTATCTACCTTTTGGGCTTCCCAGGTGGCGCTAGTGATTAAAATCCCGCCTGCCACTGCAGGAGACACAAGAGACCCAGGTTCTGTCCCTGGGTGGGGAAGATCCCCTGGAAGGGCATGGCAACCCACTCCAGTATTTTCGCCTGGAGAATCTCATGAGCTGAAGAGCCTGGTGAGCTTTGCCCACAGGGTCCCAAAGAGTCAGACATGACTGAAGTGATTTACCACCACCACCATCTACCTTTTGGAATAAAGTGAATGTTGACCAGAACTGATGCAGCCTAGACTCAAGGGCATGAGGGTGGCATGCCCAGGGTGCGGGGAGGGGGACCCACCTTGCACATGTGTCCCCTGCTGGTCAACCTGGAACACGGTGCTTGCCCACAGAGCTGGGAGCAGGGGAGCCAGCGTGGACACGCCCACTGGGAACTCAGGGTCCCACACGGTCAGCCTGAGCTTCACCACCACACTTCCAGTCTGGAGAGACACGACCTGCAACCTCAGCTTCCCTCTTCGATACAAGTCAGAAACGGCCGGCGGCAAGGAGGCGGCGACCTGGCCCGGGAGAGGCGACAGATGCTCAGATGGAGCACACTTTTCCATCAAGGTCTTCACTGCTCACTGGGGCCCCCGGAGTGGCACATGGATAGTGCACAGAATCCAAGGGTCCCCTTCATGACCAAGAGGAGGCTCCCACTCACCCACCTCTTGGGGCAACAGTGTCACCCCCCAGATGACTGGAGCCCAGGGAGAGTGGGCCAGGCCTCATCAGTCTTTCTGAGGACGCCGAGACCATGAGAGTCAACTCCCCGTCCTGCAGCCCTAGATGCACGGCCCACTCCCCGTGCCCCGGAAACCAGTGTGCAGGTTAACATGTGTGTGAGAGGCAAACAGAGAGTTGGGTTGACTGGTGGACTGGTGGAATGACCAAGAGGAGCAATCTCATGGCTCTTTGGCACTCTCCCTTCTCCCTGGGCTGTATCCTCAGGAAACACAGGCACCAACAGGTGCTCAGGGCAGCCTGTGCCAGAGCAAGGAGACCCCAACCCCTCCCCACCACTCCTGCACCCACCGGCCAATCACTGCTAACGAGTAGGAAGAATTCTCCAAGAAAGGTCAAAAACTGTCCCCCACCCCCACAGGTGAATGTAGAGAGGCAACCCTCCTTCAGGGTGTCCCATTTCCACACATCCTGCAAGTGGAACTTGCAGGACTTCTTTCTTGCTCCAGAATATCTTTCCAAGAAACCTGTGTGATGAGCGCCTTGGGAGAGAGAGGCTGGCCCAATCCAGAGCAAGGGCAGACCTATTCACTGTCTGATGTCGCAAAGATAACGTCTCTTGGGAGCTCCTTGGTGGTCCAGTGGCTAAGACTCCAGGCTCCCAATGTAGGGGGGCTGTGTGCGACCCCTGATCAGGGAACTACAAGCCACATGTGACAGCAAAGTAGACATAAAAATAAAAATAAAAGCAAGTATATTCATTGGAAGGACTGATTCTGAAGCTGAAGCTCCAATACTTTGGCCACCTGATGTGGCAAGCCTATTCATTGGAAAAGACACTGATGATGGGAAAGATTGAGGACAGGAGGAGAAGGGAGTGACAGAGGATGAGATGGTTGGATGGCATCATTGACTGAATAGACATGAGTTTGAGCAAACTGTGGGAGATGATGAAAGACAGGGAAGCTTGGCTTGCTGCATTTTATGGGGTCGCAAAGAGCTGGACACGACTCAGCAACTGAGCAACAAATATTAAAAGAAACGATTAGGTCTCTTTCTGCAAGGTTTAGGCAGGTTTGCACGGGGATCGTCAGCAGTGGTCAGAGGTCCTGCATGTGCATCAACCACATGCAGAGGGAACCGGGTTCCCTCTGTGTCACCCGCTCGGGACTTGGGGGCCAGCAGGGGACCTGGCACCCATCTGATGCTCATGCTGCCTGCTCTGCTGTGAGCAATGAAGTCCTTATCTCTGATCCAGGCATCTCGTGTCCTCTGCCAGCGTCCATCCAATAGTCTAACTTACTAGCTTGCAGGCAGGGCGAAATCCTAGACCTTTCATAGTTTCTGACAGTTCAGCATTTTGTTCTTTTCTCCTACTCAGCTTATGAGGATAGAAGATAGTTGCTACTGGCCCTGTTCTCCCAAGCCTTATGCTGGTGACTCCCCTCAACCCCAGGGAGGGATGGATGCTGTGATGCCTGGTAAATACTTCTTCAGTGAAGCTGCCCCTAAGCTGCAGGAGGGCAGCAGCCCCAGAGCCCCCAGATGGAAAGTTCAACAGAAAACCCAGCTAAGCCATCAAGTGGTCCAGCGCGTTTGAACCCAAGATGCTTTGGCCCCAAATCTAGGTAAGTTACCCACAAAAGGGATATTTTGAGTAATTACTATGGGATTTGAGACTGCCCCCTCCCCAGCCCTGGTGACAGGTGCTCGTCCCACACCCGCACTGACCTCCCACTGGGTTTCTGGCTCGGACCCTTGGAAACCCCTCTCCCAGGCTTTACCTCATGCATCAGTTGCTGGGAGAAGTCCTGGAACTCAGGGCTCCCGCGGTCCAGCAGCCCCTCCATCACGCTGCGGTTTAGGATCCTGACCGTGATTTCAAACACTTGGGCATCTGAGACAGACAATAATGTGAGTTAGCTGAAATCCGTGAGCTTTTCTGTTAACATTTTCCAATTTCCCTTACTCTTTGGAGGGGAGGGGCTTTAGAAAACAGATTGAGGCATGAGTCTCAGGTTGGTGGCCACATTAGGAGAAACCAACATAAGGAATATTATACATCTACACTGGCATAATGGAAACTCAGATGCAAACACACCTTTAGAGCCAGAGCAGGGGAACGAGGTATAAATGTCACATAGTTCATAGCAGCGGGAACTGGTCAACCAGCCACATAGACTATGAAGACCCCTCCCTCCAGCAATTCCTCACAAGATGTGGCCGCTGCTTTCCTCGGCCTGGATCACAAGTGCATGTCCCACCCTCTCAGGTGACCAGTTCATCCTGATTTGCCCAGGAATTTCTGGTTTTCCCAAAATAGAATTCCCACCTCTCCAGGGCCCACTCCAGGGCAAAATGGTAGGATTGGTCAGCCTACAAGGAAAGCATCCTTTCCTGTGGACATAAGCGAAGCTGGAAGCCTCAAGGTGGGATGTGGGAGCTTACGTACATCTCTTTCATTATCAAAAATGAAGCCCACACCCATAGCAGATGCTGCAGCAGCTCTAATGACCTACAGGCCACTCACACTTCTTTCCCACCCTGGCTCTCTCCACTAGCCAGCAAGGGCAGAATTTATCACCGCTGCACATACACAGCCCCAGAAATGTCCCCAAGGTTGAATAGTGCCCATTTCTAGACCAGGGCTCCTCTGAACCTTCTCCCACCTCAGCAAGAGAAACGAATGAACCTTGAGGCCCAGGATTCCCGAGCTCCAGCCCTGTCCACATCACAGAGTGGTAGGTATCCACCAGTGCTTGGGAAACCCGGATTCACCCTGAGGCCCTGGGTCTCCATTGCTACAATAATCTCCACTGCCTCCAACATAGCAGGCTTGTACCAGTGTCAAATTAATTAGATAAGACCTCTAAAGCCAATCAAGCTTCTTAAAAAAAAAAAAAAAAAGGCTCTGCAAATAGAAGGTATTTTNCAAGGTGGGATGTGGGAGCTTACGTACATCTCTTTCATTATCAAAAATGAAGCCCACACCCATAGCAGATGCTGCAGCAGCTCTAATGACCTACAGGCCACTCACACTTCTTTCCCACCCTGGCTCTCTCCACTAGCCAGCAAGGGCAGAATTTATCACCGCTGCACATACACAGCCCCAGAAATGTCCCCAAGGTTGAATAGTGCCCATTTCTAGACCAGGGCTCCTCTGAACCTTCTCCCACCTCAGCAAGAGAAACGAATGAACCTTGAGGCCCAGGATTCCCGAGCTCCAGCCCTGTCCACATCACAGAGTGGTAGGTATCCACCAGTGCTTGGGAAACCCGGATTCACCCTGAGGCCCTGGGTCTCCATTGCTACAATAATCTCCACTGCCTCCAACATAGCAGGCTTGTACCAGTGTCAAATTAATTAGATAAGACCTCTAAAGCCAATCAAGCTTCTTAAAAAAAAAAAAAAAANGAAAGAGAATCAGCTGGGGAATGAATAAGCTGGGAATCAGGAGTCTTCTGGAATCTTCCAAATTATCTATCCTGCATTGGAAGAGAGGATAGGGGGCACAGAGTCAGTGGGAGTGGTGGGGAGCTACGTGTTCCTACTACAGGTCCCAGCAGAGATGAATTTGCACTGGGATGTTGGCTCCGTAAATGGTCATGTCTGAGGCAAGCTAGTGGGAGGTAGAGGGCAGAGGGCAGAAGACAGAAGCCAGCAGGGACTCAGAAGGGCTGGGCCACCCCCAGGATGACCCACAGGGATGAGCCCCTCCCACCCCTGTCTCCTTAAAGGGAAGTGAGTGTCCCCCCCCATTTTCTTCATGGAACAATTTGAAAATAAAACAAGAAGAGGAGATGGTACCATTTTGGAAATTGGAGGCTTGTGCAAAGTCAAGGGCTTATGTTTTTTGCATGGCTAGGGCTCTAGGGGCCCTCTGGGTAGGGAGGGACCTGTGCTGTGTGCTTTGACGATTTCGCATGGGACAACCCTGAATTGGTTCATAAAGAGTGTAGGACTGCTCCTTTCATACCTCACTTATTTCAGTCATGGGTATTATCCCTGTGCATGAAACTGACCCCCGTAGGGTCTTTTCCTTTTTTTCTTTTTTTAAAAAACGTTTTATTTTGTATTGTAGTAAAGTTGGTTAACGGTGTTATGTCCGTTTCAGGTATAGAGCAAAGTGGTTCATTTATGCATATATATGTATCTATTTTTTCTCAAATTCTTGTCGCATTTAGGCTGTTACATAATATTGAGCAGAGTTCCCTATGCTCTGCAGAAGGTCCTTATTGTTATCCATTTTAAATATAGTAGTGTGTACATGTCGATCCCAAACTCCCAATATATCCCTCCTCCCCACCCTTTCCTCATAGGGTCTTTCATGCAGGGATTTCTGCCCTTTGCCTGCTCAGAACCCCTAGGCTGGGGCTCCCCCCTTCTCTGGTCCCCAGAATGTCTCAGAGCCCACTGTCCCCATGTACACTTCCTTGTCCTGTTGCCGGGGGCCAGCCTAGGAGGGAACTCCCCCACCCCGGGGGCTAAATCTGACAGAAGTCTCTAGAATCCAGCTCCACTGAGAGCAGGCAGAGGGGAGGTGGCCAGTGTCAGCCACCAGTCAGAGTCACATGGAGACTGGAATCCCTAATTCATGAATATGTTGTGTGTTTGTGGGGGGAAAGTCTCTTCAGCTCTAGTTCACTTGGGGCCTCTATCTGACCGCTTCATGCATCCCTCAGACCCCAGAAAGATGAGGTCTCCATAGAGCCCTCCTCACCCCCAGTGTCAGGAGAGCCCTCAGTCAGGCTGAGGTGCTGGGGAGCGAGGGAGCCTGTGCAGACAAGGAGTGCCATGGCACTGCTCCAGGACACGGAGCACGCCCACTGTCCCCCTCCCAGGAGGGATGGGGTCAGGCCAGTGACCACCCCTGCTCTGCTCACAGGAAGCACAATGATTTGAATCACTAGGGCCAACAGAACTGGACTAGACTGAGACAGTCACAGTGGGTAAGGATTTTGGATGTGGCCTTACCGGTCTTGGCAGCGACCGTGGCAGTGATGTTGGCCCTGCATGCCTGGTAGCCGGTCTTCACCCCGTACCTCACTCCAGCCTCCAGCCCGGCCACCTCCAGACTCATTCCGGGGGTGCTGGCACTCCTGAGCAACTCCTCACCCTGGTAAACCTGTACCCAGAAAGTGTGGTTCTGGGTGGAGTTTAAGCTCCAGGACACCTGAAAGCTGCTGCTAGTGACATTGAAGATCACGAGGTCTCTGATGGGAGGGTAATCTACAAAAGGGTAGAACAAGAAAGATGCAGAAAACATCAGAGGGAAGCAAAAGAAGCGAAGGTCAACAAGTGAACCAACATCAAACTGAGAAGCTGCTCCCCAGGAAAGGAAACCAGCCACAAAATGAAAAGGTAACCTACAGGCTGGGGGAAGATATCTGCAAATTATTCAATGATCAGGGGCTAATATCCAAAATATATATGAAACCATGCAACTCAATAGCAAGAAAAAATAATACTCCAATTTATAAATGGACGGAAGATCTGAATAGACATTTTTCCAAAGAAGACATACAGATGGTCAACAGGTCCAAGAAAAGATGCTCAGTGTCACTAATCATCAGGAAATGGAAATGACAACCATCCTGAGCCAGCAATTCATAAGTGTTAGAATGGCTATTATTAAAAGGGTAAAGAGATAAATATTGACGAGGATATGGAAAAATGGGAAACCTCTGATGGTTTCAAGAGTGTATATTTATCTTCAAACTCATCAAGTCATGTGCATTAAATACGTGAGCTTTTTATATGCCAATCACACCTCAATAAAGTGATTTTAAAATGTGAAAAAAAAAAGAAAAATGAAAACTCCCATGCACTGCTGGTGGGAATATAAACTGGTGCAGCCACCATGGAAAACAGCCTGGAGTATCCTCAAGAAAAGAAAAATAGAACTACTATACAATCCAGTAATTCCATTCCTGGATATTGATCTAAAGGAAACTAAATCACTAGCTCAAAAAGACTACACCCCCATGTTCATTGCAGCATCATGTACAGTAACCAAGCCATGGAAATAACCAAACTGTTTTTGTAGCTGCGGTCAAAACACATTATGGTGTGTGATGGACAGAATTGTGTTCCCCTAAGATTCATGTGTTGGGGTCCTAACTCGAAATGCCTCAAGATGTGGCTGTACTTTAAGGCAGAGTCTTTAAGAAGTTATTAAGTTAAAGTGGGGTCATTAGGCTAGATCCTAACCCACTGTGACTGGTGTCCTTATAGGAAGAGGCAATCAGGACACAGACATACAGAGAGCTGGCCCTGTGAGGACGCAAGAAAAAGACAGCTATCTACATGCCAAGAGGCCTCAGAAGGCACCAGCCTGCCCACACCTTGATCTTGGACTTACCGCCTCTAGACAGAGAAGGTAAATGTCTGCTGTTCATTGTGGCTGTCCAGTCATTCAGTCGTGTCTGACTCTTTGTGATCCCATGGATTGTAACCATGGCTCCTCTGTCCATGGGATTCTCCAGGCAAGAATACTGGAGTGGGTCGCCATGCCCTCCTCCAGGAGATCTTCCCACACAGAGACTGAACCCAGGTCTCCTGTGTCTCCTGCATCAGCAGGCAGATTCTTTATCACTGAGCCACCAGAAAAGCCTGACTGCTGTTTAAGCTCCCAGTCTGTGATGCGTGTCATGGCAGCCTGAGCAGATCAACACCTGGTGTGAGCTTTCTGTGCTACGTTTATCTCAACACAACATCAAAGGGCCCGCTCTTCTGATTCACAAACACTTCATCACTTGCCTTTGGACTTCTGCTTGGCTAATTCATCCCCAAAAGTGGCCCGGTAGGGAAGCAAGACCAGACAGAGCCAGGCTGAGGTGCTCTGTGTTCTCATATTGAAATTCATGTTTTAAAGAGCAACACTTGAGTATAACAACCAAAATATATTTTAATGTTCACATGGAATTAAATCCCTTTTGTGCAAGAAAAATTCTGGCTTTACAGCAAGCAACTGGGCAACATGAATTATACAAAAAGTAGGGTGGCCAAAAGTCTAGGCACCATCACTTTTACAGCAGAATTCGAGTTCAATAAGAAACAAGCAAGAAGCAATTTGTAAAACCATACTAGAGAATAAAGAATTAAAATATGTGTTGTTTCCAAAGCCCTTCTTATAAGGATTCATAGGACATATGTTTTCAAATATTATGAAAAAATGTCTTTTCAGACAAAGATATATGCTTCCTTTTAGTAAAAATTATCACGGGGACAAGTCAACCATCTCCCTTTTTGCCCTGGCTGCCAAGAGGCTCAGGATTGGTTCGGAGTCCCTCCCTCGCCCTGCAGCCCGGCCCTGCGTGTCCTCCCTGAGCTGCCCTTTAGAAATGGCAGTGCCCAGTGACTGTGCTTCCCCACCAGAAGCCCTTGCAAGTCTCCTCAAAGCAGAGGGTATAAACTAGTGGATGCTGGAGAGACATGTGAGCCCAGGTTCCCTCCATCTAAATTCCTGCAGCTTCCTGAGACCTCTCCTTGCAGGAGGAGGGAGCCTGTACACGTCAGTCCTTAAACGGAATCATCCGGTGTTTTTCTGTGCCTTTGTCAAACAAACAGTTTTCATTCTTTACAACACCATCTTTTGTTTCAGCTGAAGATTGGCCAACAGCTCAGACCCTGAGACCACAGGTCTCATTCCCACGTCCCCACCCACTGGGACCCTGACTCAAGACGGTCACCTGCTGCAGGTCTAACAACCACAGAGCATTTAGGTCTGTCCCTAGGAAGGTGTCTCACTGAAAAAGTAAGGAAAAGCTACAACTTCCCTGAAAAGCTGTAAAAGCACTGCATGATCTGATTCACGCAGTCACACCACACAACACCAAATGCGTTTTCAATCTCACAGGTGGCAACTCAACACCCACCAAATAGGACAGTGGGGCTGAGAATGAGACGCGAGGCCTGGGCGGCAGCAGCCAGCCTTCATCAGGCTCCGATCCCACTTCCTGGCTGTCATTCAGATATCACTGGACATGGAACTGCAAGCAAATCCATGTTAAGGGCTTATGTGTGGCCCTTTACAAGCACTGGCTGCAGAGAGTGTCTACAGGGCTGAGAGAAATTAAAATAGAAAGTGTCCCCTAGTTCTTGGAGAGAACTCCCAGGGGCTGAGAGTATCAGGCTGGCTGGAGACACATTCACTGGTGGGGTTTTTTGTTTGTTTTTTTTTAAGAATTTTTTTTTCTGGCCTTGCTGTGTAGCATGCGGGATCCTAGGGATTGACCCAGGGATTGAATTCTGTCCCCTGCAGAAAGTCCAAAGTCTTAACCACTGGGCCACCAGAGAAATTCCCATCTTCACTGTTCAAATTAAGATACCATGGGTCCCTGGGTCACTGGGCTGAGCAGCCATCAATGGCTATTTCGATGTCTGTCAACCCTCAGAAGCTGCCCTCTATCCATGGTTCCCGCAGCGAAGATGCTGTGGGAACATGGCCCTCTCGTCCGCAGACATAAATCTCCCCTGCAGACCATCCTACCTCATTTGTGTTGTTGTTGCTCAGTTGCCCAGGCATATCCAACTCTGCGGCCCCGTGGACTGCAGCATGCCAGGCCTCTCTGTCCCTCTGCTGCGGCTGCTGCTAAGTCGCTTCAGTCGTGTCCGACTCTGTGCGACCCCATAGACGGCAGCCCACAAGGCTCCCCCATCCCTGGGATTCTCCAGGCAAGAACTCTGTTGTCCCTCACCGTCTCCCAAATGGTGAGGTGTAGCTTTCTCCAATGGAGACATATGCCATCGTCCAGATACAACAGTGGCAATTTCATATGGTTTGATGTTTCTTGAGTACCTACTGTGCCCCCAAGCAGTGACAGAAATAAAGATGAGTTAATGTCCACAGCAATACCAGACACACGCATGGGGTGTGCAAGCCAGTGTGGCTGGCATCGTATCAGCAGAGGGGAGGCAGAGTTTGGGAACACCCCCTCCCATGACTCCATCACACTGCTGGCCACGCTATTGGCGACACACTTAGAGATGCTGGTGGCTGAGTGCTGTTGCACAGGACATGTCATACCACACAGCCTTGCCAACAATACCAGGTACTACTATGATCCCATTTTACAGAGGACAAAACTGAGGCCTAGAAAGATCAAGGAGAAAGTAAGTGGCAAAGCTACCTAATAACTAATGACAAAGCTCCCCCCTGCCCTGTGCTGTACTCCTAAATGATCCCATCACCAAGAACAGACTGACCTCCAAAGACAGCAGTTCCTGATCCCTAGAACCTACAAATGTGACCTTATTTGGAAAAAGAGTCTTTTCCGGGGTGATGAAGTTAAGGGTCTTGAGAAGAGATGGTCCCGGATTATCCAGGTGGGCCCTCAGTGCAATCACAAGATGAGAGAGTGGGCGCGCACACACAGAGGAGACCACGTGAAGAAGGAGCAGAACTGAAGATGCTGCGTCGGCCTCGGAGGTGGGAGTGATGTGGCCACAAGCCAAGGACTTCACGCTCCCCCAGAAAGAGGGACGTACAAAGCAAGGGTGTCCCTAGAGCCTCCGAAGTGGACCTGCCCTGCCAACACCTCGACCTGGACACGGGGATAAGGATGACAGGTTTCTGCAAATCTCTGTTGCTTTAAATCCCTAGGTCTGTGGCACTTCATGATAGCAGCCCCAGAAAATGAATCCAAAGTCTAAGTAGTTCTCAAGGCAGCTGTTGGCGAGACAGCACAGCTGGTTGGAAAGTTCTCCATGTTGCTGCAAACCCAGCCAACTTCTGACATGCTAAGGCTACTCCCTCCCTCTTCTGTAGGACAGACCTTGAGATACTGTAAGCTGGAAATAATCTGTTGTTTCTGACCCTGCCACCTTCCCTCTGACTTGGATTTCAGTTCATCGGCCAGGACACTTTCTGTCGCTGCCTCCGTCTCGGCAATGCCCCCTCCTTTTAAAATGTGGTCCCAGAAAATAAATCAGTCGATTTTCGACTATGAGTGATCCCAGGGTACCCCTGCCTGTGGCCGCCCCCTCCCCCCGCCCCAGGCTACAGCTGTGAACCTGAATTCAGGAGTCGATGTTGATCTCAGTGAAGCACGTTAGATTCTCTGTGTCCACGGGTCTCAGCCCTTGTTTTTTCCAGGCAGCCCTGACCCATGTCTGGTGGGGCAGGAAGGTTGATGCCCGCGCCATGGCCTCTCCCACATCTCCCGTGTCAGGCTCCGCTCCTCTCTAACCCCTGGACCTCTCAGTTGGACCCCTGAACCTTGTAAAGGTAGAAACACTGAGGACTAGAGCCAAGGTGTTGAGCCTTCAATTGTCAAAAACCTGATTGCAGATCAGGCTTGTGAACTTGAGTGGCTGTCTTTGGCAACCTGCCTTCCTCAAGCAGCAGACCCAGAACAGTTATTTACCAAGATGCACACCATCATCAGGCCCCAGCTGGGAAAGGACCATGTTGAAGGGAGTTAGGATGACCCTTGAATCCAGTTCCATCCATCTTTAAACGCAGAACACGTTCCTGGAACATTAAGTGCAAACTGGGCAATATCTCTTACAGTTTTTGTTTTGTGCAAGAATCCAGCTGCCCCGTGTGTCATTAATTGGGTGACTAATTTCACAAGAAAAGCATCTGAGATTTGTGCTGTATTTTCCATGGATTTGTACCTCTAACTCATTCCAGCAGATAGCTCATTTATTATATTAGCTTCTAAATTTAAAACATGTGCTGTTTTCCTTAGCCATATACACTTGGAATTCACTCTAAATTTCTGATCTGGAGACACTAGCTATGTCTTTCCTGCCCTGTTGGAAGTGAATCTGGGGCGGTGCGCTTTCTCTGTTTGTTTATGTTCAGCTGTCAGGTGGCCCTCTATCTTGAGGGAAACTTGCAATGCAGCAGCATGGCAGTTTGGCAGTATTTCTCTCTATAAATGGAGCCTGATGCTTTTGCAGATGCCTGAACAGATGACTATTCCAACCTTCTATGTTCATTGGTCTTCCCCAGATGGCGTTTGTTGTTGTTGAGTCTCTCAGCCGTGTCTGACTCTTTTTGACTCCCATGGACTACAGCACACCAGGCTTCCCTGTCCTTCACCATCTTCCAGAGGTTGCTCAAAATCATGTCCATTGAGTCAGTGAAGCTCTCTAACCATCTCATCCTCTGTCACCCCCTTCTCCTTTTGCTTTCAATCTTTCCCAGCATCAGGGTCTTTTCCCATCAGTAACCTCTTCACATCAGGTGGCCAAAATGTTGGAGCTTCAGCTTCAGTCTTTCCAATAAATACTCAGGGTTGATTTCCTTTAGGATTTAAAGAATCTCCTGCCAATGCAGGAGACATAAGAGACTCGGATACAACCCCTGGTTGGAAAGATCCCCTGGAGGAGAGCATGGCATCCACTCCAGTATTCTTGCCTGGAGAATCCCATGGACAGAGCAGCCTGGTGAGCTGCAGTCTATAGGGCTGCAAAGACTCAGACACGACTCAAGCCACTGAGCATTCATGCTCCTCGGGGGTTAGTCTAGGCGATCTGGGATGGTCTGTAGGGGTTCTGTGAAAAGCTCTGTGGACGCATTTGTGCACAGAAGAAGCACAGGTTCTAACCAGACAAAGCCCCAGGGCACAAGAGAGGAGTGTTTTGTTGCCGAAGTGGGGCTGGCAGGTGCTTTTTAAAAAGAGAAAAAGACAATGTGGTCTGTACACACACACACACACACACACACACACACACACACCAGAACATGACTCCATCCTTAAGAAATGAAATAATGTTGTTTGCAGAAACATGGATGGACCTAGAGAGAGAAATGTTGTGTGACATCCCTTATATGTGGAATCTAAAAACAGATGATACCAAAGAACTTATTTACAAAACAGATGGTGATTGCAGCCATGAAATTAAAAGATGCTTACTCCTTGGAAGGAAAGTTATGACCAACCTAGACAGCAACAACCAACCTAGACAGCATATTAAAAAGCAGAGACACTATTTTGCCAACAAAGGTCCGTCTAGTCAAGGTTATGGTTTTTCCGGTAGTCATGTATGGATGTGAGAGTTGGACTATAAAGAAAGCTGAGCACCAAAGAATTGATGGTTTTGAACTATGGTACTGGAGAAGACTCTTGAGAGTCCCTTGGACAGCAAGGAGATCCAACCAGTCCATCCTAAAGGAAATCAGTACTAGGTGTTCATTGGAAGGACTGATGTTGAAGCTGAAACTCCAATACTGGCCACCTGATGCGAAGAGCTGGCTCACTTGAAAAGACCCTGATGCTGGGAAAGATTGAAGGCAGGAGAAAAGGATGACAGGATGAGATGGTTGGATGGCATCACCAACTCAATGGACATGAGTTTGGGTGAACTCCGGGAGTTTGTGGTGGACAGGGAGGCCTGGAGTACTGCGGTTCATGGGGTCGCAGAGTCGGACATGACTGAGTGACTGAACTGAACTGAACTTAGCAAAACAGAAACAGACTCACAGACAGAGAAAGAACTTACTTACAGTTGTCGGTGGGTAAGAAGGCGGGGTAAGGAAGTTAGGGGGTTTGGGATGGTTACGAGTATACTGAGTATACTGCTTTGTTTAAAATGAATAACCAACAAGGACCTACTCTATAGGACATGGAACCCTGCTTGATATTATGTGGCAGCCTGGATGGGAGGGAAGTTTGGGAAAGAATGGATACATGTATATGTATGGCTGAGTCCCTTCACTGTCCACTGTCGCAACATTGTTAATCGGCTATGAGTATGAAAGTTGCTCAGTGGTATCCAACTCTTCGTGATCCCACGGACTGTAGCCTGTCGGGTTCCTCTGTCCATGGAATTCTCCAGGCAAAAATACTGGAGTGGGTAGCCATTCCCTTCTCCAAGGGATCTTCCTGACCCAGGGATTAAACCCAGCTCTCCTGCATTGCAGACAGATTCTTTATAGTCTGAGCCACCAGATACTCCAATATAAAATAAAAAGTTTAAAAAAACCCAGAGACTTTAGGAATAGCCAACCCCTCCCTTCAAAGGGAGAGGAACATGTGGATTAAATTATTAACTCAAACTCAATTGTAACAATATTCTCCATAACCACTTCACAACATTAGCAAGAACGTTCTAGTCTTCAGAGCAGAATGTTGGAGGTGACCTAAAAGCCGCCCCTGAGGGAAATAGCTTAGCACATTGTATCACTGCTGTAGCATACCACTGTTAGTCAATCATCAAAAATCGTAATCACAAAGACCAGGTTGCTTCTCAGAAATCTTTACACAACATAATGGGAAGTAAAGAAGCCAGAATATAAAATTGCATATGTAGCAGGATTTAAATAAGGTTAAAAAAAAAAAACTGGAAGGAAACAGGGGAAAATAGAAATAATTTGCTGGGGTGCTAAGACTAGGGATGACTTATCCTTCCACTGCTGTAAGCATGTTTTTAAAGTAATAGGTCAGATCCCAGAATGATAAGAGGAAGTGCTGGAGGCCAGATTGAATCAGGTGTACCTGCATTTCTGCTGAACTGCTTGAGAGGAGATACTAAGGCCATCAGACCTACCCAACAGCATCCTCTTCTATCCCCCTGCTACTGACCAGGGTTCTTGGCCTCTTTAATAGTAGAAATTCAGGCGAGGCTCTATAGGGGCCCCTGCTGCAGTGGGGTGGGTGGGGCAAGTAGCAGTTTCCCTTGCTCACTCCCAAGGTGTGGGGCGGGGGGCCCTGAGCTGGTTCTTCACATGGGGTGAGGGTAGGGGCAGGTCCAGGGGTCAGGCTGGAGGAGTGGCTTAGGTGGTCTGCCCTAAGCGAACGTCCCTGGTCCCTCAGGCCCAGTCTCCTCAACGCTCTGCTCCTCCCTCCTTGGTATCTGGGGCTTATCCACAAGGCCACTGCATGACTCTGATGACTGATGGGGTTTGGCCTTCACAGTCCCCTGCCCAGCAGGCTCATGACCTTCACCTCGACTGGCATCACTAGACTGGCTTTGTTACACAGGAGCAAACGGACCCAAGTTTGGTTCGGTAGCACTCAGGTCCAAAATTCAGATGAGAAAAAAAAATCCGTATCCTCACTGACCTCTGTCTAAAACCTCACATTTCCTTTCATTGTGACCTTGGTGCATACACACATCCCAGGAGGTCTCACGTTGCAGGACCATGTGGCCCGTCTCAGTGGCCCCTGCGCTTCTCGCCCCCACGGCCAGGCATTGAGGTTTGATAAATGGTGAAGATGGGCTTGCGTTACTGCTTAGTGTGAGTTCTCTGGGGAGCTGGCCCGGAGACAGGGATGCCACAGCCCGTGGTTTGGGACATTGGGGCATAATGTGGTCACAGGAGGAAGGAAGGTGGCAGTGAGGTGTATGTCATTCAGGCAGCGAGCAGAGTGGGAACCTTCAGGAAAGTCCAGAACAGGGTGCAGCATACGTACCCCGTACCCTGAAGAGCAAGGGCACTGGGGATGTCCTTAAATGACTCCAGAGCCATTGCTGAGGGCTTCGGAGTGAGGGGCAGGGCCCACAAGCTGCTGAGTGTAGCCTGTTCTGGATGCAACAGGTGTGAAGGGACAGCTCTGTCACCCGGTCGGGGTTGTAAGATTCTGAGAGTTGTGTCTTGGCAGAGCCGCTTTGCTCTGCCACCCTATATATTCAATGCACTTGTAAGCACTCATTAACTTCACCTGATACAAATCAGGCCTGGGCACCACCGAAAAGGCCTGCCCCAGAGCCAGCTGCAGTTTACAGAAATTCCAGCAGGGGTCATGGTGATGGGGAGCCCCAGGGATGCAAACTGGCAGACACCAGTCGGCAGGAAGCTCTGCCGGGCTAAGGGAGCAGGATCCTCCAGCGACTACAAGGAAACAGAGATAAAAGGGGAAACTTCTAGTTTGAAAAATGATGTAAGAGATCCCATTACTAATGGGTGAGCGTACAGCTTGTGTGCTCGGTCGGGTCCAGCTGTTTTGTGGGGATGGACTCCAGCCCGCCAGGCTCCCCTGTTGTGGAATTTTTCAGGCAGGAATACAGGAGTGGGTTGCCATTTCCTCCTCTAGGAGAATCTCCCGGATCAGGGATCAAACTTGAAGCCTACTGATGGGTAGACCTGATTTAAATTGTAACTCGAACTGAAAAATTATGAAAATGAGACCCCTAGGTGAGACCACTAGAAATTTCAACACGCTGTTCAATGATATTAAGGAATTATTGCTTTGGTTTTTTTAACTGTTTTTAAAAATCTCATTCTTCTCTCCTAGGAATTCATTCTGATGTAGTAACAGATGAAGTGGTTTGAAGAAGGAGACTTCAGCATAATGGGGATCGGGAAGGAGGGGGTGGATGGACGAGGGGATATGAAACCAGGGTCCTCTGAGCATCATCAGATTATCTGTTATACTCTTCTCTCTGTGTGTATACTTGTCTACAATTTTCTAGAGTAAAATGTTACAATTTCCTGTGGTCTTTCGTGTCTGCACCATGTGGGCCCTACCTGGCTCTGCCTCCTGTCCCCAACCCTCCTGCCTGGCTCCACCCCCACCGGCCTCCTTATTCTTGAATTCCGAGCTGCTGTGCCCTGATTACTTGCGTTAGTTTCCTGTGGCTGCTGGGAAGAATTACCACACACTTTGGGTTTCCCTGGTGACTCAGACAGTAAAGGATCTGCCTGCAATGCAGGAAACCCAGGTTTGATTCCTGGGTTGGGAAGATCCCCTGGAGAAGGAAATGGCAACCCACTCCAGTATTGTTGCCTGGAGGATCCCATGGACAAAGGAGGAGCCTGGAGGGCTGCATAGTCCATGGGGGCGTAGAGCCAGACACGACTGAGCGACTAACACTTCCACTTTGTTGTTGTCTAGTCGAGAAGTTTTGTCCGGCTCTCTGAGGGTCTCCTGCGGACGCGTGAGTCAGCAGTGACCTACTGACAGGGCACTGCCAGCAGCGGCCCTGGGAGATGTGTGTTCGCAAAGCCCTCGTGGAGGTCACCGTTAGCTCTACCATAGAGTTTGTAGACCCCAGGACTGAGCTGCCTCAGGGCAACCAAACAACTAACAGAGAGGGAGCGCAGCCCCACCCATTAGCAGAAAATTAAAGATTTACTGAGAATGGCTTTGCCCACCAGAGCAGGACCCAGTTTTCCCCCACAGCCAGTCTCTCCCATTAGGAAGCATGCACAAGCCTCTTATCCTCATCCGTCAGAGGGCAGGTAGAACAAACAAGAACGACAATCCCACAGTCTCCAGAATCAAAACCACAATCCAGAAAACTAACCAAAATGACCATACGGATCACAGCCTTGTGTAGCTGAATGAAACTATGAGCCAAGCAGTGTAGGACCACCCAAGACGGACGGGTCATGGTGGAGAGTTTGACAAAACGTGGAGAAGGGAATGGCAAGCCACTCCAGCATCCTTGCCTTGAGCACCCCATAAACAGTATGTAGAGGCGAAAAGCTATGACATCAGAAGATGAGCCCCCAGGCGGGTAGGTGTCCAATATGCCACTGGGGAAGAACGGAGAAATGGCCCCAGGAAGAGAGAAGGGGTGCACCAGAGTGGAAAGGATGCCAGCCTGTGGATGCGTCTGGTGGTGAAAGTAAAGCCCATGCTGTAAAGAACTTTCACTTCAAAGGCTGAAGACAAGAGAAATGTGCTCTCACAGCCCTGGAGGCTGGAAGTCTAACATCGAAGTGTGGCTGCAATCCTTCCGCAGGCTCCAGGGAGAACCATCTCTTTCTGCTCTAGTCCCTGGAGGGGCACACACGCTGAGGCGGGTGGTCCCGTCCCGCCTCCGAGGCCAGCGAGGCGGCTCCTCTCCCCTCTCTGCCTCCCTCGTCATGTCTGCTCTCTCTGGCTCTGACCCACAGCCTCTCTGTCCTGAGGAGTCTGTGATGACATTGGACCCACCAAGATTATCCAGGTCACCTCCGTGTCAAGGTTCTCAGCCTTGCAAAGCCCCCCTGTGGTGTGAGATGTCCTACTCACAGGTACTGGGCTAGGGACCGGTCATTTGGGGATCATGGCTCAGCCCACCACCTCCTCCTTGTCCCTTGTCGGTCTCATGACCCCCTCACACTCAAAGCTCACCCCACCCCAGGGGCAGCCCCAGCCCCTCCACCTGAGACAGCACACCTGCCCCACCTCTTTCCTACGTCATTTTCCTCCACAGCAGGACTGTTGCACCATAACTTGTATCATATTTGTCCACATCTTTTTTCATCTTCCCCACTGAAATACGAGTTCCAAGGGAGCAAGGGAATCTCGGATTCAAGAACCCCAGCTAGAGCAGTTAGTGACTGGCATGCAATAGGTGCTGTTTAAAATGTATCCCTAAGGAGATGGATGGAACTGGAGCCGATTATACAGAGTGAAGTAAGCCAGAAAGAAAAACACCAATACAGTATACTAACGCATATATATGGAATTTAGAAAGATGGTGATGATAACCCTGTATGCGAGACAACAAAAGAGACTCAGATCTATAGAGTGAACTTTTGGACTCTGGAGGAGAGGGAGAGGGTGGGATGTGATGGGAGAATGGCATTGAAACATGTATACTATCATGTAAGAAACGAATCGCCAGTCTATGTCCGATGCAGGATGCAGGATGCTTGGGGCTGGTGCATGGGGAGGACGCAGAGAGATGTTATGGGGTGGGAGGTGGGAGAGGATTCATGTTCGGGAACGCATGTACACTCGTGGTGAATTCATGTCAATGTTTGGCAAAACCAATACAGTATTGTAAAGTAAACTAAAGTTAAAATAAAAATAAAATAAAAGGTATCCGGTAAGTGAATGGATGTGCCTCTGACCCTCAGTGGCCTGTCGGTGCCAGCTGAACCCTCCACCTGTTCATCTCCAACCCACCATTTGGAGCTGTGAGAATCAGTGTGTCTCTTCCACTGCACACAGATATGTTTTGGCATCACCATCTTTAAATAAGACCCTCCTGGAAGCTCAGAGAGTCGGACACGACTGAGTGACTGAACTGAATGGAAGCCCATATCTTCTCCAAACTTGGCTTGACCTCTCTGAGCCCCTTCTTGGTAAATGTTTGTAAAGCATCACCCATTCTTGACTTCCGGGCATCCTCCTTCCTGCTTTTCTTTCCCCCTCACTTCACTTCTGCAGGCCCCTCCTCCTGGTGTCTTTTAGTCATTCAGTCGCATCTAACTCTTTGTGACCCCATGGACTGTAGCCCACCAGGCTCCTCTGTCCCTGGGGTTCTCCAGCCAAGAATACTGGAGTGGGTTGCCATTTCCTCCTCCAGGGGATCTTCCCAACCTGGGAATCAAACCTGTCTCCTGTATTAGCAGGCAGGTTCCTTACCACTGCGCCACCTGGGAAGATGCTTAAATACAGGGTTCCTTCCCTTCTCCCAACAAGCCCAGAGTTCAAATGCCACTTGCACATGGATGACCCAGGTTCACTGCATCCCAGGCCCTGCTCTGAGCTCCAGCCCCAGTGATACAACACAGTCAGCACCTGGCATCTCCACCAGCTTTCATCTCCATCTCAGTCTAAACTGTTATTGTCAAACACGATTATAATAACCCCAGCCTTCCTAGTTCATTCGCCGTCTATTCGTGGTTACACCAGGACACTCTGCCTTGTTCCTCTTTTCCTCTTCTGCATTTCATTAATCAGTAAGTCCCAAAGCTTCAGTCTCTAAAATGTTCCTTGAATCTGTCTCTCCTTGCTGCCTTTCACCACCTAGATTCACTCTTTGCGAAATACAGTGATTTCTTACAGGGGCCAGTCACATACACCAGCAGCTTGTTCACACCTGGCTTCCGCAGATGACCCCCTGGCCAGACCCACACACAGTAGGACTTCCTTTCAGGTGTGTCCATCAGCACTTGGCACTTTCGTTTGCCATCCAGTTGGTTGCTTTCAACTGCTTTTTTAACCAGTTTAAACTGGTGTGGAGTTGCCCACACCAATCCATGGACAGTCCAGTTTACTCCTGGGGACCCAGTGTAAGTAGTAATCATGCCACCTTCACTCTTAAAGTGTCCCAGTTTAAACAATAAATTATACTGGCATCCTGTTTACATACCAGCCAGGAGAGTATCCGGCATGTTCTCTACTGAGTCCCCCGAGAGCAAAGATTACGACCTGTTCATGTATCTGTCCCACCATATTCATAAATGTTTACCAGCATCTAGCATGGTGAATTGAAGGCAATGGCACCCCACTCCAGTACTCTTGCCTGGAAAACCCCATGGACAGAGAAGCCTGGTGGGCTGCAGTCCATGGGGTCGCAAAGAGTCAGACACGACTGAGCAACTTCACTTTTCACTTGCACGCAATGGAGAAGGAAATGGCAACCCACTCCAGCGTTCTTGCCTGGAGAATCCCAGGGATAGGGGAGCCTTGTGGGCTGCCGTCTATGGGGTCGCACAGAGTAAGACATGACTGAAGCAACTTAGCAACAGCAGCAGCATGGTGAATGACACATAAACAAACATTTGTTAACTCAAAGAGGATAAGAACAGCCCACTCTTTCACAGGGAACTCTACTCAATATTTTGTAATACCTATAAGGCAAAAAATCTGAAAAATCATATAAATACACACAAATATATAACTGAATCACTTTGCTATACACCTGAAACTAACACAATGTGGTAAACCACTACAATTGAAAAAAGAAAAGAATATCCAGCTGAGGTCGAGAATGCTCAAAAGAACTAAGTGAGCCTTCTCTTCTGTAAGCCAGTCTCTCCCTCTTTGCAGAAGAGAAGGTCTTACGGTCAGAGGACCGTCCGGCCTGGAAGATTCCTTAAAGCCCTTCTTCCCCACCCGGAAAGCCCAGTCGCTCACCTGCACACGTGCCGTCCAGCCCCGGGGGAGACGAGCTGGGGGACTTCAGGTAACCCACACACTGGTGCGAGCCCTCCATGTTCAGGCACAGTTCCCTCCCCGAGCAGGTGTTGAGTTCACCATAGGAACATTCATTCACATCTACGGAGAAGGAGAACAGGTGAGGACGCTCATCGGAGCCATCCCCGTCAACCTCGAGATGTGTGTCACACGAGCTGAGGAAGTGGGTGAGGCTGCGGTCTTGGAGGCCCTCTTGACACCCTGCCCCAGAGGCCTCATTGGCCACAGCCTCCTCCACCAGAGCAGCCAGCCCACAGCTCAGTGCACGGTTGTGGCCTGAGCAAATCACTCTGAGGCTGTGTTGAGTCTGATTTCATGGGGTCCGGGCATCCTCCCCAAGCATCAGCCCTGTGGACAGCAGTGTGTGGACAGGGAAAGAGGGCAGAGCAGCCCCTGCTGTGCAGAACGGGCCTGGTCCTCCCCTATCTGGTGGGAGCACAGCTCAGAACAGGCAACCAGGCTTCTCCATGACCAGGACAGAGTGACACAAGGCAAGACCATTTATCTAAGCCATACGGAAAAAGACCAGCATTGCCCACTAAGTACCAACCCTCTCTCTTGGCCACAGTGATGGGCTATTCATTCTGTACCAACCCTAGCACATCTTCATACTGGCTGCCCCTTCCTGTGGGTAAGATTTGTTGAGATCCCAATCACAGAATTGCCTCTGCTTTGGGACAGCATCCAAGCTAGAACAAGCCCCACGTCCTCACCCCTTCTTCTCCCAAGCCACCCAATTCAAGTTGCACCCATATAATGGATGCTCTCCGATGCCCTCCCCCATGAGATGCAAGTGATTAAGACACAATCCCTCCTTGTTCACCTACAGGGGATTTCTCAGGGTCCCCCCGTGGAAACCAGTCAGAACAGACAAGGCAAGTGCTTGGCTTATGGGCACTGCTCAGTCTGGTCTTCAAGAACATTTGTAGAATTTGAAGATAATTAAATGCCATCATTAGAGCTTTCCCCAGGCTTCCCAGGAGGCTCAGTGGTAAAGAATTCGCCTGCCAATGCAGGAGACGTGGGTTCCATCCCTGGGTCGGAAAGACCCCTGGAGACGGAAATGGAAAGCCAGTCCAGGATTCTTGCCTGGGAAATCCCAGGGATGGAGGAGTCTGGTGGGCTATAGTCCAGGGGCCCTCAAAGAGGCAGACACGACTTAGTGACTAAACAGCAGCAGCAACAGAGCTTTCCCCGGGCTGCAGGCTCTGGCCTCTTGGTGTGTGACCTCAGCGTCCTGGAGTGAGCTGTCTCACAAGAGCGGCCACCCTCCCAGGGGCACAGCAGTCTTCAGCCGCCTCCTGTAGCTCAAAAGAACCTTCTACTGAAGTCCACCCAACTGCTCATGGACTGGCGACAGCTACTTTCATGCCACGTGGCAAAGCTAAGCAGCTGAAACTGCCCATGAGACCCACAGCCAAAACAAAATTTACTATCTGACCTTTTCCAGAAAGTTTGCTGACCCCTGACATAGACAAACACACACACACACACACAAATACCAGGTAATTTCTTCCAGAAACACATTGGTGTGCTTCACCCAATTCAGCTCTGTATAAATTCTGTTTCAAGACACTTTGGGGACTTGCCTGATGGTCCAGTGGGTATGAATCTGCTTTCCAATGCAGGGGCTGCTGCTGCTGCTGCTAAGTCTTCAGTCGTGTCCGACCCTGGGCAACCCCATAGACGGCAACCTACCAGGCTCCTCCATCCCTGGGATTCTCCAGGCAAGAGTACTGGAGTGGGTTGCCATTTCCTTCTCCAATGCAGGGGACTCAGGTTCAATTCCTGGTCAGGGAACTAAGATCCCACATGCCATGCGGCGTGTCCAAAAGAAATCTTAAAAAAGAGCCTCTAGATACAAGGATGTCCTTGGCAAGGGTGGGAAAGACTAGAGGGCAATTTGGGACCCCAAGAACAGAGGGCGCGGGTTACTTGTGGGGTGTTCTGGGACTCAGCCTCCAGTCCCGCCTGGATGGAAGGAGAAACCGTTATGAGAGGTAAACAAGGTGGGGAGAGGGGAGAGGAAGGCGATGCTGGTACAGAACCAGTTCTCAAAGTCTTGGCTTCGGCATCTAGAGTTTAAACTTCGAGCTGGGGTGAGCCAGAGATGAGTCCGCCCTAACCACCCCCCCAACTGGATGATTCTCCCAGCAGTCCTGTGGCCCCTGACCCAAGGGGACCACCGAGGGGAGCCCACCTTGCACTTGGACATCGATCACTTCATAGACGCGCTTCACCATGCCGTCCAGCACTGCGGAGACGCGGGCCATGGGCATTGGCCTTGGCAGGCCCAGCAGCAGCCAGGACACTGTGGTCGAGGTGTCCCCCCGGGCCGAGTGCAGGTGGTGGACAGTGGTGTCCAGTGGCTGCAGAGCACTGGTGACCTGTGAAACCAGGGTCAGAGCATCACATGGTAGAAGGGTACCCCATCAGGTAGACGGAGAGAGGATGGAGGTCCAGAGATGTTATAAGCTATACACGCACACGGTACATGCACACACACGCACCATTCTCCTGTGCAAAAAAGAGAAATCTCTACAATATTTTTACTTCTGCCTTCATTTCAATAAAAATCATGCAAACCGGATTATAAATACTTTGGGGCTGAATCGTGTCCCCCCTCTACCAAAAAACAATCCCCACATTGGAGTCCTAGCACCTCAGAATGTGACCTCATTTGGAGACTAGGCTGCTGCAGATGTAATTATTAAGATGAGCTCATTAGGGTGGGCGTTGCTCCAATGTGACTAGCGTCCTTCCACCAAGGAATTTGGACACAGACACTGGCAGGAGGGAATGGTGTGAAGACACAGGGAGAAGCCAAGGAGAAATCTGACACGTACCCCTGCCTGTGCGCTCTGCCACGGCAGCCCCGAAAAGAGACACAGGTCAGTGCGGGACCCCCCCACCCCTTATAGCTGACAGCAGAGAATCAGGTCTGGAATTAGGTGTCAAGTCACGTCTGATAGTTTCTGAAGTTTAATGATCCCTTTTCTTATTCCACTTGACTTCCTTTTGCTCCAGTCTAGTATCTTGACATCTCAAGGTACTATTTGCCTTGGGAAGCCAGGCAAAGCAGCATGACCACCAGGAGAGCCTCACTGAACTGGGCTTTGCCAAGAAGCTCTCGAGTCTCCCCAGGGAACCAGAAGGTGTTTGGGGCAGGGGCACCAACACCTGTACCCTCCTCAGCAGGCTTGAAACCCTTCACAGTGGTTGGCAGAGCAGAAAGCCAACACTGGCCTCTTGCAAACCCCTTAGTCAAAGTGCCTAACATTTGCTACAGTCAGGAGCCCGTGTGGACAGGCTCCTCCAGCAGGGAGGAACAAAGCCTGCACACAGGAAGAGATAAAGGGTGACAGGAGAGAGTGACATACAAAACCCAGCAACCACGCAGCTCGGAACCTACCCAGATCAGCATCATCATAAGCTCTTTACACGGACTGTCTCAGCCTCACAGCCACTGTCTCAGGTAGGATTATGATTATTTCTGTTTAACAGACTCTAAGGCACAGAGAGGTTAAGTAACTTGCCCAAGGTCACACAGCTGATGAGTGACAGTGCTGGGATTTGAATCCAGGCAACCTGGCTGCAGACTGGCCATGTTCCTACTGGCCTACTGTGCATCCCAAACTCTGCAACAAGCTAAGGAGAGACAGAAATTTCTTCCAGTGGGGGCACTTCCAGTTAAGGACACTTCTGGGTCAAGGTGATGACTAAGAATATCTCTCAAACCAGTTACTAGACAGCCCATAGCAAGGGGAGGGAGTGTGCCCTCTGTTAAACTGGGCTCACCCTGGCCAACCCTGGGTCTGATGTCATGGTACATGAGACACATCTGAGGGGCCTGATGGTCAGGCGGGACCAGACACACTGTGTGGAGCCCAGTGCACAAGGAAAACGTGCAGCCCCTTGTTCAGGAATCATCAAGCATTTCAAGAGGCAGTAGCCAAGCATCTCACCAGGCGCAGGGCCCTTCAGAGCATGTGGGGGATTGTGTGGGTCATTCGCCTGAGGTCAGACCACCATATAGGGCAGGCTCCTCACAGTGGGTGACAAGCAGTGCCTGCCCCTGCCAGCTGGGTTCCTAGGACCTGGGTGGGGGCATAGGGGACACCCAGCAGGTGAAGATATCCTGCTGGTTGGAGGCGTTGCTGAGGCGCCAGAAAGTTTGAGCTGTGTCTAGGCTGGGGCTCCCCAGGGGGCCAATGTCACCCCTTAGGGGACCTGTAGCTATGCCTGGAGACAGTTTTGGTTGTCACAGCTGGGCACATTTTGTGCTTAGAGCAAGGCCTGCTACAAAATCCTATGGGACAGGCAGCCCCACAGCAAAGACCTGTCTAGCCCCAATCGTGGATGGTGCTGATGGGGTGGAGTCCTACCTAGAGGGCCCATCCAGCACCTTCCAAACTTCTGAGATACTCCCTCAATTGGGAACCAGAACTTGGGATCCCTAAGGGAGGTACTTGAGGGCACAGCTCCAGGGCCTGGGCCGGCTGCACCCGGCACCCTGTGTTTAAGCAACAGGCCCTGGAGAGAGGCAGGGTTCCCTGCTCCATGCCATGGGGTACAGGGCTTGTATACTGGGTACCTCAAAACACGCCAAACTGCACGCTTGCAAGAGTGCATTTTGTTGCATGAAATCATACCTCTTTCAAGCCATTTTTAAGGAAGATCTCATGTTAGGTGCAGAGGCAGTCACTTGGAGTCCCTCATGGAGCCCTTTGCCACCACCACCCCTCACCCCCACCTACCATGGAGTGCAAAAGCCTCATGTGATCCAGGAGCCGTGGGTCCACCTGCTGGAGCTCCTTGAAGTCCATCTTCACCACAACGGTCACGTTGTACCAGCAACCCTCCCGGTTGCTCTCTGGAGCTGCAGGAGGGAACATGGGTGAGCCACAGGCCCAGGACAGGGTGGGGCCGCCAGAGGTCACTGGGGCGGGTGTGGCACAGTCTCCCACCTCCTGTCCCCACTCCTCTCATATTACAGATAATCCTATGTATACTATATAATATATTATTACATACAATGTATACTAGCTGGACTTCCCTAGTAGCTCAGGTGGTAAAGTATCTGTCTGCAATGCAGGAGACCTGAGTTCAATCCTGGGTCAGGAAGATCCTTGGAGCAGGCAATGGCAACCCCTCCTGTACTCTTGCCTGGACAATCCCATTGACAAGGGAGCCCAGCAGATAACAGTCCATGGGATCACAAAGAGTCAGACACAACTGAGAGACTAACACTTTAACTTCACTTTGATACTAGAAAATACTGTACATATTATTTATAGTATATATGTATGTAATATAATACCCCATGGACTATACAGTCCATGGAATTCTCCAGGTCAAAATACTGGTGTGGGTAGCTGTTCCCATCTCCAGGGGATCTTCCCAACCCAGGGATTGAACCCAGGTCTCTCACATTGCAGGCAGATTTTTTACCAGCTGGGCCACAGGGAAGCCCAAGAATACTGGAATGGGTAGCCTGTCTCTTCTCCAAAGGATCTTCCCAACCCAGGAATCAAACTGGGGTCTCTTGCATTGCAGCCAGATTTTTTTTTTTTACCAGCTGAACTACCAGGGAAGCTCTGTAATATAATACAGTAAATAATATATACTATTACTTTATACTATAGCATATTGAAAAGCAGAGACATTACTTTGCCAACAAAGGTCCGTCTAGTCAAGGCTATGGTTTTTCCAGTGGTCACGTATGGATGCGAGAGTTGGACTGTGAAGAAGGCTGAGCGCCAAAGAATTGATGCTTTTGAACTGTGGTGTTGGAGAAGACTCTTGAGAGTCCCTTGGACTGCAAGGAGATCCAACCAATTCATTCTGAAGGACATCAGCCCTGGGATTTCTTTGGAAGGAATGATGCTAAAGCTGAAACTCCAGTACTTTGGCCACCTCATGTGAAGAGTTGACTCATTGGAAAAAACTCTGATGCTGGGAGGGATTGGGGGCAGGGGAGAAGGGGATGACAGAGGATGAGATGGCTGGATGGCATCACTGACTCGATGGACGTGAGTCTGAGTGAACTCCGGGAGATGGTGATGGACAGGGAGGCCTGGTGTGCTGTGATTCATGGGGTTGCAAAGAGTCGGACACAACTGAGCGACTGAACTGAACTGATGCTAAGTTATGTGCCATACAAATAAATAATGAATTACAATATATATTGCACCATATATAATATGATGCGTGCATGCTCAGTTATTCTGACTGTTTATGGACCATAGCCCACCAGGCTCCTCTATTCATGGGATTTCCCAAACAAGAATACTAGAGTGGGTTCCCATTTCCTTCTCCAATGAATCTTCCCAAACCAGGGACTGAACCCGAGTCTCCTGTGGCTCCTGCACCGGCTGGCAGATTCTTTACCTCCTCGTGCCACTTGGGAAGCCTGTATAAAACGTGTACAATCACATGTGTTTCCCTAGCTCTGAACCTTGACGAGCACCTTCTCCTAGGGGCCTGCACTGAGAACCAAGCCATGGGCCTGCCAGACAGGGGGTCCCCACGGGGCTGCACCAGCTGACAGCCCGACACCGCCCAGCTCTGACACAGCTCAGCTCCCAACAAACTCTCGGGGCCTCAGCAGCTTCCCCTGGCAATGTGGGGAAACTGGGGCCCCTGCTCTTCCGGGAACGTCTTCCCCACTTGGGGCATCTGTGAACACACGTCCCCCCCAGAGGTCAGTGACCAGATATTGATGAGTGAAACAGGCCAGACACAGGCTGTAGGCTCCCCGTAAAACCCAGGCTTCTGCTTCTGGAAACCCGCTCCCTGCTCCTCCCAGATCAGGCCCCTGCCCTACCTGGGGCTGTGGGGGCTGAGCAGCGGTGGCCCCCTGATGAGGGGCAGCACTTCTGAAGACCAGGACAGTCAGCGTCCAGGGTACACGGCAAGGCAGACACTTCCAGCCCCACCACCGGGCAGCTCCCAGGTCTGGATGCAAACTCCTGAGACCGGTTCAGGGCTGGGGGGACAGGCGATGAGGGGATGAGTGATGAGTGGTGTTGGCTCCAGAATCCCAGTGGGCCATGTGGTGCTGCATCCGGATGCCTCTGGGCAGAGGGATCCGTCTGCAGCTCTGAGCCACGCAGAGCAACCCGCTCAAGGGCCTCACCATGCCCTGCAGAGCAGCCGTTAAGACCTTTGCTCTGACTCTAATGTAGCCTGACCGAGTTTTCTAGGAGGAGGGCAACTTTGGCTGG
>SJYQ01013830.1:527903-577066 GCA_006410935.1 Redunca redunca | reverse complement strand
ATCAGTCACCCCACGATCTGCAGTTCCCAGAGCAGATCTGCCCACAGGACTCTAGTTAGAATGTTCTGGGCCTGGTGAGTTTCTATTTAAAGGCACTCACACTTTAAAAGTGGGGCTGAGTCCCCAAGAGGCTGGTCTGCTGGGAAGAAACATGTGCGGCAGGTGCCTCCCCGCCTTCTATCTGGGAGAATTCGCTTGTCAGCACTGCGGGGCAGCAGAGTGCAGAGAAAGGTGACCGTTGGGGCTGGGTGGGGCCGAGGATGCCTCTGGCCTTCTGGACTTGTGACCTCACCAGCCCCATGACAGCCAGCAGGTGGAAAGTGTGGCCTCCACAGATGAAGGTGGGTGGGGCAGGGTGGCTCCTCCATCAACCAGAATCTGATGCTCCAAGCCAAATGCCATGAGCCCCATCCAAGGCCTCCTCAACATGGCACACCCCCCCCCAGGAATAGGGTCCTCCCAGGGCAGGGGCACCACCCTTTGTACATGTGGCCCTTAGAGACAGGGAGAGTGGAGAGGGGCCCACAGTCAGCGCAGGAAGAGACTCCTCGGACCCAGCACCAAGGGACAGCCCGCCCCTCGCAACGCGCACAAATTTCCCTTTAGGGAACCAGCCTGAATGCACAGCAGCCGCCCAGCTCCAGACCTGATGCCCCCGGCCCTTCCTGGCTTTGCTAGTGGTGGCAGTGGTGTCATTTCAAAATTCCAGGGAGAGGTTCGCTCCTCGGACCTGCTCACTCTGAGCGTCCGGTCGTCTCTGAGTCTGGCCTCTGAGCAGGGTTAGTGCAGATGTCAGCTCTCCCAACCTCCACGGGCTCCGGGGGCCTGAGGGAGGGCAACCTCAAAAGGACCCTGTGTTCCCACCCATACAACCATCTGCAAGGTCTGGCTGATTCCCAACTCTACATATTATAGCCCCTGGGGTTGGGGTGCAGGGTCCACACCTAGCCTGCTGCCTGTCCTGGCCTCTGGCCCTGGCGATGGTGCACACGGGACCCTCCCTGCACCCTCCCAAGCTGGCACTTTCTGCTTTTGGAGGTGGTGGCCCTCACATCTCAGGGTGCCCCATGGCCACCCACGGAGCCCTACCCTTCTCGCTTCCCCTCCATCACAGGTGTGAGGACAGGGCGACCTCCTGACTGCTCAGAAACCCATCTTAGCTCTGGAACTGACTCAAAGTAACGATCACACCTCCCCCACATTCACACATGCACCCGCCTGCACCCTCGCCCTGGAAGAAGTCTTTTGGGAAGTTCCCTTTGGGCCGAGAGGCTGAGCCCCAAACCCTCACACAGCATGGTCCCCTCAATCTCAGACATGGCCCGGACCAGGCACACCAGTGCTGGTCACCACCCCAAGCATCTTTAAATCACACAGAAAGGATTAGAGGGCCTGGAGGCCTCTGGACAGTTAGGGGCCCCTAGGGGCCCCTTTCCATCTCTTACAGATTGGAGTTCAGATAAGGATTTCACAGTCTGTTGAATGAAAAACCTGGCTGCCAACATAGAGGAGATACAAATGCTGGTTCTGAAACTTAGCCGCCAGTTAGAATTTCTGGTGCCTGTTAAGCGCTAAGTCACGTCTGACTCTGTGACCCACCGACTGCAGCCTACCAGGCTCCTCTGTCCTCGGGACTCTCCAGGCAAGAATACTGGAGTGGGTTGCCATTTCCTCCTCCAGGGGATCTTCCCAACCCAGGGATCAAACCCTGGTCTATTGTGTCTCCTGCATTGGCAGGTGGGTTGTTTACCGTTAGTGCCACCGGGGAAGCCCAAGAATTGCTGGAGGGGCCTTAAAAAAAAGATCTCAGTACCCAAGCTCTGCCCCAGATGGAATCCATCACAGTCTCTGAGAAGAGAGCCAGTCATCGGCATTTTTAAAGCTCTGGGGACTTTAATGTGCACCCATGTCTGAGAGCCCACAATAGGTTCTCAAAGTGGGGCCTCATATCAGCAGCATCAGCACCCGTGAGAACGCATACTCCATGCCTGACCCACTGGATGTGAAACCTTGGGCTGAGGCCAGTGCCCTGCGCTTGGGCCAGCCCTCTGAATGACCCAGCTGCACACGGGAGGTCGAGAAGCAGCGTTCCGGAAGGATCTAGTCAGTTTGGGGCTAGGGGCGTGAACAGTGGCTATCCCAAGACTGGACAGGACTCACGCAGGACACAGTAGAGGCCCAGCTGCTCGTAGCCCTCGCAGCAGTCGGTCACATTCCTGGGCTCCGGAACCTCCATGGCCAGGTACCGGGTCTGGTAGATGGTCTTCGGGCAGCGCCGCCAGGGGATCCAGCCGCCGCAGGGCACGCGGGTCAGGTGGGACATCTGCATAGCCTTCACGCTCTGCACGCTCTGGGTCACACTGTAGTTGCACAGCCGGAAGCCCAGCAGAGAGAGGCCTTTTTCTACAAGGGAGGGAAGAGGATGGAGAAACAAGAGAAGAAAATGCTAGGATCAAACAATATGAGGGGTCCTCTGCAAGTCCCCCGCTTCTACAAGAGCAGGTGAAACAAAACCCCTGCAGAGGGCAGACCCCAGGGGATCTGCCTACTGGCCTGTATCTGAGAAGGCAACGCAGGCATGGAGACTCAAGGGGTGAAGCATGTCAGCTGTGCTGCGCAATCCCCCTCTACAAGACGGAGACGCCTCCCAGCCTGACCCTTGCTCCTCCTCCCAGCGGTGCTGACTCTACATTGAAAGGAGGGATACAGAGGAACCAAGCATCTGGACCGCATGTCCTGGGCTCTGCTGCGTGTCCTCAGACTCTCCGGACCAGAGAGACTGGGCACCCCTCTCATCTGGAGGGCTGTTGTCACATGCAACATGACTACGCAGCAGTTCCCTCAATGAATACACCAGCCCCACATGTGCTGGGCACACTGGCAGTGACACCGGCATGAGATGAAATATAGACACACATGTCAAGCTCATGTGAGACGTGCATAGATGGTAAAGTGCAGTCTGACTGTTGTTATCGTCAGCAGGAGATGAGGGCACAGCGCCTGCAGTGAAACATCCAGGTTGCCTTATCCGGCCCTGAATGTCTCTCACCTGAAGCTTGGCTCCTGGGCACAGATGCCCACGGCCTTCGTCAGCATCGTTACCTGGTTCTCGAAAGCCTGTGGCAGCTGCTCTCACCAGCCCCGTGCCTCAATGTCGTGGACCAGCTCGCTTGGGGTCCTGGGGTGCTCTATCTGCCCAGGGAGCCTCTCCTGCCTCATGGAGCAGGGACATTAATAGGGGCTGAAGGATGGCGGCTGTCGTTCAGTCACTCAGTCATATCCAACTCTTCGCGAACCCATGGACTGCAGCACGCGGACTTCCTGGCCCTTCACTATCTCCCAGAGTTTGCTCAGATTCATGGCCATTGATTCAGTGAAGCTGTTTAACCATCTTGTCCTTTGTCATCCCCTTCTCCCGCCCTCAACCTTTCCCAGCAGCAGGGCCTTTTCCAATGAGTCAGCTCTTTGCATCTTGGCTGAAGTGTGTCTCACCCCAAATTCACACACTGAAGTTCTAAGGCCCGGGACTTCAAAATGTGACCTCACTTGGAATTAGGGCTTCTGCAGACATAACTGGTTGAGATGAGTTTATACTGGAGCAGAGTGGCCTCTAATGCAACATGACCAGCGTTCTTATGAGAGGGGAAATGGACACGGAGACAGGAATGCACCCAGGTAGATAAGATGGGAAATGAGGCAGAGATCAGATTGTTGCTCCTACAGGCCAGGGTCACTCAAATCCCAAGCAGACCCAAGCCCCTGGAAGCTGGGGAGACGTGTGTCTGGGACAGACCCTCCCTCCCAGACTCAGGAGGAATCCACCGTGCCCACACCTTGATCTTGAACTTCTGGCCTCCGGATTGAGGGGAAATAAATCTCAACTGTTAAGTCCCCCAGGAATCTCTGGTGGCTCAGTGGTAAAGAATCCGCCTGTGATGCAAGAGACTCGGGTTCGATCCCTGGGTCAGGAAGATTCTCTGGAGAAGGAAATGGCAACCCATTCCAGTCTTCTTGCCTAGAGAACCACATGGACAGAGGAGCTTGGAGGGCTGCAGCCCTTGGGGTCGCAAAGAGTCAGACACAACTCAGTGACCAAACTACCACCACCAAGTCCCCCAGTCTGCAGTGCTTTGCCAAGGCAGACCCCAGGGCTGACACGGGGACCGTGGGGTGCCCTCCACATTGAGGCTAGTGTGAGACTCGCTGCATTCACGGGCTGTCAGTGAAGGACGAATGAATGACTTGAATATATCTTAGGTCTTCATATACTCAACCTCATATAGAGCTCTAAGCTCTATGAGACTGTACATCCACTGGATAGGGGCTCTATGTTATAGAGTAAACCTTCAGGGAGAAGCTGGATTTCTGGGACAGAGCTCAGAGGGGACATCAGAAATCACCTTCATCCCCACGCCAGGACAACACCCCTGGTGACTCCCACCTTTGTCCTTCACGTGCTCAAGTGCGCATGTGCTAAGTCGCTTCAGTCATGTCTGACTCTTTGTGACCCCATGGACTGTAGCCCACCAGCTCCTCTGTCCATGGGATTCTCCAGGCAAGAATACTGGAGTGGGTTGCCATGCCCTCCTCCAGAGGATCTTCCTGATCCAGCCCACATGTCTTACATTTCCTGCATTGGCAGGCAGGCTGATTACCACTAGTGCCACCTGGGAGGCCCATGGGTGCCCACAAGCATGCAGAAAGCGAGGCTTGGGGGTTGGTGACCCCAGAAGAAACAAGGCCAAGCCAGCCCTCATGCTCAGGCTGGCAGGAGAGCCTGCAGCCTTCCTCCGGACAGAGTCGGGTGCTGAATCCCACCACCCCAGAGTGAGTCTACTCCCAAGCCAAGTGGTGGCCTCCCTGGGGATGGCCAGGCCTCTGGGGGTGGACACAACCTGCACCCACAAAGACCGGGTCCCAGGAAGCCTTGGGAGGGACCAGGAGACCCCTGGCTGGGTGGGGTGAGGCAGGAGCAGGTGGCTTCCAAGGCCAGAGCTTATAGGTGACTGGGACGGGGGCTGGAGAAGATGTGCAGTGAACAGGGTCACCATGGAGCAATGGGGTGAACAGGACAAAGCTTCCTGCATGGAGAAGTTGGTGAGGCCGACCTAGACCTTGTTTTTAATCTGAACTGAAGACAAGATGCAACCGCTGATGAATATTATTCCTCTGCCTCCAGAAAGCCTCCGGGCCTGATCATGACAAGGTCCCAGCTGATCCTCAGCAGAGCCCTCCTGCACACAGGCATGTGCACACACACACACACAAACACACACACATGCACACAAACACACAGACACAGACATACACTGACACACACAAACACACAGAGACACACACACAAACACACACAGAGACAAAACACAAAGACACACACACATAAACGTGCACACAGAGGCACACACATACACACAGACATAGGCACACAAACAGACACAGACACACACACACAAATCTTCCAAACCTCACTTGCCTCTCCTTGTTTTATCTTTTACATTGTGCTGGAGGCCACCAAGTCCTCCCAGGCCTGGCTTCTTGCCAGAGCCCACCACAGAAACCACTGGGCATATTCTACTGTTCAACAAATCCTTTCAGCAGCACAGAAAGCAGGGTTCCTGGGTTCTAATCCCAGAGGGAGAAATCTAAGTGCTCTGGTGGGTGCTAAGGCCAGCACTCACACCAGCTCCACAAATACCAGCCGTGTGGTTCTGACCTCATTTCATGTCCTATCGGTGCCCTGGTCTTGCCTTTTGTAAAATCATGGCTGTGCCTGGGATAGTAGGAGGATTAAATGACATCACGGCCGTCGCCTCAGTATGTGGAACCTGGGAGCAGACAGACCTGCAGCCCTGCTGGACCACTGAGCTGCCGCCGCCCAAGTCCTCACCTGCATGAAACACCCTCTGAGATCTCCTCTGGCTTCCTGACATTCCCACCATCCTGCCACTGACCTGAATGATGTGCACATTACTCATTCCGGAGGAAATACCAAGTTTTCTTACAAAATCACAGTTCATAAAAAAAGAAATAACAAAATTCTGCCTATTTGTGAAGAAATTTTAAGCCAGTTCAAAACTGAAACTGAGAGCAGGGATAGAAGGGCTCTGTTTGAATTCCCAATAGACTAAGATGGATGTGCAGGAGAAAACGACTGAAAAGCTTTGCAATCTCAGCGCTCTGAAATCTGGGACTTGAGAATCCCAATGTGTTTGGCTGCTGACACGTGTCTCTCAAAGACCCTGGATGTGTTCTTGGCCCTTCTCATCCCCTTGGGCCACGAGCATCCTCGTCTAATGTCGAGGAAATGGGGTTGGCAAAGCCCCAGGTGAGCGGGAAGACCCACATCCTGAACCCTCCTCCATGGTTGGGGAAAGAAGGTCAGAGTCAGGATCTAGGGCAGGGTCGTCCAGGTGGAAATCTTGCCCTTGGCCAGCTGTGTGGCCCTGTGTGAGTCCCTGGCCACTCTGGGTCTCTCTCCCTTTATTTATAAATTGAAGACTAATGGGCCAAGGCTCCAGAGACTTCGATTCTCCATCTCCAGGCAAGTGCTACTCTCAGCGGGCCTGTAGCATCTGTACCAGTGGCAGAAATGCAGAGCTCTGGGTCCCACCCCAGACCCGATGACTTAGAACTGGCCCTGGAACCCCACTGAGCCCTAGCTGATTCTGAAGCATTCCCATCACCTCTTTTGTGGTTACAGAAAGTTTGCCCAAAAAGGAGCAGTCCCTGACTCTCCCAGCAGTTGCATCTTTGCCTGCCCCACTCTTGGCAGGGCTGTTGTCCTCAGGAGACCCTCTCCTGGGAGCCCTTGCCCCTCCAGCATCACCCACACAGAGCCCAGACCCCTCACCTGTGAAGCTGCTGGCCTGGCTCAGGTTCATGATGATGACCAGGGCCAGCAGGCCCAGCCCAAGGGTCCTGAGCATGGCTGGGCAGTGGTGGTGACTCTGGGTCTCTCCTGAGTGGCAGCACGAAAGGGCCTGGGCTGCCTGGACCCAGAGAGAGGGCCCGTCTCTCCCCTGCACCACTCTGTGGCAGTGCCTTCAGACCGTGTGCGTGCTGGGAGCAGTCCCTTATGCCTGCTCGTAAACACCAGCCGCCACTGTGGCCGTGTCCCCCGGGGCACCTTTGTGTCATGGCCCATTCTCCATCCAGGCAGATGGCATCTCTCAGGAAAGGTAAGTACCCACCTGCTAGACTACATCACAGGGTCCCATCTCGTTGTTACGCAGAAAACACATTTCAGACCCGAATCTGACTCCCTCCATCAAGTCCAAAGTATTCTCTTACGTTATCGTAGGGAACTGGCAGGAGAAAACAGCAGCAAATCAAAGTGGTACATCAGATTCAGAGAGCATCCTTCGCACAATTGGACAGATAGATCAAAAGCCATAAACCTTCCCCTGTGACCCAGTGATCCCTGCCTGAAGCTGGGTCTGAGGGCCATGAAGCTGCGTTCTCAGAGCTGCTCATCACTTGCCAGAATTGAAAGCCGCAGGATGTGGAAGTGAGCCTTAGGGAGGAAGGGGGTTAGTAAGTTAGTACAGAGCATGTGAATGTAACATCACCCAAACATGCACCCCGGGAGGACATTCAGCAGCGTGGAAACAGCTTCTCATCTTGTGACATCAAAGCAGAACCTCAAACAGTTCTGTCTCCAAAAAAACTAACAACTCCATGATTGTATAAAAGTGGCCCTGGCCCAGGAAGGGCCAGAGGAATAAAACATGGTAAGGATGAACTGGTGCTTTCAAACTACAGTGCTGGAGAAGACTCTTGAGAGTCCCTTGGACTGTAAGGTGATCAAACTAGTCAATCCTCAAAGAAATCAACCCCGAATATTCATTGGAAGGACTGATGCTGAAGCTGAAGCTCCAATACTTTGGCCACCAGATGCAAAGAGACAACTCACTGGAAAAGACCCTGGTGCTGGGAAAGAATGAGGGTGGGAGGAGAAGGGGGCAACGGAGAATGAGATGGTTGAATGGCATCATCGACTTAATGGACATGAGTTTGAGCACACTCTGGGAGATGGTGAAGGACAGAGAAGTCTGGTGTGCTGCCGTTCGTGGGGTCACAAAGAGTCAGACATGAATGAGAGACGGAACAACAACGAATGATGACAGAATGATAGCTGATTTATGTTTTACTTCAGTAGCCATCATGTGTTGTGTGAACTGAATTTGTAAATTTCATATTGAATACTTCCTGCTGCTGCTAAGTCTCTTCAGTCGTGTCCGACTCTGTGCGACCCCAAAGACGGCAGCCCATCAGGCTCCCCCGTCCCTGGGATTCTCCAGGCAAGAACACTGGAGTGGGTTGCCATTTCCTTCTCCAATGCATGAAAGTGAAAAGTCAAAGTGAAGTCGCTCAGTGATGTCCGACTCTTAGTGACCCCATGGACTGCAGCCCACCAGGCTCCTCCGTCCATGGGATTTTCCAGGCAAGAGTACTGGAGTGGGGTGCCATTATGCCATCTTCTTATTCCTCTATTGGGTCATCTTTTGTTGCATGGTACAATTTTTAATATTAAACTGGGCACAATTGTGAACATTATACAAAGATTCTATACATTGGTTCTACTGAGAAAACTTTCAAATAGGATAATAAAGATCCAGCTCAGATCCATGGTTCAAATGTATAATTCCCTTGTGCTCAGCTACAAAACAGTTGTGCCAGGAGGGCCCTTCTGGCCTAATTCCCAAAGAACATGACTACATCTTTAATTCTCCAGAGATTAACCCCTGAGATGATTAACTGCTTGTTTGCATGGTTAATGACTAGATCACAGATGCCAGGACAAGAGAAAAAAACTGGAAATAATTGTGCAGTTAAGGGGCTCAGAGCGAGTCTCCTGGGAGCCAGTACCCTTTATAGAAAAACAGTACTCCAGAACTGACTCACAAATCCTTCTGCTCTAACAGAGGTTTAAAAAAAAGTGTCAATAAAAGGATGCATGCTAAAGTTGTAATAGAACATTCAAGAGAATAAAGTTCAATTAGCACTGACAGAATAAATGTGTGTATGTGTGTTAGTGGTTCAGTCATGCCCGACTCTTTGCAACCCCGTGGACTGCCAGGGTCCTCTCTCCATGGGATTCTCCAGGCAAGAATACTGGAGTGGGTTGCCATTCCCTTCTCCAGGGGATCTTCCTGACCCAGGGATTGAAACTGGATCTTCAGAGTTGCATGCAGATTCTTTACCAGCTGAGCCACCAATAGGAAAAGTATTATAATGAAGCCAAATACGAACATTTAAAATATGAGTTGAATTTGTATTCCAGTATTTTATCACTCCTTAGAACTTTAGATGCTATAAGATATGAGCACTTCTCTAAAAGATGAGGTGGAATCAAAGATAATCTTGTGTTTTGAAACTGGAAATTAGCCTCAGGCACTACTTTTTTTCATCTTCAGAACCACCCTATGAAGTAGGTCCCTTATCTTCCTTGTACAGATAAAGACACTGAGGGTCTAAGAGGCCCTCGGCAAATGGGATTCAGTTCTGAAGCCCACGTTCTTCACATTCCACCCCTGTCTGGACACAGTTCAACCATGAGAGAACCCAGCCTCAGACTCAAGAGAGGGGAGTAAAATCAAGACATTTTGTCTGCTGAGCACTTCCTGCTAAGTAGAAATTATCCATGAAATATTGTCACAGTATGCTTTCTCTCCATATCAAAACCATGGGATTAAAAAAATCCCTCACTCTCAGCAGCCTGGTCCAGCTCTGTCCTCTCTCACCCTGCATTTGCATCCTCCAGGCACAGGCAGGGTAAGCGTGTAGGCTGTCTGTTTCTGGTTCATCCACAGCAAGGTGTTTCCCTCCTGTGTGCTTTTCTGCCTGATGCCACAGGGATTTCCCACATTTGACTTTCCCCTGTAAACACACTGAGGAAAAAGAACCATGCCCTGTAACCAGCAGCGCGAGGGATGGCCCTCCAGGACGTCACATCTGGGTGCATCTGGCCACCAATGTAACCAGCAAAGGGCCCCCAGGTGCCCCTCCTGGTGTACAAAGTCCAGCATCCTGCTGATGCCATGTCCAAGAACTAGGGGACTCGGGGAAGCCAGCAGGGTGCAGGCTGGATCCAAGGACCTGCACACATGCTTGTTCACACTCACACCACAGGTATCCACACATGTAGGCACGTTCACAGTCACCTATGACACACTCACACACACTCTCACACATGCAGGCTCATCCACACATGTCCACATTCACACCCACATGTGTGTGTGTCTGTGAGCACACATGCATGCTGGCACACACATGTGTATGTGTGCTGTCTCACAATGCTTGCAGGAACACTGCACAAGCATACTTGCACACTCACAAGCTCATATGTGTGCCCATATGTGCAGACACACACCCTTGCACTCTCTCACACACATACAAACACGCAGGATGAGGGTGAGTTCCCCGACCCTGCAACACTCATCTTCAAGGATGGAGCGGTGCCCGCTGCCATCGGAAACAGAGCCTGAGTTGCACCTTCTGGAGGAGGAGGGGTTGAGTTAGGTGGCCTCCAGAGGGCCTTTCTCGTCTCAGGTTCTGAGTTCTGTGGTCCTAAGAGTGAGGTTCTGCTGACTCCACTACAGAATCATACCTGCCGTTACCCTGCAGGCCAGAATGCATACATGCCAGGTGTCAACCTGGGATGGGGCATCATGTGCGCGTGTGTGTGCAGATGTCATCTGGGGCGGGGAGCACATGGGCGGCTTTATTCACAGCCTCCTTCCCAGAATCCTGCTCCACACGCAGCCCAAGTGACCGCTGTCCACCAGGAAGGGTGGGAAGTTTGGGCCATGGGGTACCAGGTGCCTTCCTGCTCTATCTGACCCAGGTAGGGGCAGGATGCACATAAGAGGCGTGGGTGGCAGAGGTGGGGACCAAATGTGAGAACTGCATGTGGGACCTGAGGATAGGGTGGGGTCTGGAGACAGCTCTGCTTGTTGTCCATTGGTGAGATTGGTGCTGGAGATGGGGAGGCACCCCCATCTCTAAAGGGTCATTTCCAGGGACACTAGCCATGATGGACAAAGTCCTGAATGGACAAAGTCCACTGGACACCAGCCATGATGGACGGAGAGCTGAAGAGGAGCTTCATTAAGATGGGAAAACGTCAGATTTCAAAGACCTCCTGGGATTCTGGCTCAGCACCTGACCCACTCCAGGCCACTCTCTGCCACCCTAGTCACTTAGAACCATGTTTCCCAGGGCGCAGTGAGGACCTCCACATCAGAATCATGTGGATGAGCTTGCTGGAAGTACAGGAGCCCCCAGCCTCACCCCAAACTTCTCAGGCTCTATGGGGCCCCAGGGGCCGAAGTCCCGCAGGAGCACACAGAAGCTTGAGCACAGCCACCAGCCCTGAGGACACAGCCCTGTGTGGAGCAGCCCCTCCCATGGAGAGTGGTTCTGCCGGAAAATTCCTCTTGACGGGCATCAAAGTTGACCTCCACTCTGGAGCCATCCCGACACGGGGGTTCTGGTCCTCCCTGCAACCAGATGGCAAAACCACGTCAGCCTGCCCCATGGCAGCTGACATCTCTTCTGGAGGGTTATCAGCGCATCCTCATTTTTAGTGTGGTTGCTTTTATTGTCCCTCCCCACACACTCATCTCTCCTCCACCACAAACACATACAGACACACAGAGAGACACACAAACACAGAGACACACACAGACACACACACAGAGACACATACACAAACATAGAGGCACACACACACAGAGACACACAAACACAGTCACACACAGAGACACACAGAGACACACACAGACACAGAGACACACACACACACAAACATACAGACACACACACAGACACACAAACACACAGTCACACACAGAGACACATAGAGACACACACAAACACAGAGGCACACACAAACATACAGACACTCACAGACACACAAACACACAGTCACACACATAGACACATAGAGACACACATAGACACAGAGACACACACACAAACATACAGACACTCACAGACACACAAACACACAGTCACACACACAGACACACAGAGACACACACAGACACAANNNNGGCACACACACAGAGACATACAGATACACAGAAAGACACAGAGACACACAGACACACACAGAGAAACACAGGCGCACACACAGAGAGACACACACACAGACACACAGAGAGACACACACAGACACACAAACACTCAGACACAGAGAGGCACACACACAGAGACGCACAGACAAACACAGAGAAACACAGGCACACACAGAGAGACACACACACAGACACACAGAGAGACACACACAGACACACAAACACTCAGACACAGAGAGGCACACACACAGAGACGCACAGAAGGGGCCCAGATACAAGGAAGTGAGGTGCAGAAGGGTGGCCTGGGAACAGGGGCCCGTGCCCAAGGCAAGCTCTGCTCCGCTGCGCGGCCTCTGGATGGACACCCGACTCTACCTGTGGTGCCTGGAGGCTACACCACCTACTCTGGGCAAAGCCGCCTCTGGGGCAGAGGGAAGGGGCAAGCCAGTGGCAGGTGGGGTGACACGCCTGGTGGCTGCCTCACTGCCCCTCCTCCCGGCCAGAGGCCCACCCCAGGGTGTCAAGCTGGAGGTTTTCACTCCTGCCTGCCCTAAGGATGGGGTGACAAACCTTCCTGGTTTGCCAAGGCTGAGGCATTTCTCAGGGTGTGAGACTTTCACTACAAACCCCAGGAAAGTCCCATGAAAACCAGGATGAGTTTGTCAACTACTGGGAATCTTGTTAAGAAACACCAGTTCCCTTTCCCCATCCCCAGCCCAGGAAATGGCTTAGAACCTCTTGGAGAGGAGCAGTTACTTCTTTCCCTTTTTAAAAACATTTTATTTCGTACTGGAGTGTAGCCAGTTCACGATGTTGTGGACAGTGAAGGGACTCAGCCATACGTATACATGTGTCCTTTCTCCCCCAGACTCCCCTCCCATCCTGGCTGCCACATAACATTGAGCAGAGTTCCCTGTGCTGTGCAATGGGACCTCACTGATTAAGGATCCTCTCCCTTTAAGGCATTTTGAGGGGGGTGGTTTCAGGGAGACAGCAAGGTGGACAACCCCTTGTCCAATCCAGACCCAGGGCAGTTTGCCAACGAAGAGAGAGATGCCCTGGGACAAGGTGCCCCCGTGTCCCCGCTGAACAGCGGCCTTCCCAAAAGATGTGTCCAGGTCCCAACTCCTGGTCTCTGTGAACGTGCCTTTATCTGGAAATAGAGTCTTGCCCATGTAACCAAGACAGAGACAGGAGTGATGCGTCTGCAGCTGAGGGACACCAGAAATGGGAAGAGGTGAGGAAGGGGCGTTGAGGAGGAACCACACTGCTGACACCTCGGTTTCAGCCTTCCGGCCTCGAGGATGGTCAGAGACTGAAGCTCCGTTGTTTCAGGGGGCCCTGCCTGCCAGGCTGCGTTACCGTCACCCCCAGGACACTCACGCGCCGCACTGGCCAGACGTGTAGTCTCAGCCATCTTTCGTCCGGCCCCGACGGGTGGTGGTGCTCTTCCCCCCACCCCCGCCCTCTGCCCACCTCCCCTCTTCACTCCACAGGTTGGCCCCACTTCCAGCAGAGTTTATTTGTGGTGAACAGTGAGAAACATTTGAAGATCATGGGGTCTGGAGGCAACTTGTACATTCATCCTTTCAGGAAGCGTAGGCATCAACCTAAAATAACCCGGCCGGTTTCCATGGCTTCCAGGTGTGGGGGGCTTTCTGCAGCCTGCAGAGCTGGGAGAAGGCCTTCGGGAGGTGTCTCCAGAAATGACTGAGAAGTCACCGCCCGGGGCATTTCCCATTCACCGCCCAGCCCACGGCCCTGCACTGCCAGCCATGCCCAGGAAGGTCCCTCCCTTTGACCGAATGGGTCTATAACAGCTTCGTCCCACTAGGAAAGCACCTTTTCCATCCTCTAGTGGAGGAGGTGTGCTTGGGGTTTGGCTATGCTGTCTCAACCACGTCTGGGTGATTCCCCTGCAGAGGCGACTCGCCAGTGGCCCCCCCTCAGCTGCTCATGCTCGGCGTTGGCCCCGCCTGGCTTCTCTGCAAACCTTCACTCACTCTCACTTAGAGAGTCTCTCACATTGTTTCTCATGCTGCCCACAGTAGGCGGTTTACAGTGAGTGCTGTTTTGTCCTGAGCCTTTATCCCTCTGTATAGTCCTGGGGATCAACACTGGGGCCTTAGCAGAGCCAGCGGTTGTGCCAGAACACCCAGCACCCAGCACCGGGCGCCAGGGCCCCAGCCCAGACCCCAGCTCTGTCTCTGTGCCCGTCATGGCTTCAATCAGTAGTACTGGGCAGTATTCCTTGTGTGCTTCACAAGAAAATAATTTGTGTTGAAAAAATTGGCAAGTACATTGTGGACTGAATGTTTGTCTCCTCAAAATTTATAGATGGAATCTTTCATCCCATTGTGGCTATATTTGGAGCAAGGGATTAATTAAGCTTTTTGCTTGTTCAGTCACTAAGTCGTGTCCAATTCTTTGCAACCCCTTGAACTGCAGCACGCCAGGCTTCCCTGTCCTTCACTATCTCCCAGAGGTTACTCAAACTCATGTCCATTGAGTCTGTGATGCCATCCAACCATCTCATCCTCTGTCGTCCCCTTCTCTTCCTGCCTTCAATCTTTCCCAGCATCGGGGTCTTTTCCAATGAGTCAGCTCTTCGCATCAGGTAGCCAAAGTATTGGAGCTTCAACTTCAGCATCAGTCCTTCCAGGGAATATTCAGAGTTGATTTCCTTTAGGATTGACTGGTTTGATCTCTTTGCAGTACAAGGGACTCTCAAGAGTCTTCTCCAGGACTGCAGATCAACAGCACCAATTCCTTAGCACTCAGCCTTCTTTATGGTCCAACACTCACATCTTTACATTACTCTAACTGTACGGTCCATAGCTTTGACTATAATGACCTTTGTCAGCAAAGTGATGTCTCTGCTTTTTAATACGCTGTGAAAAGTCAGAAGTGGCCACAGGATTGGAAAACATCAATTTTCATTCCAACCCCTGAGAAAGGCAATGCCAAAGAATGCTCAAACTACCACACAACTGCACTCATCTCACATGCTAGTAAAGTAATGCTCAAAATTCTCCAAGCCAGGCTTCAACAATATGTAAACTGTGAACTTCCAGATGTTCAAGCTGGTTTTAAAAAAGGCAGAGGAACCAGAGATCACATTGCCAACAGCTGCTGGATCATCAAAAAAGAGAGTTCCAGAAACACATCTATTTCTGCTTTATTGACTATGCCAAAGTCTTTGACTGTGTGGATCACAATTAACCATGGAAAATTCTGAAAGAGATGGGAATACCAGACCACCTGACCAGCCTCTTGAGAAATCTGTATGCAGGTCAGGAAGCAACAGTTAGAATGGACATGGAACAACAGACTAGTTCCAAATAGGAAAAGGAGTACGTCAAGGCTGTATATTGTCACTCTGCTTATTTAACTTATATGCAGAGTACATCATGAGAAACGCTGGGCTGGATGAAGCACAAGCCAGAATCAAGATTGCTGGGAGAAATATCAATAACCTCAGATATGCAGATGACACCACCCTTATGGCAGAAAGTGAAGAACTAAAGAGCCTCTTGATGAAAGTGAAAGAGGAGAGTGAAAAAGTTGGCTTAAAGCTCAACATTCAGAAAGCAAAGATCATGGCCTCTGATCCCATCACTTCATGGCAAATAGATGGAGAAACAGTGGCAGATTTTATTTTGGGGGGCTCCAAAATCACTGAAGATTGTGACTTCAGCCATGAAATAAAAAGATGCTTACTCCTTGGAAGAAAAGTTATGACCAACATAGACAGCATATTAAAAAGCAGAGACATTGCTTTGCCAACAAAGGTCCATCTAGTCAAGGCTATGGTGTTTCCAGTAGTCACGTATGGATGTGAGAGTTGGACTATAAAGAAAGCTGAGCACTGAAGAATTGATGCTTTTCAACTGTGGTGTTGGAGAAGACTCTTGAGAGTCCCTTGGACTGCAAGGAGGTCCAAACAGTCCATCCTAAAGGAGATCAGTCCTGGGTGTTCATTGGAAGGACTGATGTTGAAGCTGAAATTCCAACACGTTGGCCACCTCATGTGAAGAGCTGACTCACTGGAAAAGACCCTGATGCTGGGAGAGACTGATGCCAGGAGGAGAAGGGGATGACAGAGGATGAAATGGTTGTATGACATTGCCAACTCGATGGACATGGGTTTGCATAGACTCTGGGAGTTGGTGATGGACAGGGAGGCCTGGTGTGCTGTGGTTCATGGGGTCACAAAGCGTCGGACACAACTGAGTGACTGAACTGAACTGAGGTTTGTCATAGCTTTTCTTCCACAAATGAGGTCCAAAGAGTGGGGCCTGATTTGATAGGATTCATGCCCTTATCAGAGAAAACTCCAGAACCCTCTCTCTCTCTTTCTTTCTCAGCTGCGTGAGGACCCAGCGAGAAGGCACCTGTCTGCAAGCTAAGAGGAGTCCTCACCAGCAAGGCCTACCTACCCTGCTGGCCCCTGAGGGTGGACGCCCAGCCTCCAAAAGTGTGAGAAAGTTGGTGTGTACTGTTGGAGTCACATAGTCTGTGGCCCCCGCCGTCTAAGTGCTAGCAGCAGTGTTAATGACAGTGACCACTCAGCACTGTGGATCTTGCAGGTTTTCTGAGATTGGGTCAGAGATAAGGCCCGTGCCTCCTGGTGGCGGAGCAAGTTCCCAAGATCACAGCCCGAGCTGGGCTCTTGAGGCACCCTGGGTGGGATTTTGCCGGCAGTCAAGCGGAAACAGGAGGCACGGAAGGTGCTGCCCGGCCTCCGAGGGAGCAAGGGGGTCCACATCACAGCCTAGGGTGCTCTCATTTCCAAGGTGACAGGAGAAGCTGCTAGGGACAGACAGATGTGGGCCAGAGCCCAGGAGAAAGCGCCTTCTCTGTTCCTCCTCCATGGGCACACCCAGCTCTGATGGCTTCATTCTGAAACAGCTCTGAGGAGGGGCAGGAAACGGGAAGTGAGAAAGGAAGAGGGAGAAGGGAAACCTTGACACAGAGGATTCAAGTCAGAAAGAATCAAAGGTACAAGAAAGGAGAAGACAGAGAGCTCACTAGCATGCATCAGACTCCTCCGAGATGTCCAACCTTTTCATCCCTAACATGTTTGCAGTCAGTTCCCTGTCTGTCTGTCTATTCATACCATAAACATCGCTGAATGCATTCTGGGACCACCTGGGGACTCAACAGTCTGGGCTGCTGTGGGTTAAATCATATCCGCCTCCTGAAAAGATATATTCAAGCCATACCCCCAGTACGTGGGAAATAAGGTCTCGGCAGCTGTAATTTAGTTACAGTGAGGTTGTCTTGGCTTAGGGTGGACCCTAAATCCAATGAGCTTGTTTTCCTCCCAAGAGGGAAGTTTAGATACAGACTTACAGAAGCTAGGAGATGACAGAGCCAGAGGTGGGATCAGCTGCCAGCCAAAGGGTGCTGGGGACTGCCCACCACTGCCAAGGGGGCAGAGCCCTGCCAACACCTCAGGTTTGGACTTCCAGCTCTGGGCTATGAAAGAACACGTTTCTGTAGTTTTGAAACCCCCAGTCTCTGGTGCCTGTTACGGTGGCCCTAGAAATCTATTAGAGTGGACTTTGTTGTTACTGCTTAGTACCCAAGTCGTGTCCGACTCTTTGCAACCCCATGGACTGTAGCCCACCAGGCTCCTCTGTCCGTGGGATTCTCCAGGCAAGAACACTGGAGTGGGTTGCCATTTCCTTCTCCAAGGGATCTTCCCAACCCAGGAATCAAACCCACATCTCATGTCTCCTGCGTTGGCAGGTGGGTTCTTTACCGCTGCGCCAAGAGGAACAGAGAAGACTCTGCAGAGAAGACTCTCCAAGAAGCTGGAGAAGTCTAAAACTGAAGTGAACACTTCACAACTATTTCTGACCTAGGGTGAAAGCTGGACCTGAATGGGGAGGCACTGGCTGCAAAGGCCTTGGGCCAGGAGCTCAGCTCCTCCAAGGAACTGATGAAGGGGAGGGCCCCAAGGCTCAGAGAGGCCAGACACAGCCCCAGCCCTCACAAAATGGCATCCTTCCAGCAACAGCTAAGAACAACATGGCATCTGAGAGCCTAGCCTCTCTTGAAGTGGGCACCGAGGCAGAGAGCCAGAGAACACATCGCTGGGTCACCTCCACCCAGGAACAAGGTGCCAGCCTCCACGAGGTGTGTGACGCCGCCTCCAGGTCACTCAGGGCCGAGTCACAGGAGGTCGAGGTTAGTTTCAACAGGAGGTATGTGGGTCAGATAATGAGGGCTGTTAAGCCCTGGAATGCAGTGTCCAGACTGCTGTGACAAGGAAAACCTGGTGCTATTGAATCTGCCAAGGCCGCTGGGGCTCCCCCACCTCACCCCATCCGCCCCACCAGGTCACATCCAGGAGCCCCACCTCCATGCCTCTAGCCTCCACATCTGAGATTACAGCACAAGGCAAGGCTCACTTCCCAAGGGGGTGACTTCAGCTGGGGGTGAATAGGAGCTCAGCTCCAGGGAGCAGGATACAGAGCAAGAAGGGCCCACGGGCCACCGGGCAGAAGAGGATGAGGAGCCTGCCCTGGGCCTTTGGCCTCAAGGATCCGGCTCCTTCGCCCGGTCCTCATGGCTTTCTGAGAAGCCTTGGAAGGCACCTGGGCACAGCCTTGTCTGCAGACAGGGACAGTGCACCTCCTCATGGGTGGTCTGATGAGCTGGAGACCCTTGCATGTGACCATTGCTTCATCAAGGCTGGCATCCTGGCTCCCCCCTCGTGAAGACAGGGAACAGGAGTGACCATGAGATGACCTTGTACAGGAAAGTGAAAGTGAAGTCACTCAGTCATGTCCGACTCTTTGTGACCCCGTGGACTGTAACCCACCAGGCTCCTCCGTCCATGGGATTCTCCAGACAAGAATACTGGAGTGGGTTGCCATTTCCTTTTCCAGGGGATCTTCCCGACCCAGGGATTGAACCCAGGTCTCCCGCCTTGCAGGCAAACGCTTTAACCTCTGAGCCATCAGGCTGTGCAATGTCATGTCCATGTGTGGGACCCACTGGACACGTAGACTCCTTGCCGCTGGTGGTCAGGGACAGATAGGCAGGCAGCAAGGGACCCCATGGAAGCTGGCGGTGCTGGGGGAGCTGCTCTCACTCGTGGGGTGGGGTTGAGGGGCACTCAGCCGGGGCCATGTCAGTTGTGGGCCAACCCACAGCGTGGATCACGGATACATAGGTACCACAGACAGTGAACCAGGGCAAAGGTGAGCCAGCCAGCTTCAGGGAGATCCACTGGGGTGGCAGAGCTGGCCATGGGCCAGAAACTCCTGACCCCAGAAGGACAGTGCTCAGGGTCATCTCAAGACCAGGAGGGCCCCTGAACCACAGGAACAGGGCACAGACAGAGGCAAAGCTGAGCAGGAGGAAACGGTCCAAGGTCCAAGTCAGCCTGGGATTGGAGGCCAAGGTCAAGCATCACAGTTAGAGCTCGGCCTAAGGGGCCGATGCTCAGGAAGGACCCCAGGCCCATCAGATCAGGGATGGCCCAACAAGGAAACAAATTGGGTCTGATCAGCACCTGCTCAAATACTAATTCCTCCTTTCGACCTCCTGTCCTTTCCCTCTCCCATCTATTTTTCTTCTGATGTTTCTGACCCCTTGGCCACCTGTAGCCATGGCAATAAATGTGTCTTCCCCTGATGGATGATGGGCAACCCAACAGGAGGAATCATGGCTAAGACCACCTCCTCCTGGTACCTAGCCCAGTGCCTGGCATACATGAGGTGCTCAATAAGTGCTTGTTACACGAATGGCTTGGGTCGGCCCACATGCACAGTAGAGGACCACCAAGACGAGCACATGGAGGAGCGGTCCCCGTGGCTGGCTTCCCCACCCTCTGCCCCGAGGGCACCTTGTTTGGGGGTAAACATACCCTAAGAGAACCACAGACTTGCATCCCCAAGTAACCAAGACCACACTGGGGTTCAGACCTTCCAGAAAATGCTTCCTTCTTGTGATCAGGGCTCAGACCGGTTGGGCCTCCTTTCTCCTTGGAGGGTGAAAATGGGGAAACGTAATTTTCGGCAGCTTTCTTCATCTACTTCCTGAAGAAGATATCCAAGAGTGAGATGAAGACATTCCCAGGGGAGAAACTGATGCCCAGTAGTGCATGTGGTCTTGGAAATGCATCTAAATTTTATATTAATTGAAATTTAATATACAGTCACTAACTTATGTGCAACTCCTTGTGACCCCTATGGACAGAAGTATGTGAGGCTTCCTGGTCCTCCACTATCTCTCGGAGTTTGCCCAAACTCATGTCCATTGAGTCAGTGATGCTCTCTAACTAACTCATCCTCTATTACCCCCTTCTACTTTTGCCTTCAGTCTTTCCCAGCATCAGGGTCTTTTCCAATGAGTAGGCTCTTTGCACCAGGTGGCCAAACTATTGGAGCTTTAGCTTCAGCATCAGTCCCTCCAATGAACATTCAGGGTTGATTTCCTTTAGGGTTGACTGGTTTGATATCTTTGCAGTCCAAGGGACTCTCAGGACTCTTCTCCAGTACCACAATTCCAAGGCGTCAATTCTTTGATTCTCAACTTTCTTTACAGTCCAAATCTCACATCCATACATGACTACTGGAAAAACCATAGCTTTGACTTTATGGACCATTGTCGGCAAAGTAATGTCTCTGCCTTTTAATATTCTATCTAGATTTGTCATAGCTTTTCTTCCAGGGAGCAAGTATCTTTTAATTTCATGGTTGTAATCACAATCTGTAGTGATTTTGGAGCCCAAGAAAACAAAATCTGTCACTGCTTCCACTTTTTCCCTCTTCTATTTCCCATGAAGTGATGGGACTGGATGCCACCATCTTAGTTTTTTGAATGTTGAATTTCAAACCAGCTTTTTCACTCTCCTTTCACCCTCACCAAGAGGCTCTTTAGTTCCTCTTTGCTTTCTACCACCAGAGTGGTACCATCTGCACATCTGAGGTTGTTGCTATTTCTCCCGGCAATCTTGATCTTAGCTTGGGATTCATCTACCCCGGCATTTTGCGTGATGTTCTCTGCATAGAAGTTAAATAAGCAGGGTGAGAATCCAGGTACTTCTAAACAGGACCGCATTACAAATCATTAACCAAGAAAAGACTCAAAAAGAGTATCACACCACAGGACAAGGAAGACCCTCTGGGAAATCTTGGCCAGTATTTGAACCTGGAAGAGATGCCCGGTATAACACAGAAATCTCTGCTGAACAATGCCTTCTGGGGGGCTGGACAGCCAGGCCATCACAATCACCTGAGAGTTTGGTAGTGGGTTCTTAAAACTGTGAGCTTCCTTCCAGATGAGATGAGTAAACCCTTTTCCATTTTCCGAAGCTTAGGAGGTTTTGGTTTGGTTTTTTTTTTTTTTTTGGTTAAGAAATACATTGGAAGTGATGTTAGGAAAAACATACCCTTTCAGAAAACCTCAAAGTATGTGAAGAAAGTCCCCTGGCGTCCCAGCGCTTTGCTGAGGCTTCCCCAGGGGAGGGAGGGCCTGGGATTCTAAGCCCAGCATTTGCAGAGTAAATGAGTGAGTGTTTACCACGCAGCGTTCGGTGGTTCGGGGCTTATGTAAATAAAAGGCAGACAGATGAGAAAGCCCAAATGGAAAGACTGGACTGGAATGTCTCACTGACTGGCGGGGCCGTGGAGAACAGTTTTCCATCCCAGAAGGAAACAGGGCATGCAGCATTTCCAGAACATCACCCAGGGAATTTGCTGAAGAGTTTGGGAGAAATGATACATGCACTGTTTGGGGGCAACCGTCTTACAGATCTCAGCAGCACTGGAAGGAAAAAGAAAGGGCACTTGACCCTACTCAGCGCCCTGTGGTGACCCAAACAGGAAGGAAATCCCAAAAAAGAGGGGATATGTGTGTATATGTGGCTGATTCACTTTGCTGTACAGAAACTAACACAACATTGTAAAGCAGCTATACTCCAAAAAAACTAAATTTGAAAAACAAAAAGAATTTTGATTAGAAGAAGAAAGAAGAAAGAAAGTGCATCTGGAGAAGGAAAAGATGACAAGGGTGTTAAATGTCATGGGCTGAACAGTGGCCATTGCTATTGTTCAGCCCCTAAGTCGTGTCGACTCTTCCCCTCTGTCCTCTACAGTCTCACGGGGTTTGCTCAACTTCATGTCCATTGAGTCGGTGATGCTATCCAGCCCTTCTCACCCCCCCAAACAATGGTGTCCACTCAGCACCTCAGAATGTGACTCAGAAGTAGGGCCTTTGCAGATGTAATTAAGGTAAAGACAGAGAGTGAGATCACCCTGGATCTGGGCGGGCCCTGAATGGAATGAGCCTGTCCTTCTAAGAGGACATCCAGAGAAGAGACGGCAGTGATCCGTCTCCAGGCCCAGGACAGAAGGACAGACACCACGGACGGGGCCACAGCAAGAGTCGGAAGAGGCAGTGGTTCATTCATCCCAGGAGACGGCTGAGGGAGCACGGCCGAGGGAGCACGGCCGAGGGAGCACGGCCCTGTGGACAGCCTCCACAATTCCGGATGATAAATTTCTGTTGTTTTAAGCCACAGACATTGTGGTAATTTGTTGCAACAGCCCCAGGACATTATTACAATGGAAAGGGATTAGAGCAACTCACTGGTCTCAGGCGGGTCCCACCCCTGAGTCTTTGCAGGGGCATCCACAGACGTCTTAAGGTAGAAGCATGTGTTAATGCTCCCTCTGAGGAAAACCACAGGGAGGGGCTGGCTCTCCTGCTGAGATATGTTTGCACACAGTTACTAAGGCCTCTGGACACAGAACTAGTACAGAGTTTTTAAGTGGTTAGCCCTCAGGATTTCCCAAACTATTTTGAGAAAATTAGACAAGGAAACTGTTGAGCAGGCAGTGGTAGGAGCAAAGGATAGAGCGAGGAATTCTGAAACTGAGCTCAGACTCTGCTTCCAGGCTGAGGAATCTCCTCTCCCCTAGCCAATGAGCCAAGGGAAGAACGTTGTAGTCACTAAGCGCCCAAGGGGTGGGGAGGATGGGGGGGTGGTGCGGCAGAGGCAGGACCAACTGGGCCAGGTCTGGCCTTGCATGGCCAAAGGGGCTTAAACCGGAGACATGGCCACCTGTCAACGGAGGGATTCAACCACACCTTGCCTTGGGCCCTGCAGAGCTGAAAGCCAGGGATACACAATAATTTTGAATTCTTTTCTCAATTTTTATAAAATAGAAATAAAAAGCCCTTATGATCATCCAATTTATTCTCCTGGAGATACTTTCTTGGGAGAATGGAAGGAAAGAAGGAAGACTGGATGGGAGGGAAGGAGGCAGGGGGAGGGAGAAGCTCCCAGAGAGATGGCTGTTCCCTGGGGGTCAGGACCACCTTCCTGCATGGTCACTCTGTGCCCTGCGGTGCCACCCCCACTGCCCTGGGCTAGTGAGTCCAGCCCTGCCCTTGGACTTGCCATCATGTGCTTGAGTTCCAGCAGAGGTCCATGACCACAGGTGGAGGTCCACCTGTGACTTTTCCTTCAGGCCTCATCTCTGTGGGGAGGATGAGACCCAACACCTCAGAGGCGAAGGATGGGGGGACACCAGGAGAGGCCCCTTCCCTGTGGTGTCAGCCCCTTGGCCCTGTGCCCTGTGTTCCCCGCACAGAAGGTCCCAAGTAAGGAGATGTCCTACCCAGCTGAGTTCCAAGTCATTCATCTGTGCTAGGCTGGCTCCACAATGCCCAGGGCAGGGCTGGGAGGCAGGTTCTAAGTCTCATTCTACCCTTTCTTGGGGGTCTTCCCCCTATTCCCAAGTCTCAGCACCTTCCTGCTGGCCCAGGCTCACAACACCTGCCCCCCCCAACTCATTCCACTCCAGTCACATAGTGTGGGGCAAGGGCACAGCCAGGCTAGGCCCACCTTCCGCAGCCTGCCACACTGACCCCACTTCACTCTGGACACCCAGTCCTGGTCTGTACCCTTAGTCCTGGTCTGTACCCCCCTCTGCTAACACCAGCTGAAATCCAGATCTTCCTGGAAGCACAGGGCCAATTACTAGTTAATTGACGTCTATGCCAGAGGAGAAAAGATTGATGGAATCTGGGCTCGCTAGAAGGGGGTCAGGAGCGGGCAGAACAGGTATGGTGCCCACGTATGCAAACAGCTCTCTCAGAAAAGATCAAAAGCAGGCCTAGTGGCCGATGTCAAATATTTAGACATCTGTCATGGAGAAGCAGCACATATTTATTTGGTAGAAAGCCAAAAAGTAAGACAAGAAATGATGGCTGGAGGTTATCCCCAGGTGGGTTTCAGCTTAGCTCAGGAAGAGGTTTCGCATGCTTGTGTGTATGCTAAATTGCTTCAGTCTTGTCCGACTCTCTGCAACCCCTGTAGCCCTCCAGGCTTCTCTGTCTGTGGGATTTCCCAGGCAAGAATACTGGAGTGGGTTGCCATGCCCTCTTTTTAGGGGGTCTTCCCAACCCAGGGATTGAACCCACGTTTATCATGTATACTGCATTGACAGGCGGGCTCTTTACCAATAGTGCCACCTGGGAAGACCCAAAGTGAAAGTGTTAGTCGATCAGTTGTGTCCAACTCTTTGCAACCCCATGGACTATAGCCCAGCAGGCTCATCTGTCCATGGAATTCTCTTTCTCATGTTTAGATCAGGGTAGATGGCTGCCAAGGGTGGTAATGAGCTCCCCGACGCTGGGAGTATTCAAGAAGACTGAAGACCATGTATGGTCCTAAGAGCTAGAAGATTGCAGGCTGGCCCCATGCTGCTGAGACAGGCTGAGCCCTTGCCCGGGGCAACAGTCTTAGACACTGATTCACAGGAAAGTCCCTAAAGGGGAAAGTGGGTTTGTCCAGTGAGTGGGAGGGAGTTTTGGGGAGAGAGCACAGCAGCAGAACAGTGTGATCTTGGATCATGTAAGGACATTCAGAGGCCAGAAACATCCTCGGGAGCTGCTAATGTTGACAATTCATCAAGATTCAGTGACTGTACATGTAACATTTGTGCATATCAATGTATCTAAATTTTATTTTTTAAAAATGAAAAGCTGTAAACAAATGTTAGACTCTAATGTTACCCACAGTGAAGTACTCAGGGTGCAGCGCTTTCATATCTGCAAGTCACTTTGTATCAAAAACAAGACAGCACAGTCTGAAGGATGGAGGGAAACAGATACTAGAGATGTGAGAAGGTGAGTGGAGCACGTGCTAACTGTAGAATCTACAGTACTCACTGTCACAGTGTGTGCCAACTTTTCTGTATGTCTGAACATTTTCATAATAAAATGCTTAGGATAAAAAAGCTGGCTTCCAGGGAAAGGATATATGTATACTTATAGCTGATTCGTGTTGTTGTATGCAGAAGCCAACACAATATTGTAAAGCAATTGTCTCCCAATTAAAAATAAATTTTTAAAAAATTTGGGAAAAAAAATGCTGGTTCCCAAAAGCCCTAATCCCTCAAAAGGTGTATAGACAGCAATTGCAAAAGCCTGGCCAGGTTCCTTCTGTGTATCTGATCATGCTGTTAAGATGCAGGCCACGGGCTTGTCCCTTTCGTGTGCGTGGATTCCTTAAAACAGCGGAGAGAGTGGACAGGAAATGTGCTCGTGTGCTCCTTTCCAGACAGAAAACAAGGATTCGGACTCAGACCGTCCGATTCCACCCCCATCCTGCCTTAACAGGGAACTGGGCGCTCTGGGCGGAAGAGCAGATGCCCGAGAGTGGCGTTTGGGGATCTCTTGGCTGTTGATCATCAAAGGGATCACAGCAGGACACGCCTGGCAGATCAGGGCTGAGGCGTGGCCGGCCAGGTGCAGAGGCCGTGCCCAAGCGCACCTGCCAGATGACTGCTTCTGGCTCACACAGCATCCCTACAACCTCCGGCACCAGGCTGTACCCTGGCCACCTCTGGGATGGTGACCTCTGAACTGGTGGCCTCAAAAATGATGATACTGCAAGTGATGACCTCCGAGGTACTGGTGACCTCTGAAAATGTTAGCCTCTGAAACAGCCTGGCTCTGCCCTGCACTAACTGGGTCACCTTGGACAAACTTCCTGCACGCTGTGGGGCCCTGCTTCCTCACCTGCAAAGGAGGACAGGTGTCATGGGAAATTTTTTTTGCTACCACTCTCAAAGCACATTTAGGAAGGTGAGACCACCTCAAAACCCCACATGGAGAAATTCAGTGTGTGGCTTGAGCCAGGTTTAGTTACCTTGTAAATATCCTCTGTTCACCCATGAAGCATCCTGGACATTTTGCTATTAGGTAAAACATTTAATAAACATTACAAAGGTTTGGTTGTGTTTTGTTTTTGTTTGTTTTGTTTTGTTTTGTTTTGTTTTTGAGATAAAAGACAGGCTAAAAACACATCTTAATTTTCCAGGTGGTACTTCACAGTCTTTCCTGCTGGAGGCTGGAATGCAAGAGGTCCCAGCCCGGGGGTGCTCAGAGACTTGGGTCTTGATCCTGCCCTGGCTTAGGGCTGGAAGAGTGTGGCCAAGAACCATCTCACTGTCACCTCTCTTGTCCCTTAAACTACTCAGGACCTCGTTGATAATGCCACCCCACAGAGGGACAGGACTTTGAGGCTGGGGTGACCAACATCACTCTGGACAAAGAATTATTATTCATTTATGGGCTTCCCTGATGGTTCAGTTGGTAAAGAGTCCACCTGCAATGAAGGAGACCCCGCTTCAATTCCTGGGTCGGGAATACCCTCTGGAGAAGGGATAGGCTACCTACTCCATGGAGAATTCCATGGACGATATAGTTGATGGGGTCGCAAAGAATCAGACATGACTGAGCAACTTTCACTTTCACTTTATGGGAAAATGGCTGATCCCGTTGAAACCCAGTGACTTGTGGCTTAAACTTAGCCGGGGAGCTTTCATTCCATCATGGTTAGGGAGAACTTTGTAATTAACCTCATGATGAAAGAATGGGGTCAGAAACCTGCCTTTTTACACAAGAGCAGAGTCTCAAACCAGGTTCAAGGGCAGAGAACTAGGCACTACCTCCCAGACCCAGGCCAGGCTGGGGTCAGGATGGCATGGACCGTAAGCACACCTGAAATAGGGCCTTATACCCCTGCTTCCCAGTGTCAGTCACTGGAGGTTTGCCCAGGCTGATTGTTTTAGATTTTTGCTGATCTATAGAAAGAATTTGTGGATTCCAAGTCTTTAAATAAAGCAATATTTATGCCATTGACTCTAGTTTGGCATTTTCCTTTACTAAAGAAAGTGAAGATATTTTTCCTCAATATCATTATGATCATAAAACTAAAAGTAACATGTGCTTCTGAAAAGGGTTCTGGACTCCAAAAAAGTAGTTGTAAAGGGCATATTTATTTTTTAATTGGGCTTCCCCGGTGGCTCAATGTTAAAGAATCTGCCTGCCAGTGCAGGAGATGTGGATTCAGTCCCTGGGTTGGAAAGATCCCCTGAAGAAGAATATGGCAACCCACTCCAGTATTCTTGCCATGGACAGAGGAGCCTGGTGAGCTACATTCTATGAGGTCACAAAAGAGTCAGACACGACTTGTGACTAAACAATAGCAATATTTTTATTAATTTCTACTGAAGTATAGTCAAATTAAAAATGTTATATTAGTTTCAGGTGTACAGCAAGGTGATTCAGCCATACATTTACATATATCCACTCTTTTTCAGATTCTTATCCCATATAGGTGATTGCAGAGGACTGAGTAGATTTCCCTGTGCTACACAGTAGGTCCTTGGTGGAGGTTTAGTCACTAAGTCATGTTCGATTCTCTGTGACCCCCATGGACTATAGCCTGCCAGGCTCCTCTGCCAGTGGGGTTTCCCAGGCAAGAATACTGGAGTGGGTTGTCATTTCCTTCTCCCAGGCATCTTCCCAACCCAGAGACTGAACCTTGGTCTCCTGCATTGCAGGAAGATTCTTAACTACCTGAACTACCAGGGAAGCCCTGGTAGGTCCTTATAAGTTATCTATTTCATATGTAATAGTGTGTATATGTTCATCCCAATCTCCCAATTTATTCCTCTCCACCTTCCCCCTTAGAAACCATAAGTCTGCTTTCAACATCTGTGATTCTATTCTGTTTTGTAATTTTGTATTTTATAAGCTACAAAAATGTTTAGCTCATTTGAAGACTTCTTTACTTCCACTCATCACCAGTGACAATATCTTTCCCGCAGAAAGGATCCCTCTATTTTCCAAAAGAAGTAATCTCGGAACACTTAATTATCTGAATGTTTGTCAAACTCTCTAAACCTTTTCAGAGGAATAGAATCAGGCAAGAGTACCTCCCATACTCGTCCTGGTGAGGGAACTTGTGAGGATGATAAGGGACCAGCCAACCACAGCTTTGACCCACCAGGAAGAGGTCACAGCAAAGTTGTTTCACTTAAAGTCATCCTGTTCACAGGAACAAGCCACCATCATTTTAATTTGCTCTAATGCATTGATGGTGGAAGTGGTAACTGATCAGTATCAGATAGTCATGCTATTAACCAGATTTACATTTTTTAACATAAAAAAAGACATTGCCTTTGAATATGGATGACAGATGAGAGACTAGAATGTAACAATGTTGTCTCCTGATTTTAACAAATGTACTATTTTAACGATGTCTTTGGTACAAACAAACAGATGAAAACACAGATGAAAACAGAGATGTTATATGTACATATGAAAAGACATATACATAAATATTACAATATATATACGAAAAGATACATGTTTAGACAAAGTGTCTTAGTCCATCTAGGCTGCTAAAACAGAATACCTAGACTTAGTTGAAAAAGTGAAAGTGTTAGTTGCTCAGTGGTGTCCAGTTCTTTTGAGACCTCATGGACTATAGCTTGTCAGGCTCCTGTCCATGGGATTCTCCAGGCAAGAATACTGGAGTGGGTTGCCGTTTCCTTCTCCAGGGGATCTTCCTGATGCAAGCCTGAGTCTTCTTCATCCCAGGCAGATGTCTGAGCCACCAGAGACTAGGTGGGTGACTTATAAACCATAGAAATTTATATCTCACATTTCTGGAGGCTTGGAAAGTCCAGATCAAGACTCCAGCAGATTCAGTGTCTGATGAGGACCAACTTTCTGGTTTGTAGGGGGCATTTTCTCATTGTATTCTCACATGGTAGAGAGTGAGGAACCTCTGTGGGACCTCTTCCTATAAGGCACTGATCCCATTCATGAGGGCTCCACCCTCATGACCTCATTACCTCCCAAANCTCCTGCCCCCAATCCCTCCCAGCATCAGAGTCTTTTCCAATGAGTCAACTCTTCACATGAGGTGGCCAAAGTATTGGAATTTCAGCTTTAGCATCAGTCCTTCCAAAGAACACCCAGGACTGATCTCCTTTGGGATGGCCTGGTTGGATCTCCTTGCAGTCCAAGGGACTCTCAAGAGTCTTCTCCAATACCACAGTTCAAAAGCATCAATTCTTCGGCGCTCAGCTTTCTTCACAGTCCAACTCTCACATCCGTACATGACCACTGGAAAAGCCATAGCCTTGACTAGACGGCCCTTTGTTGGCAAAGTAATGTCTCTGCTTTTCAATATGCTATCTAGGTTGGTCATAACTTTCCTTCCAAGGAGTAAGCATCTTTTCATTTCATGGCTGCAATCACCATCTGCAGTGATTTTGGAGCCCCCCAAAATAGTCTGACACTGTTTCCACTGTTTCCCCATCTATTTCCCATGAGGTGATGGGAGAGATTATGCTATATAAATATAAAGAAAAAGATATATACATAGAGATTAAACTAGAGAGAAAGAGTGGAGCAAAATTCCACCAGCTCGTAAATCAGTTGAAAGTACAGGAATTTTTTGTTCTATTCTTGCAATTTTTTTTCTAAGGCTGAAATTATATATCACAATGAGAAATTTTTAAATCATCAAAATGCCAGCATACTACCTTGACCCCTTGGGCTGACCTGGGAACATAGACAGGTAGTCTCTCATTGGGCAGTACTTGTCCAGGCCATCTGCCCTGAAGACTCCTACAAGTCGAGACACCTGCTTGGCGTTTATAGGCATGAAAGGTTTAAAGGGCAGTTATGCTGAATCTGAAGCTCCAATACTCTGGCCATCTGATATGAAGAGCCAACTCATTGGAAAAGACCCTGATGCTGGAAAAAATTGAAGGCAGGAGGAGAAGGGGGTGAAAGAGGATGAGATGGTTGGATGGCATCACCAACTTGATGGGCATGAGTTTGAGCGAACTCTGGGAGATGGTAAAGGACAGGGAAGCCTGGTATGCTGCAGTCCATGGGGTCTCAAAGAGTCAGACACAAGTTAGCAACTGAACAGCAACAACAATAGAGTCAAAAGCCTGCAATAAGGTCTCAAGGGCTGCTGTCTGCTGGGCTTTGTGACCATGATGAGTGGGGACATGCAGACCACGCACCTTGGGAGCAGAGGGTCCCTGGACAGTGGGGCCAGTGCAAGTTCCCACTTGGGTTCTGGGCTGAAGCCATCACTGGCTGCACGTGGTATTCTGACAGGTGAGCCCTTGGCTGCCCACTTCCGGGGTCCCCTGAGGTCTCTTCAAGGGTGTCCATGTCCTGCTCGGTTCCCCTACACCATCTGTCCTCTCTCCTCCATTCCGAGATGGACCCTGCTGACCTCCGCCCTCTGTGTAAGAGCCCCTCTGCCTTCTGAGTCTCAGGCCCCATGGCTTTCTCTCCCCCTGACCTCAGGGTCTCCCATCTATGCCTTCCCAGCTGACAGGTATGTCTGTCTTTCCCTTGCTTCTCGCCAACAGGAACTCACTGTCATCCACATTTGTGCGATCAGCTGGGCCACAGAGACTCTGTCTGTTCACTCACCTGTCAGGACTGTGGACCTCAGGTGCTATGGAGGAAACCATATCAGAAGCAGTCTAGAAGTCCCCTGGGGCCCAAGGAGGTTTCAGGTTTGGCTACTCAAAGTGTGGTCCCCTGACCATTGGTGGTAGCATCACAGTTAGTCCACACTGACCCAGGCTGGCCTCACACCCACTACATCAGAAGCTGCTGTTTCATAAACCCTCCAGATGACTCATGGGCACATCAATGTTTGAGTAGCAGCTCATTTAGAGGATGCTTGCTGTGGGGAAAAAAGAAAGGTGATGGAGTTTTAATCAAGGATGTCCACCCACGAGCAATGAATTCAGCTACAGGTGTAAATGCCAAAGTTGCAGCATAAATTCCCACCACTTCCGGCTGACCTGTCCCTGGCATTAGACAAGCAACTAACAGTTACAAAAGAGGTCAGTTGGATGCAAGCAAGTCTCCAGAGAACCTAATCCTCCCCCGCCTTGCTGAGCCATAGCCACTCAGTCATGTCCATTCTTTGCGACCCCATGGACTGTAGCCTCCCAGGCTCCTGTGTCCATGGGATTCTCCAGGCAAGAATACTAGAGTGGGTTGCCATTTCCTCCTCCAGGGGATCTTCCCAACCCAAGGATGGAACACAGGTCTCCTGCATCGCAGGCAGATTCCTTACCATCTGAGCCAACAGGGAAGACTTCTATTAAGAGACATTTCTAAGTATAAAGACCTTGTTACTGTGGAAGAAAGGAAATTATCGGATATTTTCCTGCGCTCCCACAGGACAGAAGTACCTACTACCTCCCTGTGTTTGTACAGTTCTGTTCCCCTGGACCTCACCTCCTCACAGCCCAGCACCTAGTGTGCCAAAAAGTATCAGCTAGAATCAATAAGAGCAATAAAGCATCGGAGATGGTGGCTGCCCCACTAAGTGGTCCACAGCTCAGTTGTAAATCTGGACTCAGTTGCAGCCAGCCAGTGACCTCATACCTGGCTTTCATCTGGGGGCTGTGGTAATGACCTAACGCTGTAGTGAGGTGTCCGTGTCTCCAAGACAAGGCGCATTGCTCAGAAAATAAACTGCCGAGGTTATGACATCAGAATCTTAAAATAAATTCCTTTTGGCCACACTGAAGTTCTGAAGGCCTGGAGTGACAGCTTGCTATTGCTTTACTTACACCTTCTAATTTCTGATGTGCACAGTGGGTACCTTTCCCTATAGATAAGAAACGGCGATCACTCCTCCCCAACACATAGCCCCTTTTGCAGCAGCAAGGTCAGGCCACTTGCATCAGGATGAGGTCACCTTGTTCCCCAACAGACATGGAAACCAACGGCTCCCCAAATGTTTGGACTGGAGATGCTGAAACCCAATTTTGGTTTCCTGGAATTCCCCCCTCCCCTCCCCCAGCACAGCCTCTGATGAGCCAAAATCTTTTTTCCCACTGAGCCAGGTTTTGAGTAAATGGTGCTGTCAAAGATTCCATCCTGTTTCAACCAAACATAGAATAGTCAGTTGCCAATGTCTAAATCCTGCCTTATTGTTTTAAAAACAAAATGTAAAATCCATGATGCCCTGACCCTCTCTTGTGCTGGAGTCTGCTGAATTGGCCTGACTTTTTCTTCTGCATTTTGGGATGCAGGGAGAGGATGAGTCATGGATGATGACCTGTGTCCTAAAATCGTGCTGAATCGAGAAGGCAGAGTCTTCTCCTGGAGCCCCCCTTCCTATACCTGCCAGGGGGGTGGGGTGGATGCTGGGCAGGAGTCAGCCTTGGTCCAGGGGAGCCAGCAGGAACCTGCTAAGGCTTCCAGACAGGCTGGGTGGCTGGCCTTTCAGCTGTTTAGGCAAAGGTGGTGGTGGAGACTGCAGTCATGGAGGAATGAAAGGTCCCCACACCCTAAAGTCACCTAACAGGTGACTGTAATGATGGAGCCAACTTGGAACCCTCTGGGAAGCTAGGGCAGAGGAGGGCAACATTCCCTAGATGCAGTGAAGTTGTACATAGAAAGCACATACTTCTGATTCTATTTGATGTCTTCTAGCTTATTTACCCATTAACTTCCCTGCCTGCCTTGTCAATAGGGCCACTCTGATTTGCATGAAAACCAGCGGTTCCTACATTCCCTCACTCACATCTAGGGGAGGGACTCTCCCCCACCAGCTCGCTCTGCCCTGCATCTCCAAGGCCACATCCTGCCCCGCCTTTGCCTCCCTACACATTCATGCCTCCTTTCAGGGATGTTTGAGGATAGATAGGAGCTAATCTCAGCCCAGGTCACACACAGAAATGCAGAGCCAGTGGAGGAAAGACTGCCTTCCAAAAAATCATTCTTTCACTTGTGCGCCCCTCTCTGCCATGGATTCCAGTGATGAGAAGACCTGCCTGCGTTTGAATTCCATGTTCAGCAATCAAAAGAGCAGATTTGAATTCTCCATTCTTCTACTTGTTCAGGTCTGCTCCCCTTTAAGGTACATCCTGCACCCTGACAGATGCCAGCCCTCGTTGGCAGATTCCAGGGGCCACAGGGACCTAGTTGCCCTGAAACAAGCAGGAAGGGAAGGGGAATTGACCAAGGAAGGTAGACGGGGTGGGGTGGGCTGTGGGGAGGTGGGGGGCAGGAGGNGGAGGTGGGGGGCAGGAGGGTGAGGCTTGGGGAGGGGAAGGATAGTGAAAACAAGGATGCTTCAGATGGCACCCCACTCCAGGATTCTTGCCTGGAGAATCCCATGGACGGAGGCGCCTGGTGGGCTACAGTCCACGGGGTCGAAAAGAGTCGGACACGACTGAGCGACTTCACTTTCACTTTCACTTTCAGATCCCTGGGTCTTGAAAATCTTTTTTCATTTTTTTAATTTTGCTGCGAGGGCTCAGCAGTTGCAGGGTGAGACCTTAGTCACCCTGGGGACCATGGGCTCTTAGTTCTCCCACCAGGGATCGAACCTGAATCCCCTGCACTGGCAGGTGGATTCTTAACCACTGGACCACCAGGAAAGCACTTGGAAAGTCTTAAGGTGGAAAATTCATAGTAATACTGCACACAGAGACATAAACACACACTTACATCATTTAGATGGAATCTCCCACATGAGATTTAGCTAAGGGTCTAAGTGCAGTTGGCAAGTGACTGACTGGCCAGTCCCAGGACCTGGGGGATTCAGGAGTCAAGGTCAAAGCATCTGCTTCCAGGGCATTTTCTTCACTCTGTCCACAGCCCCCTCTCACTGCCCCTGCCCACCCCGCCCCAAAGGGGGCCTGTGCACTCACAAATGCTGAATCAAGCAAGGCCAAGACCTCAGAAGCCCCGGGGAAGCCTGGTGACTACCCAAAGTGGACAGAAGAGGGGTCTGCTCTCTCCTGCCCCGTGGTCACCTGGCTGACAAGACGAGACCAGAACTGAACGGCACCAGAGGTGCTGGGCGGGGCCAACGCTGGGGACGACAGCTCTCGATGGCAGTGAAAGCTGGTGGCTGAGCCGGAGAAAGGCTGGGCTCAGATGTGTTTATACAAATCCCAAGCCCCGTACCCAAGAGGAGCTCCGCACCATCAGAAAGAGGGAAATAAGAAAATAGCACTGCTTTATGCAATAGACTGTCAACCTGTGAAATTAATTTCTTCTCCCTCCCACCAAGAAGTGGCCCAGGCTGGAAATATATACAATATAAATAGATAACTTCTTAGTTCAGGCAACTGAAAATGCCTGAGACCAGGCAGCTAAGGTACAGCAGACATTCATTTCTCATGCTTCTGGAGGCTGGAAGTCCAAGATCAAGGCTGTGAGGGGTTCGGTGTCTGCTGAGAGTCTCTTCCTGGTTCACAAATGGTGCCTTCTTGCTGGGTCCTCACATGGAAAAAGGGGCAGGGAGCTCTCTGGGGTCTCTTTTATAAGGGCCCTGATCCTGCTTATGAGGACTTCACCCTCATGTCCTAATCAATTATCGAAGTCCCCACCTTCCAAGACCATCATTACATCAGGCATTAAGATTTCAACATGTGAACTTGAGGGGTGGGGGACTCAAACGTTCAAGCCACAGCAGGTACACAGAATCTGTGTGATGATGGAATTTTGTCCATTTCTTCATGGATACCTCCCATGCAGGGGACTGCGAGATCTTGAAGAAGTCTATTCCGGGAATCAAAACCACAGCCCAGGGGCATGTGGGGTGAGCCAAGACTGGAACCAGATGCCCAGGAAAACCCCCAGGCTGAGGCAGACTGGGTAGGGTGGGGAATGGAACAGGACACAAAAGGTGGACTGGGAGTCCCTGACAAATTAATTATATGGGGCTTATATGTTTGAGCTTTAACCAAATGGATGCCAAGGCAACACATGACCCTTGTTGGCCATCTGACAAATGATGCTCTTGGTTCTTAGGGGCAGGACAAGAGTTCACAGATGGAACTGTGGGCCTGGCCAGGGCACCTACGCTCCTGCAAGTGCACAGTTGTCCCAAGAAGAGCCATTGTCCCCAGACAGAACCAGAGCCAGGTCTTGAGGCTCCAAGCTCCAACAGGGTCCGGCTTCATCAGTTGCCACCTACTTGGCTGCAGTTGCTTCCCTGAGTCTCTGCTTCCTCACGGGTAAGATGAGGAGGAGGTTCATACCTGGCCCCCAAGTCCTCGTGAGCATCAAAGGAAGCCATGGAGGCAGAAGCCTTTGTAAAACTGTAAAGTGATTTGAGTTGTCATGTTGATGCTGTCATAAGTACGGGTGATGGTATTAAACTAGCCGCCAAGGTGATAACCCTTGGCCCTCTGTACCCTGCGCTCAGCACGACAGGTGTCCGATGGCTCTCTCATTCCCCCCAAGAGACCGTGAGGTTTGAGGTCTCAAGCATGTGTCAGTCTTTGCCCTGGTCTCCTGATTCCTTAGATGGAGAGGTAAGGAGCCCCTGAAGGAGGGACTCTGTCCTGGAGGGGGACAGGGCACAAGTGCTCTAACAAAGGGGTAAACAGATGCTCTGAAATAGGATATCACCTTTTAGAACCTGTGTCCCCAGCCCCACCACCACCTCACGCAGCCCACCTAGGACCCCTCATGGAGGGATCCCCTCCTCAGCCTCAGGCATCATAGGCAGCTTCGAGGGGCCAGCAGGACCCACCTGCCACCACCAGGGCCAGCCAGGCAGGCCTGCACCCCTGAACTACTGCAGCAGCAGACACATAACGAATGAGGGCACTCCCAGAAGCTGAGCTTCCTTCTGCCTTTGGCTGCAACTACCTCACAGCCAGCAGTGTCAGAAGGAAGGTCGACGAGGACTGCAGTCTCTGCCCATCCTTGGCTCTGGTTCCAGCCATAGCAAAGCATCTACCTTCGTGATTCACCGCTGCTGTCAATTAAAAGTCTCTGAGGCCCATCTCATATGGATTCAACATGCTGGCAGCCACCTGTTCCCCGACACCCAAAGCTCCCACCGTGTTTTCATCTGTTTCAGATCTCACCCTGCAGGAGACACCAGCTGGGTGAAATTGAGGGAAGACACCAGCTGGGTGTAATTCGTGGTGGGAAGATCAGGACTGATGTCCCCTTCAGGCCCAGCTGACCAGATGGTTCCTCCGCAGTGCAATTCCAGGCTCATTAGGATGGTCACCTCAGCCCCAGATACACAGCACTGGGCTGAATTCCCTCCTCCCCTTCATGCTTAATCAGAGTAGGATGGCAGTTGGCAGCTATGTGTCGATTTTGTAGGACAAATTAACTTAGAAGCAAGTTTCTAAATGTCAGAAAATCCTAGCTCCAGATGTTTTATTGTTACCTAAAGATCATGATGGATAATTTGGACTCGTTGTGATGGAATGAAATGGATCACAGAGCATTACTCCTAGAATAATATTTTCTCATTCTAAAACATAATGCGCCCTTATCCATTTTTGATTAAATGGACATCAGTTCAGTTCAGTTCGGTCACTCAGTCGTGTCCGACTCTTTGCGACCCCATGAATCGCAGCACGCCAGGCCTCCCTATCCATCACCAACTCCCAGAGTTCACTCAGACTCATGTCCATCGAGTCAGTGATGCCATCCAGCCATCTCATCCTCTGTCGTCCCCTTCTCCTTCTGCCTCCAATCCCTCCCACATCAGAGTCTTTTCCAATGAGTCAACTTTTCACATGAGGTGGCCAAAGTACTGGAGTTTCAGCTTTAGCATCATTCCTTCCAAAGAAATCCCAGGACTGGTCTCCTTTAGGATGGCCTGGTTGGACCTCCTTGCAGTCCAAGGGACTCTCAAGAGTCTTCTGCAACACCACAGTTCCAAAGCATCAATTATTTGGCGCTCAGCTTTCATCACAGTCCAACTCTCACATCTATACATGACCACAGGAAAAACCATAGCCTTGACTAGATGGATCTTAGTTGGCAAAGTAATGTCTCTGCTTTTCAATATGGTATCTAGGTTGGTCAAGGCTTCCCTGGTGGCTCAAAGGTTAAAGCATCTGCCTGGAATGCAGGAGACCCGGGTTCAATCCCTGGGTAGGGAAGNCATATAAGTTAAATAAGCAGGCTGACAATATACAGCCTTGACGTACTCCTTTTCCTATATGGAACCAGTCTGTTGTTCCATGTCCAGTTCTAACTGTTGCTTCCTGACCTGCATATAGGCTTCTCAAGAGGCAGGTCAGGTGGTCTGGTATTCCCATCTCTTACAGAATTTTCCACAGTTTATTGTGATCCACACAGTCAAAGGCTTTGGCATAGTCAATATATAACATGCCCTTATTCATTTTCCAAATAAATGAATGTAATTGACCATAGTATTCCACCTGATGTGAAGAGCTGACTCATTGGAAAAGACCCTAATGCTGGGAAAGATTGAGGGCAGGAGGAGAAGGGGACAACAGAGGATGAGATGGTTCGATAGCATCATCAACTCGATTGACATGGGTTTGGGTGGACTCTGGGAGTTGGTGATGGACAGGGAGGCCTGGCGTGCTGTGGTTCTTGGGGTTGCAGAGAATCAGACACGACTTAGCGACTGAACTGACTGAACTGACTGACTGATGTAAGGAGAATTTGCATCAAAGCCTGAATTTCACTTTCCTCATAACAAACTCCAAGGTGAGGATCAGCGTGCAAATAGTTGGTTTGGGTGGTGATCCTGGGAACTATCTTCTGAAAGGCACTCTAATGGCAGAAAGCAAAGAAGAACTAAAGAGCCTCTTGTTGAAAGTGAAAGAAGAGAGCGAAAAAGCTGGCTTAAAGTCCAACATTCAAAAAATGAAGATCATGGCATCTGGTCCCATCACTTCATGGCAAATAGATGGGGAAAAAGTGGAAGCAGTGGTAGATTTTATTTTCTTGGGCTCCAAAATCACTGTGGACAATGCCTGCAGCCACGAAATTCAAAGACGCTTGCTCCTTGAAAGAAAAGCTATGACAGCAGAGACATAACTTTGCTGACAAAGGTCTGTGTAGTCAAAGCTATGGTTTTTCCAGTAGTCATGTATGGATGTGAGAGTTGGACCGTAAAGAAGGCTGAGTGCAAAGAACTGATGCTTTTGAACTGTGGTGCTGGAGAAGACTCTTGAGAGTCTCTTGGACTTCTCAAACCAGTCAGTCCTTAAGGAAATAAATTCTTAAGGGATTGATTTCAATCATCCATTCGTTGGAAGGATGGATGCTAAAACTGAAGCTCCAATATTTTGGCCACCTGATTCAAAGAGTTGCCTCATTGGAAGGGACTTTGATCCTGGGAAGGATTAACGGCAGGAGAAGGGGGTAAGAGAGGACTGATGGTTGGATGGCATCACTGACTTAATAGACATGAGTTTGAGCAAACTCCAGGTTTGGTAGAGGACAGAAGAACCTGGTGTACTCCAGGCGATGGGGCCAGAAAGACTCAGAAACGGCTTAGTATCTGAACAAAAACAACAATCTTGGAAAGCCATCACAGCCATTTCCATTCTCTGAGATCCAGACCACATGGCTCCAAATGGAATGAGACCCATGCCAAGAATGGCAGCAACTGACAAAACTTCATGTCAACTCAAGATGAGACATGCTGGCATGTAAATCTGTGTTCCTAGCCAACCTGAATGCTGAAATACTCCCATCACTCATTCATATAGTTGTGCAACACCTGAGTCCCTGGCAGCAACTCTGCTCAGACTTTGATCTGCTTCTGGTGACTCGGGCCTCCCTTACCACCACTAGGAAGTGCCCTTGCAGTTGGGCATCGTGATTGACTCTCTGGAGCGATAGAAGGAGAATTTAACTGGTAGGGTCCAGGTGTCCACATAGGATAAGAACATGGTGGCAGATCCAAGAAGTAGGAGGGCTCCATGTCAGCCTTGGTGACAGCTGGACAGTCCATAGCTGCTGGCCCACTTCAGTTTCTTTTCTCTTTTTATCACAACAGTTTTATGTGGGACACAATTCATATGCCATACAATTCACCCATTCAGAATGCAAAATTCAATCATTTTTAGTATAAGCACAGAATTGTGCAACTGTCACCACAGTCCTTTTTAGAATACTTTCATCATCTCAGGAAGACACCCTCTAGTGATCACCTCCCCAATCCTCCCAGCCTCTCCCGCCCCAACCCAGCCCTGGGCAACCACTTATCTATTTTCTGGGTCTGTGGATTTGTCTGTTCTGGACATTTCTTATGCAGGCATGCTCAGTCTCTAAGTTGTGTTTGATTTTTTGTGACCCCATGAACTGTAACCCACCAGGCTCATTCTGTCCATGGGATTTCCCAGGAAGAATACTGGAGAGGGTTGCCATTTCCTTCTTCAGGGGATCTTCCTGATTCAGGGATCAAATCTGTGTTTCCTGCTTTGGCAGGCAAATTCTTTACCACTGAGCCCCCTGGGTTCTTATAAATAGGATAATACAAAATGTGGCCTCATGTATAACAGAATGTTTCCAAGTTTCAGCCATGTTGTTATAGGAATCAGCTCTTTGTTCTTATTTATAGCTGAACAAGACTCCACTGCCTGGACAGAGCACATCTTGCTGGACAGAGTCATCTGCTGATGGGCATGTGAGCTGTCTCTACCTCTTGGCAGTTGTGAAGAACGCCGCAGCCCCCTGTTTCTTGGGTTCTTTCTTGCAGAAGAATTGTGTTTGCAGCTCTAGGCTGGGGCCTTTGGTGACCCTTTCTCTGCCTCCCTAGGCAGGAGATACAGGGAGTACCTAGTTTCCTCGAAACTATCCCAAGTCTTTCATCACTTAGAACTTATGGCCAGCACTGCCTTGCTCAGTGTATGGCCTACTTCCTGGTGGGCTTCCAGGTGGTGCAGTGGTAAAAAATCCACCTGCCAATGAAGGAGACTCGGGTTTGATCCCTGAGTTGGGAAGATCCCCTGGAGGAGGAAATGGCAACCCACTCCAGTATTCTTGCCTGGAAAATCCCATGGACAGAGGAGCCTGGCGGTCTATAGTCCATGGGGTAGCAAAGAGTTAGACAGGACTGAACGACTAGGCATGAACATACACACACCACTTCCTGCCTCCAAGAGTCTGTGCATCAGGTCAAGCCAGGTGTACGGATTTTCAGCGGGTTCCCTCATCCTGGGGGGCCCAACCATGAACCCTGAGGATCCCAGGGTGAGTCCATCCACCCCTCTCATGGCCAGCCCCAGCCCAGGGGCCCACAGGAGGCTTGGCGAGGCCAACAGCCTCCACAGGGCCATGACCGTCTCATCTAAACTGCAGACTTTAGGCTCTGGGAGCCTGGTGGCCTGGAATTCAATCATTCAAAGTGCTAGCAACTATAAACTCAGGAGTCAGTTTTCATAACGCTGATCAAAACACCATGACGTACGTTTCTGCCCACGCCCTAACACTATCCTTATAACACCCTCAGGGTGAAACCTTTCCCAGTAGAGTAATGTAAACTCACTGTGCTTTCCTCACTTGGATCAAATCCCACTGAAATCAACGTTTCACTTCTTCTGTTCTTGCTGGAAGATTGATGGGAATCTTACCGAAAACTGTATCATACTCCGCCCACTGGGAATGAAACACTGGCAGATGGAAGGAGAGAAACGGCTCACTGTGTGCAGATTACAGACTCCTACACACCCACCCCCCATGAACATGCACACACACATGCACACATGTACACATGACACAGCTGTGCAAATATGCACACACATGCACACACATGTGGTCTTGACTTGTCCATCTGGACCCCTAAGGGTCCCTCTAGCTTATGAAGAAAGGGAAGTACAATGAGCCAAAGGTCCAGAGGTCCATTCAGCTAACTCATCCAACCAAGGTGTGGTCACATGGAAGGTCTTTTAGCCCTACAAAAGGAGCCATGTGGGAAGAACACCAAAATCCAACTTTCCAGAGGTTTGGACCTGGGGAAAAGGCTCTGGTAACTATAGAACCCCATGAAAGGAAAGAGCGAGAAAACTGGAAATGATAGAAAGGAATAGGCGACTTCACCTGGACAAGGGCACAGACTCAGAGGTGGGGGCTGAAAGTTCAGATCTGAGATGTTTGTGGGGGAAAAGGCCAAGGAAAGAGAAAGCAAAAGACATCTGCTATGGTATCTCCAGAGAGGAGCTGCAGGTGGGGAAATTGACATGAAATGAACAGGGAGTGGGAGAGAGAAAAGAGAGAGAATGCTTAAAAGAAAAAAGTCAGTGCTGTAAGGAGCAGGCAGAGTGCGTGAAAACACTGAGACCCGGGGGAAGGGGTGCAGCCTGGGAGTTTCACCCTCCGGGCTGTCTGATTTCTACCCAGAAGTGAGGTTAAGATGTTAATGGAAGGGTGTCTGTGCTGCATTCCACAGGGCCGCGCAGCTGATCTCACACCTGGTTTTCACAGTACACCTGCAGAGGAGGTCCTGCCATCCCCGGGTAGAGGTTGGGACCAAAGCTTGCCCGAGCTTGCCCACAAGACCTCAGATCAGCTCAGATCTCCTGGTTGCAGACCCTGGTCCATAGACAGGGTCCTTGAGAGGAGGGCTTGGTGAACCAACAGCAGCAACACCCACCTGTATCACCATCTAGCCAGGGCCCCCCTCCCCAGTGAAGCTTGGGCTGGGGTGCAGCCTAGGCATTAGGCTCTTGGAAAACTCCCCAGCCAAGTCTGATCACTGCCAAGATAAGGCTGAATACTGCTGCCGGGGCCACTTCCATCAGGCAAGGGAGGTTCCATCCTCATTCTAGAGGCTGCCCAGCAGGCCAGTCACCAGTTATGCACAATGTAAAAACGTCTAAAGTCTGCAAACCATGATATCTGGTCATTCGTGAGACACTCTGTTTTAAAATGAGCTTCAAACCAAAGGACCAGCAGGATGGATGAGCACCCAGGAGTGAGAATAGGGCTGGGTGAGGGTGGTTCCCCACCAGCCACCCTCCTGGAGGGGCAGGTTCAAGGTGAACCACTCCCATGAGGGCACAGTACCTGCCTGTCAGGTTAGGCCAGTCCTGGGAACACCCGGCAGCCAGAGAGCATCTCACCTGGATCAGCTTAGGCTGGATGGGAGCCAGTCCCCCCAGGGCTGAGCCTCAACTGTCAGGACCCCCAGAGGAAACCCTGACACCAAGGACTATCTTCTAGGCCCTCACCTTTTAAATCCTTGTCCCTGGGGCGTGAATAGGCCACAGCAGCCTCTGGATGTAACTGGGTCTCCTGGTCTTGCCGGGTGATGCTAGTAGTAACGAATCCACCTGCCAATACAGAAGATGTAGGAGATGCAGGTTCAGTCCCTCTGTCAGGAAGATCCCCTGGAGAAGGAAATGGCAAGCCACTGCAGTATTCTTGCCCAGGAAACCCCATGGACAGAAGAGCATTCTGGGCTACAGTCCACAGGGTTGCAAAGAGTAGGACACAACTGAGTGCGTGCACACACAAACACACACACACACACACACACACACACACACACACACACACCAGGCCCTCACAGCATCTGTAAGAATTCTAACCCCTTAGAGATGAGGAAAGAGAGCCTTTTTGAGTGTGAAGATCCCAGCTGTGCCTGGTCTGGCTGCTGTTTTGAAATAAGTCATCTGGTTTGACCACAGATAGCTTCCGTCAATCAGCAGCAGAGTGTCTTCCGGGCCCATGGCTCTGGCCCTGCCCTTATTAGTGGCCACTCTACTTACAGCTGGGCCAGAGTCCCGCTGTTGCCTGGGGCGAGTCCCTGCACCGTGGCCATGGGAAACTTGGCCCCCTGTGCTGACCTTCTGGGATGCCTTTGGGGGTCTCTTTCACACACATCCCACCATCCTGACTGGCACCTGCCTGGAGACAGACAGTGGGCACTGAGGGCCTGGGCCACTCCCAGGGCTGATCCCACCCAGGTCTTACCCTTCCTTCACCCCACTTCTTCTTCCAAACTGTGAAGCTCCAACTGACTTCCAAAGTCACTCATTTTATGGAGAAAAACACATGGAAATGCTAACATGGATTAAGATCGTGCAAAAGCCAAGAAAACAAGGAAAGGAAAAAGTTGTTCACGGTTTCTCCATCAGCAGCTCCCCATACTCACTGCTGCGTGGCACAGCTGCCTGGGTCCCAAAGGGCTTCCTCTGTGGAGCAAGTGGGGCTTCAGGGCTGCTGATGCATGAGTTTCTGGGGGCTTTCCTTTCCATCATGAACTGAAAGTGGTAAATATGGGAACCAGAAGGACACCCTACTCTTCAGAGTTCACCAGCCCCATCTAACTCAGTGATTTTCAGACCACATGGGGCAGCAGAAAAGAAGGTGGAATTTCTAGTTACCAAATGTGTGCTCATGTACTTTTTTTAATCTCTTTGTACCAAAGATTCTTCATTTGATCTCAGTTCATGGAAAACTTTAGGATTCAGTTCGGCTGAGTATAGCAAAGATCTGGCGACAGTGTCTTAAAGGCACAAAGGTTTAATTCTCTGACGTAAAAGAAGTCTAAAGCAAACACTACAGGGCAGATAAAATAGTTTCATGAAGTCAGTGGACCCCCATGTTGCTTCTGTCTCTCTGTTCTGCCCCATGTGGTTTCTCGGAGTCAACTCATGGAACAGATGGCTGCTGGACTTCCAGTCATGGCATCCACATTCCAGGCAGTGGGAAGAAAGAAGCAGGGGGATGTAAGAGAAGTGCCTCCTCCCTTTGGAGGAGACTGAACAGAATTCCCACATTTTCATGGACATTTCTTTGGCAGAACATCATACGAGGGCCAAGAGGCTGGAAAAAGTCGAGCACACCCACACCTCAAATGAAACTGGTATTCTATTGCTCCGAAGGAAGGGGAAGGTGGATGCAGGAGTGGGTACCGACAACCTCTCACAGATGTCCAAAAGATATGAAGGTGATGCTCACTACCGGTCTTCTCCTTCTGTCCACAGTTAACACGTGATGAGGATCAAAGTTGCACGTTACGATGCCACAGTCTTCCTATTAAGGTGTACGGAAACGAAAGTGGTAGTCGTTCAGTCTTGCCCCAACCCTGGTCCTGGAGCTTGCAGCATCCGTGGGACCCTTAATTGATGTCAGACACTGCTTCTGAGTGTCTATCCCCAGCCTGTTAGTCAGCTGTGGCTGCTGACTAATACCGCAGAACTGGTGGCTTCGACAAGAGGAGCTCATTCTCTCACAGCTCTGGAGGCTGGAAATCCCAGATCGAGGTACCAGCCAGCGTGCCTCCTCTGAGGCCTCTCCCGTCAGCGTGTATGGTCATCCTCTCCCAGGGTCCTTACATGGTGATCCCTTATGTGCCACTGTGTGCTGACCTCCTTTTCTTAGAAGGACACCAATCAGATTGGACCTAATTTCAGCTTAATCATCTCTTCAAAGACTTTACTTCCAATAAGGTCATGTTCTGAGATACTAGGGGTGGAGATTTTCAATATATAAATTATCTGGGGACACAATTCAGCCCATAACACCTCTCGAAGCAGGACTCTTGTCACCATTCTCTATTTCAGTTCAGTTCAGTTCAGTTCAGTCGCTCAGTCGTGTCCGACTCTTTGCGACCCCATGAATCGCAGCACGCCAGGCCTCCCTGTCCATCACCAACTCCCGGAGTTCACTCAGACTCACGTCTGTGATGCCATCCAGCCATCTCATCCTCTGTCGTCCCCTTCTCCTCCTGCCCCCAATCCCTCCCAGCATCAGAGTCTTTTCCAATGAGTCAACTCTTCTCATGAGGTAGCCAAAGTACTGGAGTTTCAGCTTTAGCATCATTCCTTCCAAAGAAATCCCAGAGCTGATCTCCTTCAGAATGGACTGGCTGGATCTCCTTGCAGTCCAAGGGACTCTCAAGAGTCTTCTCCAACACCACAGTTCCAAAGCATCAATTCTTCAGTGCTCAGCTTTCTTCACAGTCTAACTCTCACATCCATACATGACTACTGGAAAAACCATAGCTATTTAAGACCCTGCTAATAATTTAATGGAACTACACTTCAATATTTCTGAGAATGTTTCTCCCACTCCTCTATATTTCACCAGAGCAAAGGGACATTAACATCTGGTTCAGATGACTGGTTCCTGGAAGCCATAAAAAACAGAGCTTCAGTGGCTCAAAGGGCCAAGTTTTTGGCATTTCTGGGGGGAAAAAAGTAAACTAATTTTAGAGACACTGTCATTTTTCTAGTTAAGTGCTGGAACTCTCATTTTGGACCATTTAGCCTAAAATAAGTTCACGACTAATCTTGAATTTCTTGAGCCCTCTTAAGCCTCTCAGATGAGTCCCAGCCACAGGTCTGCTTCAGTGTTACTGCACCATGACTGTTTTTTTTAAGCAAGCCCCCCCTCGGCGGAGTCTAGATTTACGGGAATCGGGTCATGGCTCAACTGTGCAGGCCCAGGAGGCCTGAAGTCAAAGGTGAGCCGCAGAGTCGTGCTACTGGGCTATGCATCACAAATTCTCGGGAGGGACTGGACGGCCGCCATACTGCAGAGTTAAGGGAGAATGTCCCATACTCCACAACTCTGGGGCTGAGGGCACCAGGATCTGCAAAGACATTCAGAGCTGGGGAAGGAAAAGCCAAGGGCAGGACCAGGCCAGTCCAGTCCCGGACACCAGGCACCATGGCCTCTTCCGGCAAGTTCATGGGAGGCCTGGCTTTACCCTGACACTGAGGCTTCATCACAGGATAAGCAAAGACTCCTCTCGCAGGCTGGAGAGGCTCTCTGCAGCCTTCTTGCCCTTGGAGAAAGAGCCCCTGGAGTCAAGGCCTGAGTTCTAGTCTTGACGCTGCCCCCAGGCTGGACTGTTTAGCTCCCCATCCAAAAAGGTGAGCCAGTGGAACTAGAGACCTCCAGGCTCCCATCCATCTCCAAAGTCTTTCAACTTTTTCTCGGGAACCAAGAGGAACTGATTTGTGAACCAGCCTTGTGGGGTGCAACTGTGCCCTGCTAATCTAGGAGTCCAAACCTCTCGTGTTCTCTGGGGCCCTGTCCCCCACCTTGCCCACAGGGAAAGTGGAGACATGCACTCTGTTAAGGCTCAGCTGGACTCAGATCACCTTCCGTCTCCCAGGACCACCTGCAAACCAGTCTTCATCGAGTATGAGCTATGAGGCCAGCTCTCTGCCTCCGAGGATGCAGAACCCATGGATTCTGCGGGGCAACTGTGAGACTCGAGTTGGATTTGGGCATCCAAGGAAGGTCCTGAGATGAATCCCGGAGGTTACCCAGGGATGCCTGTATTAGAGTGCGTGTGTGCCTGCTCAGCCACGTCTGCCTCTTCGTGACTCCATGGACTGGAGCCTGCCAGTCTCCTCTGTCCATGGAATTTTTTTTTCCAGGCAAGAATACTGCAGTGGGTTGCCATTCCCTTCTCCAGGGTATCTTCCCAACCCAGGGACTGAACCCAAATCTCCTATGTCTCCTGCACAGGCAGGTGGATATTTTTTTAACCACTGAGCCATCTGGGAAGCCCCCTGTATTAGAAACAAACTCATTTCTTTCCTCTTCTTAAAACAGATAAACATTCATAGATGATTAAAAAAAAAACAAAACCTTCCTTTCTCTCAGTTTGAAAGAGACTAAGTCATACGCATATCCTGCACTTTCTGGTGATTAAAGAACAGCTTGACCCGATAAATGGAAATTTTAAGGCACTTACAGGGCCTGGAAAGAAGTGCGGAAGCCAATTTGAGCATAGAATAAAAATACCATCTGGGTTTTGGTGACAATGAATAACACTGTTGGCTCTTCTGAGCTCAGACAATTATAATATGAAAAAGAATTTTTTTAAGCCTGCACAGTTAAAATGGTAAAAAGATGGTTCATGGTGAAAAAAAGACAAAAATAATTCCTGTATTCGTGTGCCGCACACCCTGGTACCGAGTGCATTCATCATGTCTGGAAAAAGAGGCAGAGGATGGAGAATGTCATCAGGGACACCTTCAACCTCAGGAGCGTGAGATGGTGTCACCATGTGTTTAAGGTCGCCCCGTACACCCAGGAACAGAGAAGGCGAGGGTGGGTGTGGAAACGAGGAAGTTGATAAGCTAGGACTATGAGCCCTCTCTCAAAATATTTAGACTCAGCTGAAGCCATCAGTGGGGGACGCCCTCATCTCCTTGTCTTGCCGGGAGACTTTGTTCTGGGCTTGAATCAGGACTAAACATCACTGCCCCCCATTTTGCATCTCAGTCCGGACAGCCTGAGTGCTCAGGCTGCCCACCTTCCTCTGGTTCTAGGACCACTATGTCCCTCAATTCATACCTAGACCAGCCCAGGAAGCACAAAGATTTCTCTCTTTAAGGCTAAAAGCCACAGCCGTGTCTGTGGGCGGGGAGGGGACGCCCGCCCCGATGATGGGGAGCAGAGACAAGTGGGAAGGAGGGAGACACAGGGCTCTGAGTTCCCTGTGGCCTGTGAGCAGGGAGGAAGAGGCAAACGTTCCTGGCAGTGTGGTGACAGCGATCACAGCTCACATGGACGGAGACTTTACATGTGTTAAGCACAGTCCGAAGTGTTTTTCACTTGTACTTTCATTTAAAAATAATCACCCAGCAGTTAGACTCTTTCCTATATGAAAAACCACAGAACCCTTGACCTTCACCTACGGTCTGGAACCATCCTGCCTTCTTTGTTCCCCAACCCCATGACACACACATACACTCACACACATACACTCACACACATACACTCACACACATACACTCACACACACACACTCACACACAACATTTACACATGACACACACACACAGACTCATACACATACACTCATACACACACACTCATACACACTCACACATACAATACACACAGTCATACNTGTGCCGCACACCCTGGTACCGAGTGCATTCATCATGTCTGGAAAAAGAGGCAGAGGATGGAGAATGTCATCAGGGACACCTTCAACCTCAGGAGCATGAGATGGTGTCACCATGTGTTTAAGGTCGCCCCGTACACCCAGGAACAGAGAAGGCGAGGGTGGGTGTGGAAATGAGGAAGTTGATAAGCTAGGACTACGAGCCCTCTCTCAAAATATTTAGACTCAACTGAAGCCTGCACGCATCAGTGGGGGACGCCCTCATCTCCTTGTCTTGCCGGGAGACTTTGTTCTGGGCTTGAATCAGGACTAAACATCACCACCCCCCATTTTGCATCTCAGTCCAGACAGCCTGAGTGCTCAGGCTGCCCACCTTCCTCTGGTTCTAGGACCACTATGTCCCTCAATTCATACCTAGACCAGCCCCGGAAGCACAAAGATTTCTCTCTTTAAGGCTAAAAGCCACAGCCGTGTCTGTGGGCGGGGAGGGGACGCCCGCCCCGATGATGGGGAGCAGAGACAAGCGAGAAGGAGGGAGACACAGGGCTCTGAGTTCCCCATGGCCTGTGAGCAGGGAGGAAGAGGCAAACGTTCCTGGCAGTGTGGTGACAGCGACCACAGCTCACATGGACAGAGAATTTACATGTGTTAAGCACAGTCCGAAGTGTTTTTCACATGTACTTTCATTTAAAAATAATCACCCAGCAGTTAGACTCTTTCCTATATGAAAAACCATAGAACCCTTGACCTTCACCTACGGTCTGGACACCATCCTGCCTTCTCTGTTCCCCAACCCCATGACACACACATAGACTCACACACATACACTCACACACACACACTCACACACACACACTCACACACAACATTCACACATGGCACACACACAGACTCATACACACACTCATACACATACACTCATACACACACACTCACACACACAATACACACAGTCATACACACACATACTCATACACACACACACATGACATGCACTCTCACACACATTCACACGACACACACACATACACACACAGACTCACACACACACTCATACACACACACACAATACACACAGTCACACACACATATGACACTCACTCTCACACACATTACACACACACAGACTCGTACAC
>SJYQ01013830.1:509891-527892 GCA_006410935.1 Redunca redunca | reverse complement strand
ACACACACAACACAGTCATACACACACATACTCATTCATGCACACACACAACACACACAACACACACTCAAACACACACTCACACACACTTGCTGTCCTAATACAAGTGTGTCCTAATGCCTTGCCTTGCATTCTTGAACCAACTTTAATCAGCCTGTCACCTCCACTACTGCCCCCAAGTAAACCTCAAGGTCACAGTGATGACCTCGTTGCTCAATGCAACTTTTTGTTAAAAAAATGTTTATAACAGTTTTAAAGGTTACTTTCCAGTGTGGCCCCTAATGCAAGCTATGGACCTTGGATGATAATGATGTGTCAATGCGGGCTCATTAGTGGTGACAAGTATACCATCTGGGGGCGGTGTCAATAGTGGAGGAAGGTGTCCTGAGTAGAGAAAGGGGGTTTATGGGAAATTTCTCAAGATTGCTGTGAACTTAAACCCATTCCAGAAAAATTGTGTCTTCTTTTATTTTTAATTTTTATTTTAGTTGTCCATGCTGCTTGGCTTGTAGGACCTTAGTTCCCCAACCAGCCAGGAATTGAACCTGGGCCCTCAGCGATGAAAAGTGCAGAGTCCTAACCACTATACCACCAGGGAATTCCCCAGATGTCTTTAAAATTTTTAAAAAGTAGCAGCTGCTGAGCCTGTATGACACCAAGTAACAAAGTGCAGAGCCCATCTTCAGGCAACCCCAGACAGATGATGGTCCGGACTGTGTTCTCTGGAGGTCCTGCAGCCTCAGATCAGCTGCTCAGAGGCCCAGGTGGTTGTTGTTCAGTTGGTCTGCGTGTCCGACTCTTTTCGACCCCACAGACACACAATGCTTCTCTGTCCTTCACCATCTCCTGAGCTTGCGCAAACTCAAGTCCATTGAGTCAGTGATGCCATCCACCCATCTCATCCTCTGTCATCCCCTTCTCCTCCTGCCCTCAAACTTTCCCAGCCCAGGAATCCCCTACAAGCCCTCCATCTCAGGCCTCCGCTAGCACAGGGTCCATGGGACGAAGCTGTGGTCGGGGAGGTGCTGTGTGGATGGGAACCAGGAAATGCCCGTGTAAGTGGGAGCGATATGAGAACAAAGGCCAGATGCTGCCACGTCACCACTTTCACATCCAGGAAAGGCGCTGCTGGCTCCAGGCCCCAGATGCAGGTGTCTGGAGAAAGCTGGTCCAGAGGCCACAACCGAGGTCTGGAGACGGGACTGAGACCAGCTTCTGCCCAGACCCACACCCCGGATTCAGTTTGCTCAAGCCCAGCTGCAGGGAGAAGGGGCTGACTAGCCCCAGCACAGCATCTCCTGACCTGACCCTACCTCCCAAAGAAAGATCCAGAAAGTGGCAGGAACAGTGTCTGGGCCAGGATGAGGGAGCAGACCCACAACCTGAGCTCCTCCCAGAACAGGCCCAAGGCTGCCAGGCTGACCTTCAGGGCCCTCTGTGCTGCCCTCCCACAAGACATGCCAGGAACCCATGGGATGTAGTTCTTCCTGCATGTGGTGGGCCTGGGGCAGGTGGAAGTGTGCAGAGGGGCGGGGGAGAAGTAGGGGGCAAACCCAGGAGTGAGGAGGCAGGAGGCCGAGCCTTGCCCAGCACAATCACACCCATCTATCTCGCTTTTCCCTTTTCTGAGGTTCAAGGTCCAATGTGGGCTCCCAACAGATGCATTTTCCCACTAATGTTTTATTTCAAGGTGTACAAACATCATAGCATTGGTTTTGATAATTCACTTCAAAAATATTCACTGAAACGAGTGATCTCGCCATCCATGTATCCTCGTATAGAAATATCCAAAGAGAACAAGTCTTCATAAAGCAGTGCTTGCCAAAAATATCGTTTCCTAATACCCTTGTTTATGGAAAAATTAGGTGTCTATACTAAAGGTTCAGCAAGGAGTCAGAAGAAGGATCCTTGCATGATGGAGGCTAGAACAGTACCAGAAAGCCTCCCTACATCTTATGTTTAAGTAGATAAGTCAGCTCAGGCCCCAGACTTAAAATCTAAGGACTTCTCTGGTGGTCCAGTGGCTCAGACTCCACGCTTCCAATGCAGGGCGCCAGGATTCCATCCCTGGTCAGGGAACTAGGTCCCCCATGACACAACTAAGGCTCAGCATAGCCAAATAAACAAATAAATATTTAAACAAACAAACAAAAAAACACCCTAAAACACAGAAACAAAAAGATTCCTGAGGTTTTTGCTCTGAAACTCTGTCCTCCTCTGCGTTTCTCCGGGGCTTGTAGTACAGGGGAAGAAAGTTTTTCCTACCGCTCATTCAGGTTCTTTGGCTGGTCTGATCATTAAATCCATTAATGCACAGGAAAGGAGGCAAACAAAATGACTTACGTACAGAAGCCCCAGAAAGACACACAGACTCAAAAGGCAACCAGGTAACTGAAGCTTGCAGAACATCCTGAGCTAAGGCAAGTGGTGGGGAGGCCAGGGGGAGAGGGACCCTTCACACGAAGGCAGAGGAGATGCTTGGAAAACAGGAGCTGCCCTATTAGGCAGGTAAGCTTCTTAGGAAAAAAAGTTTCCTTGGTGACTGCTCTCTTTCTGGTATAAGCTCCCTCTCAAATGTAAGCAGGCAGAGGAGGAGGTATAGATTTCTTTCCTGAATCTGCTGGGGGCTGATTGCATTTAACTCAAAATAATCATTTGCAAGTGGCATATTTGGGGATGGCAAAACCTGCTCCCCTTCCATGGTGAGATTTCAGAGGATTTTCTCAGTATGTATTTTTTGGCTGTACCAGGTCTTAGTCGCGGCAAGTGGGAGATTTACTTGCAGCATGGAAACTCGCAGTTGCATCATGTGGAATCTAATTCCCCACCCAGGGATCAAACCCAGGTCCCTTGCATTGAGAGTGCAGAGTCCCAGCCACTGAACCACCAGGGAAGTCCCAAGATTTCAGAAGATTTCAGGATCCTGTGACCTTGAGTCTTCACATCTTCTGAAGAAGAGCTTGCTTTGCATTCTTTGTGTTTTCCTCTCTAAGATGGATTTATTGAGATAAAATGTATGGCCGATAAAATTTACTCGTTTCGCAATATATACAGGAATAGTTAGGTTGCACACCTAAAACTAAGAACGAACTTATGTCTGCCTGAGGTTGAGGGGAAAGATGGGAGGAAGGGATAGTTAGGGAGTTTGAGATGGACATATACACACTGTTTTATTTAAAATGGATAACCAACAGGACCTACTGTATAGCACAGAGTATATGCTATACATAGCTCTGTATTTTCTTGCTCACTTTTATGTGGCAGCTTGGATGGGAGGGGAGTTTGGGGGGAGAATGGATACCTGTTGGGATTCCTAAGTGGCTCAGTGGTAAAGAATCTGCCTGCAATGCAGATGTGGGTTCCATCCCTGAGCCGGGACGATACCCTGTAGAAAGAAATGGCAACCCATCCAGTATTCTTGCCTTGGAAATCTCATGGACAGAGGAGCCTGGTGGGCTACAGCCCATGGGATCGAAAAAGTCGGACACAACTTAGAGATACAACAATAGATACGTAGCGGTATCTCATGATCATGGTGCTGTTCATTTCCCTGATGACAGACGATGTTGAGCATCTTTTCATGTGTTCATTTGGGGTCTGTATCTCTTCTCTGGAGTCTGCTCAGACTGTTTTTGAAAATGGAAACTCTGCATTTTCTTATCTGGGCTGCTCATGAGTAGTGGGGTAGGGAGACACCTTAGTCTGTTGGTGCTCATTTCCTGCATGTCACCTCTATGATGCCCTGAGCACCCTTGAGGTTCTGTAAGACACACGCAGCCGTCTGGGAAGGCTCCTCAGGGGAAAGTCCCAGTACTGGGCATGTGGATCACTTGTGAGTCTGGAAGTCCTTCATGGGCCCTGTACTGAACCAGGGATGGTCCAGTAAGGTGCCTCTCCAGTTATGCACTCACATGCTCTCCTGAGAGGGAGACAGTGTGGACCACACAGCTGGTGCTGAATCCCCAGAGCCTGAAGCCTGCCTGGGGCTGGGTCTCCAGGGGTGGTGGCATTTCAGCTTGTCTTAGTCAAGTACTTACGGTGGTGAAGGCCACAGGTTTCCTGCAGCAAGCCCACCCTGAGGCTCTGGATGGGAAAGAAAGGTCTAGACCCAGAATGGACTGCTGCTGACCTTTGGATCTGCATACCAGCTCCCAACATGAGAGCTCCAAACCCTGCAGTGCCTGGGATCCTGTCCACATTTGAACCACCTCTACCTTCCACCAAGGTCATTGACTTCCCTGTGCACAGTCTGTGCAGCCTCATAGCTTCAGCCTGCAGTGACCCTGGGGATCCTCCCACCCCCTACACACCCTGAATCCTGCTGCCCACACTTGATGTTCTGGGGCCCACTCCAGCCAGGGGACACTGGGCAACAGCTGGAGATGTTTTTGGTTGTCAAAACTAAGAAGGTTGCTACTGACATCTCACAGGTTGTGGGGCCAGCAATGCTGCACAACCTCCTACTATGCACAGGATGGGCTCCCACACCCAGCAATGATTCAACAGCCCCTAGCACTTCCTGATCCATATCGGTCAGGCATCCACCCTGGGACAGATGTGTCCAGTGCATCGGCCCATCATTGACAACCTGTGGTACTTTTAGCCATGACAATGCTTTTGAATTGCCACATTCTCATGAATTATCATTAATTCCATTGTATTTTCATCCTCATAAGGGAAAAAAGCAATAAGAAAAATGGGAGAAGACTCTTGAGAGTCCCTTGGACTCCAGGGAGATCAAACCAGTCAATCCTAAAGGAAATCAATATTCATGGGAAGGACTGATGCTAAAGTGGAAGCTCCAATACTTTGGCCACCTAATAGAAATGACCCTGATACTGGGATAGATTGGAGGCAAGAGGAGAAGGCGACGACAGAGGATGAGTGGTTGGATGGCATCACCAATTCAATGGACATGAGTTTGAGAAAGCTCCAGGAGATGGTGAAGGATAGGGAAGCTTTCCATGCCACAGTCTATGGGGTCTCAAAGAATCAGACATGACTAAGAGATTGGAAAACAACAACAGCAAAATGAAGAGGGCATGAGTAACGTACTTGCCCGATCACTTGCACGTAGGTGGGACTGAAGACAGGAGTGTGTGTTGATGACGCACAGAGTTACAGCTGCACATCCGTCCTGCACAGATATCGCGTCCAAGGTCTGAGAAACCCACATGTCATCATCTTCAGTGATGAGCCTTCCTTATTCTCATTCTTGCATTGTTCATTTCCACTGGGAGGTTTACAAAAACTTAACTCATTTTTAAAAATTAAAGCTGAATTTAAAATCTGATTAGTCATAGTTTTACATGTCAGCTTGGCTAGGCTGTGGTATCCAGATTTTAGTCAAATATGATTTTGGATGTTTATTTGAAGGTATTTTTTACATGAGATTAACATTTAATCAGTAGACTTTGTAAAGCAAATTGCTGTCTGTACTGGGGGAGGGGGGTCTCATCTAATCAGCTTCCCAGGTGGTACTAGTGGTAAAGAACCCACCTGCCAATGCGGGAGACACAGGAGACGTGGGTTTGATCCCTGGGTTGGGAAGATCCCCTGGAGAAGGGCATGGCAACCCATAACAGTATTCTTGCCTGAAAAATCCCATGGACAGAGGAGCCTCATGGGTTATAGTCCATGGAGTTGCAAAGAACTGGACAAGACTGAGCAACTGAGTGCATACACACAACACACTCATCCAATCAGTGGAAGACAAAGAAAAAGGAACAACCTCCCCCAAGGAAGAGGGAATTCTGCCAAAAGAGACTTTGGGCTCAAAATGCGACTCTTCTGAGTCACCAGCCGGTCAGCCCACCCTGAAAATTTTGGATTGGCCAGTCCCCTCAGATGTGTAAGATAATTCCTTAAATATTTATTTCTCTTGATCTAGACATAGATACACACACACACAAACCCTGTTACCCTGTTGGTTATCTGTTACGTTTCTCTGGAGAACCCAAATACACTATATTTATTATTTTTCCTGTAAAATGGCACTCATTTGAGATTTTAAGTGGCCGACACTGCATTATTCATATGACATTGGCTTTTTTCTTTTTTCAGAATATTGAATATAGTTCCCTGTGCCATACAGTAGGTCCTTATTATCTATTTTATATCTAGAAGTTTGTATTTGCTAATTCCAGACTCCTAATTTATCCCTCTTTCCACCCTTCCCCTTGAAAACCTTAAGCTTGTTATCTATGTCTGTGAGCCTGTTTCTGTTTTATAAGTTCCTTTGTATCGTATTTTAGATCCTGGAAGTGATTTCCTTCTCCGACTTGCTGCACTTGGTATGCTAATCTCTAGGTCCCGCCACATTGCTTCGAGTGGCATCGTTTCATTTCTTTTCATGGTGAGTTGCATTCCACTATACATATGCACCACCTCTCCTTTATCCATTCGTCTGTCGATGACACGTAGGTTGTCTCCATGTCCTGGCCATTGTGAACAGTGATGCCGTGAACCTAGGGGAGCATGGATTTTTGTGGATTCGAGTTTCGTCTGGATATACGCCCAGGAGTGGGATTGCTGGATCATATGGCAACTCTATTTTTAGCTTTTGAAGGAACTGCCATACTGTTCCCCATAGTGGCTACACCAACTTACATTCTTACCAATAGAAGGGCCCCTTTTCTACACACTCTCTCCAGCATTTGTTGTTGTAGACTTTTTTTTTTAATTTTTATTTTAACTTGAGTTTACTTTACGTTACTGTATTGGTTTTGCGAAACATTGACATGAATTCACCACAAGTGTACATGCGTTCTCAAACATGAATCCCCTCCCACCTCCCACCCCATACCATCTCTCTGGGTCCTCTCCTTTGTTGTAGACTTTTTAAAGGATGGCCATTCTGGCTGTATGAGGTGATACCTCACTGTAGTTTTGATTTGCATTTTCTAACAATTAATGATGTCCGGCACTTGATGTGCCTATTCGCCATCTGTGTGTCTTCTTTGGAGAAAGGCCCAGTCTTTTACTGAGCCATTTGCTTTTTTATTACTGAGTTGTATGAGCTATTTGTATATTTTAGAGATTAAGCCCTTGTCAGTTGCGTTGTTTTTTCTCCCACTCTGTAGGTTGTCTTTTTGTTTTATTTATGGATCCCTTCGCTGTGCAAAAGTTTGTTCTTCACAGAGATTTTGAATTCCATTGATGCCTGGGTCACCATGCACATGTGTAGCTTGTGAAATCACAGTGGCAAGTAAAGTAGCTGTCCCATCCACCCACAGCAGAGATCCTCAGGAATGAAGTTTCCACCAGATCCAGCTGCAAGCAAGACAGAAGCTTGTGTGTCTCCCACTTGGGTATGGGGAGAAGGGCATGGGAAACAAGCTTGATTTGGAACAGAAAATGGAACTTTCAAAAATTAGAAAAAGATGCTCAGGACAAGTTCAAGCCAGAAAAAGCTGGACCAGAGTTAGAGGACCAAGGCCTCATATTCCGTTGTATCTTCCATGGATGCTAGAATGCAAAGGATGCAACATTCACTGAATGAACAAAGGAATGAGTGAATCCCATAGAGTCAAAAGCTAAGAAGTTTCTGGGCGCGCGCGTGCGTGTGTGTGTGTGTGTGTGTGTGTGTGTGTGTTAGCTGCTCAGTCGTGTCTGACTCTGCAACCCCATGGACTGTAGCTGGCCAGGCTCTTCTGTTCATGGAATTCTCCAGGCAAGAAGAGGGCACATGCAGATAGGTCAGTTTCTGAGCCTCTGGAGAAGGAAATGGCAACCCACTCCAGTATCCTTGCTTGGAGAATCCCATGGACAGAGGAGCCTGATGGGTTACAGTCTAAGGAGGCACAAAGAGTCAGACACAACTGAGTGTCTGAGCCAACTATTCATGAAACCTCACACAGTAGCGATCTACACTCAGCACCTGTTTTAACACAGGTTCCACTTGTCCAATGCTCATGCATAAAATACATTTAAAAAAAAATCTATTAAGCGCCTGAAGTGAAAATACCTCCCTACAATTTTTAGAAGTTTTCACAAGAAGCAGTGCTGTGGGGCAAATTGTGTCCCCCACAAGACACACTGAAGTCCTGACCACGACACCGACAACTGTGGCTGCCTTGGGAAACTGTTTGGCTCTTCGTAGATGTCATCAGGTTAACATGAGGTCACTGAGGAGCTGGTCTCTGATCTGACCACTGGGGTCACGAGGAAAGAGAGATGGAGACACCGAGGACATCCAGGGAGGGTGGAGGATGGAGTGATGCGTCTGCAAACCGAGGAGGGCCAGGCCCCCATGGAAGCTGGAAAAGGTCAGGGAGGACCTTCTAGCTCCCCTAGACGCCTTAGAGACACCACGGCCCTGCTGACTCCTTGATTCTGGACTTTTGGCCCCCAGAACTCTGAGAGCATAAGGCTCTGTTGTTTAAGCTGCCTGGTCTGCGGTGCATAGAATGAGCCCCCATAAAATGGCACAGAACAAGTGTGTGTCCTGAGAGCCCATGCCAGCGCTGAAGTGAACGGGAAACTTAAATTCTGAAACATGGAACTAGCACTCTTAGGGGCTTACATCATGCCGGGCACCTGTCCACTGTCTAACACTGGAGACTCACTGACTCAGCCCTTCCACAACTCAGGGGGAGACCAAGGCACAGAGAGGTTAAGTAACTCATTCAAGGTCACACAGCTCAACCCTGGCAAGGTGGGGTTGTGACTCAGGTTGGACTCACAGCCTCCTCCTTCAACACTAAGTGGTTCAGCCTGTGTTCTTGTCGGGGCTGCCATAACAAAGGACCGCAAGCTTGGTGGCTTAAAACAATGAGAATATATTTTCTCTCAGTTCAAGTGCCAGAAGTGCAAGATTCGGGTGTGGTCAGGACTGTGCTTTCTCCGAAGACTCCAGGGAGGAGCCCCTCTGTGCCACTCCCAGCTTCTGGGAGCCACCAGCAATCCTTGGCTTTCCCAGGCTTTCCTTGGCTTTCCCAGGCTTGTGGCCACCTCACTTGACTCTCCGCCTGCATCTTCACATGGCCTGCTCCCAGTGTATCTGTGTGTCTCCAAGACATGGCTCTCTCCTCCTAAAGACACGGGTCTCTGATCTAGGGCCCTCCTCACTCCATGATGACCTCATCTCAACCAGATTACATCTGCAAAGACTCCATTTCCAAATAAGGTCACCTTCACAAGTTTGGGGCTTAGGAAGTGGACATACTTGGGGAAACATTTCCACCCACTGTGTGCTCAGATCTGCCCCGGGGAATGCAGGGTCCTCAGGGATGGCAGCGAGGAGGAGGCAGGAAGCAGGGCAGTGTCCCAGGGCTACCCCCAGGGCTGAGCTCTGCTCTCAGGCGGGTGGAAAAAACCACCTGAATCCACACACTGTGGGAACAGAGATCTGGGCACCCACGGGCCTCAGGAGGCAGGACACTTGCCTCTACTGCCCTGGACAGGGCTCTTCCATGCCTTTGGTCAGGCCTCTGGATCAGGCCAACCCTTCTCTTCCACTCTGCCTCCTGCTCCATCCCGCCTTCCAGAGGTTCTGCCTCTCCCATCTTCAGCCCTCACCCCCTCCCCAGGCTCCTACTCCATCCCATCCCTGCTCTCCCGCTCTCAGCCACCTTGTACCTGGGACCAGACGCTCCCTTTATATATCTGACCATGAGACCCAGTCCCACCTGGCCCCGCCCACCACCACCAGAGCTTATGGCCATCTCCCAAGTTCCATCCGTGGCCCCCCAAGCCCATCCAACTGTGTCCTCCCCACTCCCAGCACCATGTTCCTTCCCACCCTCATCTCTGAATCCTCCTCTTTCATCTTCTTCCCCCATCTGGTCTCTAAGGTCATGAAGCTCCTCCATGTGTCAGACACAATGCTAAAGCCCAGGACTGTATGCAGGAAGAAAAGGTGCAGGAAAAGGGAGACGACACCTGCAATTGTATCCAAGTGACAAGTACTGTACCTGGAATGCACCTGAATCCCAGTGGGACAGCAAGGAATAACTACTTAGCTCTGTGCAGAGGTCAAGGAGGGCTCCCCAGAGGAGGTGACGCCAGGTTGAATCTGGGAGGATGAGGAGGAGCTGGCTAAGAATTAGGTGTGAGAGGGACATTCCCGAGAGGATGAGGGCGGAGAGAGAAGCTGTGTGAGCTACCTGAATGGAAGTCACGTCTGCATGTGTGTACACTCAGTCGCTATGTTATGTCTGACTCTTCTGTGACTCCATGGACGGTAGCCCTTCAGGCTCCCCTGTCCATGGGATTTCCCAGGCAAGAATACTGGAGTGGGTTGCCATTCTTTCTCCAAGGGATCTTCCTGACCCAGGGATCAAACTCGTGTCTCCTGCATTGGCAGGCGGATTCTTTACCACTGAGCCACCTGGGAAGCCCTGCTGCCACTGCTGCTGAGTCGCTGCAGTCGTGTCCGGCTCTGCGCGACCCCAGAGACGGCAGCCCGCCAGGCTCCCCCGTCCCTGGGACTCTCCAGGCAAGAACACTGGAGTGGGTTGCCATGGCCTTCTCCAATGCATGAAAGGGAAAAGTGAAAGTGAAGTCGCTCAGTCGTGTCCAACTCTTAGCGACCCCATGGACTGCAGCCTACCAGGCTCCTCCATCCAGGGGATTTTCCAGGCAAGAGTACTGGAGTGGGGTGCCATTGCCTTCTCCGTGGGAAGCCCTACCTGGTGGCAATTCAGCATGTCTGCGGGCTTCAGAGGGCCAGAGAGATGGGCGTTAGCTGCATCAGGTCAGCCTCACATGCCTCCCTAAGGTCTAGAGATAGTAGAACTTCCCTAACTGCTACTGCTGAAGTTCTACCCCCTCCCGCTTTAGGTTGTATTTGTCCATAGGCTTCTTGTTCCTCGTTCTCTCTTCCCAGATAGCGTGGGGCTGCTCTGTTGGAATCAGCCTCCAAAAACCCTTTGGGGTTCAAAGCCAAGTTGGATGGAGAGCTGAGGCCCACTGTGGCAGTCCCACGTGGCTCTGGGCATGTGTCAAGGTGTGGGACCCAGCTTGGGGGCAGGGAAGGAATGTCACAGGGACCCTTGATGGAAACAACACCCCGCCCTTCCCCAGCCCAGACAGACCTGGAGTACCAGCTTTCCTCTGACTTCCTGCACAGCGACTGCACTTGGTTGTTATAATCTGCCTTACGGAAGATGCTGGGGTGGCAGCTGCACTCTGCCCTGGCCCCGCTCTGGCGCCATGCTCCCCAGTGGTGGAAGACCCTGGAGGACTTCTCCTCCCCTGAAGAATCAGTTCCCAACCCCAGGGTTCCAGAATCTGACTCCTGCCTCCTTGTCCCCAAGGCTTCAAGTCCCATCTGCCTGGTTGCCAGCCTGTTCTGTTTCACCCCTTTTGCAGGCTTTGGCTTGGTTCTCTGGTCCTCCCATTGTGTGCGTGCGTGTCTTCAGTCATGTCCGACTCTGTGCAACCCCATAGACTGTAGCGTACCAGGCTCCTCTGTCCATGGGATTCTCCAGGAGAGGATACTGGAGTGAGTAGCCATTCCCTTCTCCAGAGGAATCCTCCCAACTCAGGGATCAAACTCACATCTCCTGTGTCTCCTGCATTGGCAGGTGGATTCTTTACCACTGTGGCACCCGAAAGCCCAAAATTTAACAGCCATTTTTAAACGGCTCCATATAATTGGCATGTTCTAAGGACCTAACATGTCAAGTTCAGAAGTGAGCCTCATGAATGGGGCTGCATCTGGGGTAGGGAGATTCTAGGGTGACAATTAGGGTTTCTACCTGGACATCACCAGATGGTCAACACCAAAATCAGATTGATTATATTCTTTGCCGCCAAAGATGGAGAAGCTCTATACAGTCAACAAAAACAAGACCAGGAGCTGACTGTGGCTCAGATCATCAACTCCTTATTACCAAATTCAGACTCAAATTGAAGAAAGTAGGGAAAACCACTAGACCATTCAGGTATGACCTCAATCAAATCCCTTATAATTATACAGTGGAAGTGAGAAATAGATTTAAGGGCCTAGATCTGATAGATAGAGTGCCTGATGAACTATGGAATGATGTTCGTGATATTGTAGAGGAGACAGGGATCAAGACCACCCCCATGGAAAAGAAATGCAAAAAAGCAAAATGGCTGTCTGAGGAGGACTTACAAATAGCTGTGAAAAGAAGAGAAGCCAAAAGCAAAGGAGAAAAGGAAAGATATAAGCATCTGAATGCAGAGTTCCAAACAACAGCAAGAAGAGATAAGAAAGCCTTCTTCAGCGATCAATGCAAAGAAGTAGAGGAAAAGAACAGAATAGGAAAGACTAGAGAACTCTTCAAGAAAATTAGAGATACCAAGGGAATATTTCATGCAAAGACGGGCTCGATAAAGGACAGAAATGGGATGGACCTAACAGAAGCAAAAGATATTAAGAAGAGGTGGCAAGAATACACGGAAGAACTGTACAAAAAAGATCTTCACGACCCAGATAATCACGATGGTGTGATCACTCATCTAGAGCCAGACATCCTGGAATGTGAAGTCAAGTGGGCCTTAGAAAGCATCACTACGAACAAAGCTAGTGGAGGTGATGGAATTCCAGTTGAGCTGTTTCAAATCCTGAAAGATGATGCTGTGAAAGTGCTGCACTCAATATGCCAGCCAATTTGGAAAACTCAGCAGTGGTCACAGGACTGGAAAAGGTCAGTTTTCATTCCAATCCCAAAGAAAGGCAATGCCAATTCTTTAATGCTCAAACTACCACCCTCCTGAGTGTCTGCATCAGTGTCGACGACTGCTGTCTTATTTCAGGCCCTTTCCATTCCTCGTCGTAAACATTGCAGATGACTCGTCACTACCAGGCTCTTTGCTCTCCTCCAGTCCTCTGCAGAACACCAAGGCTCACAAGTTGGATGTGTCTCTCCTGACAGGAAAACCTCACTGTGTCCTGATCACCCAAGGGAAGACCAGGCCTGGTCATGTGCTCACAGGTCCTCCACCCGTCCAGGCCCAGCCCTCACCCTCGTGGGTGCCAGCTGGGCCCACACTTGTCCAGTGTGGACTCCGTGAGGGCGGGAGCTTTGCTTTGCCAATTGATCCATCCTAAGGGCTGGAACCAGAGAAGGCACTGGCACCCCACTCCTGTACTCTTGCCTGGAAAATCCAATGGACAGAGGAGCCTGGTAGGCTGCAGTCCATAGCATCACGAAGAGTTGGACACGACTGAGCGACTTCACTTTCACTTTTCACTTTCGTGCATTGGAGAAGGAAATGGCAACCCACTCCAGTGTTCTTGCCTGGAGAATTCCTGGGACAGTGGAGCCTGGTGGGCTGCCGTCTAGGGAGTCGAACAGAGTTGGACACAATTGAAGTAACCTAGCAGCAGCAGCAGCAAGGGCTGGAACAGTGCTCAGCATGTAGTAGTGGCAGAAGAATGAGTGAATGAAGACAAGTGACCACTTGGTTTGGGCACAGGGAGGCTACCAGTGACCTTGGCAAGGGGTGGAGACTCAGAAAGACTGGAGTGAAGTAAGGAGAACCTGAGGGGCATGTGAACAGAAATAGGGACACAGATACTTTATTACACTGATTTTATGTTGACGATTTCGTGTGCGCCACTGACTAGTTGAGCTCCTTCAGGGCAGGATCTGGGCCTTGCACATCTCTGTACCCCACCAGCAGCAAAAGCACACTTCCTCACTGGCACCTGCTCAGTAAGCACTCATCGAACACCTGCATAAAGCTGTAGATAACAAACATCACTTTTTCTCACAACTCACCAGCCATAACTGCTCACACGGTCCTCTCCAACGGCAGAGGGCAGGGCACATAATTACTGTGAGCACCCTGGGTTGAAGGGGAAGGAAACTCAGAGAAATGCGTTCTAGAGCCCGTGCTCTGCAACAAAAGAAGCCAGCGCAATGAGAAGCCAGCTCCCCAAAACCAGAGAAAGTCCACACACAGCAGTGAAGAGCCAGAGTAGTCAAAGAAATAAATTTTAATTAAAAAAAAAAAAAAAAAGAAAGGGAGGAAAGAACAGACAGGGCATCTATTTTAGGAGGAGTAACTTTACAGGTATCAAGGAACAAGATGGTGCACCAAATCAACTGGGTCACATATTGGGGTGCTCGCTAATTGGAGAAAGGGCTTCCCAGGTGGCACCAGTGGTAAAGAACACACTTGCCAGTGCAGGAGACATAAGAGACCCATGTTCGATCCCTGGGTCCAGAAGATCCCCTGGAGGAGAAAATGGCAACCCACTCCAGCATTCTTGCCTGGAAAATCCCACAGAGAGAGGAGCCTGATGGGCTACAGTCCATGTGATCACAAAAGGAGCACACACGCACTAATGGAGAAAGCAGATTAAATCATCAGGTCACGTTTTTATGAGAGTGCTTCATAAGCAAACTACAACTTTTATGTTTTATCGAGTCTAGGTCTACAGTTGCTACTTTAATATTAATTGGGGGGAACTATTAAAGGTGTTTAACTGTGTCAAATGTATGGCATAAGACACGCCCAATAGCAAAAGGAATCTTGGAGATGATTAATCTCAGCAAGTAGTTTTAAAATCGAACTTCAATGCATGTTCATCTTCCGTGTTTCAACAGAGTGACTCATGTTCTGGACAAGAGTCAACAAGGCTGACTCTTACTAGAAGAAAAGGGATGAAGCTCTAGAGTCTCCAAGATTTTTTTTAAAGGGAAAAAAAGAGACAACAAAAAGTAGTGACATCTCTGATCTTTTAAAAATGGCTTCAGGATCAAATCAATTTAGTCAGCAGTTTTATTTTCTTTAATTTTCTGGCTGCACTGTATGGCATTCATGATCCTAGTTTCCTGACCAAGGATCGAACCTATACTCCCTGCAGTGGACTGCCAGGGAAGTGCCTAGTCAGCACTTTTAGCCCTCAGTTTACTATGTACCTGGAAACACATGAAGCTTGAGCTCCAAATGGGACAAAAGCGCTCAGTCGTGGGAGTGTGCAGGTGAGAGACACCACCATTCCACCTGTGGATACCCATAACGCACTGCTGTTTGGAAACTGCCACCTGACCAATGCCTTTCAGTGAGTTCCTTTTCCCCCTACAATTTGCTGTTTTGGTCTGAAAGTCCAAGGACCATTGGCTCTTGTGTCTGCCCTGGACCCATCTTCCTTTACCAAAGAAATCAGCCGCTCAGTCATGTCCTACTCGGCGACTCCATGGTCTGCAGCACACCAGGCTTCCCCGTCCTTCACTCTCTCCCGCAGTTTGTGCAAACTCATGTTCATTGAGTCAGTGATGCCATTCAACCATCTCATCCTCTGCCACCCTCTTCTCCCCCCATCTCTGATCTTTCCCAGCATCAGGGTCTTCTCTAATGAAATGACTCTTAGCATGAGGTGGCCAAAGGACTGTAGCTTCAGCTTCAGCATCAGTCCTTCCAATGAATACTCAGGGTTGATTTCCTTTAAGATCAATTGGTTTGATCTCCTTGCTATCCAAGGGACTCTCAAGAGTCTTCTCCAGCACCACAGTTCGAAAGCATCAATTCTTTGGTGCTCAGCCTTTTTTGTGGTCCAACTCTCACATCCGTACATGACTACTGGAAAAATCACAGAGTTTTGACTATATGGACCTTTGTCGGCAGAGTGATGCCTCTGCCTTTTAATATGATGTCTAGGTTTGTTATAGCTTTTCTTCCAAGGAGCAAGTGTCTTTTAATTTCATGGACTACATTGCCCCCATCTTTCATGAGAGCAGCTTATAGAATGGCACACATGGCACACATATAGATGATAAATCTCACCTAAATCCATGCTTATTACATAGTTCATAATCAACCCTGAGAACTACAACTGCTATTACACACACACACACACACACACACACACACACACACACACACACACAGGAGTCCTCTCCCAATCTTCCTGAAGACAAAAGGGCTGCTAGGAACTGGTATTGAGGTGTTGATGTGATTTGGTTGCTTGGGAGCAACTTCGGCTGAATTGGGGGACCTTGAGGTGTCTATGTCTTTAAGGACCAGGGTGGTGAGAAGAGGGGGCAGGAAATCAGGTCCTGCCTAGAAGGGGAAGATGCTTCTAAGACAAATGCTTCTGCTGGGGGAGGTTCTTCAGTTTGGTCCCCAACCTATTCTTACCATGATGTGTAAAGACCGGCCTTCTCAGCAGTGAGAATGCAATGAAACTGACACCCAGACTGAGAGAGAGAGAGAGAGAGATGGGGCCCACCCAGTTCTGAGGCTCACTGAGCATTTGACATGACTTACACTGTGCAGGCAATTGTTCTAATCCATTCACACAGAAGCTAACATTTCACTTCTCTTTCCCTTCCTTTTTTTCTATCATCATATGCTTTTCAAAGACCTTTCCCTACCTCTAATATGCAAACAGGAACACTGGCCTCATGTGTAGTAGGTTAAATAGTAGCCTCAAGATGTGTGTGTGTACACTTGGTCATGTCCAACTATTTTGCAACCCTATGGACTATAGCCCACCAGGCTCCTCTGTCCATGGAATTTTCCAGGCAAGAATGCTGGAGTGTGTTTCCATTTCCTACTCCAAGAGATCTTCCTGATCCAGGGATCAAACCTGCATCTCTTGCATCTCCTACATCGGCAGGTGGACTCTTGACCACAGTCAGTTCAGTTCAGTTCAGTCACTCAGTCCTGTTTGACCCTTTGTGATGCCATGGACTGCAGCACTCCAGGCCTCCCTGTCCATAACAACTCCTGGAGTTACTCAGACTCATGTCCATTGAGTCGCTGATGCCATCCAACCATCTCATCCTCTATCGTCCCCTTCTCCTCCTGCCCTCAATCTTTCCCAGCATCAGGGTCTTTTCAAATGAGTCAGCTCTTTGCATCAGGTGGCCAAAGTATTGGAATTTCAGCTTCAACATCAGTCCTTCCAATGAACATTCAGGACTGTTCTCCTTTAGGATGGACTGGTTAGATCTCCTTGCAGTCCAAGGGACTCTCAAGAGACTTCTCCAACACCACAGTTCAAAAGCATCAATTCTTCAGCCCTCAACTTTCTTTATATTCCAACTCTCACAACCATACATGACTACTAGAAAAACCAAAGTCTTGATTAGATGGATCTTTTTTGGTAAAGTAATGTCTCTGCTTTTTAACATGCTGTCTAGGTTGGTCATAACTTTTGTTCCAAGGAGTAAGCGTCTTCTAATTTCATGGCTGAAGTCACCAACTACAATGATTTTGGAGTCTCCAAAAATAAAGTCTGACACTGTTTCCACTGTTTCTCTATCTATTTGCCATGAAGTGATGGTACCGTGTGCCATGATCTTAGTTTTCTGAATGTTGAGCATCAAGCCAACTTTTTCACTCTCCTCTTTCACTTTCATCAAGAGGCTCTTTAGTTCCTCTTCACTTTCTGCCATAAGGGTGGTGTCATCTGCATATCTGAGGTTATTGATATTTCTGAGGTGATTGATATTTCTGCCCATGATCTTGATTCCAGCCTGTGCTTCATCCAGTCCAGCATTTCTATGATATACTCTGCATATAAGTTAAATAAGCACAGTGACAATATATAGCCTTGACATACTCTTTTTCCTATTTGGAACCAGTCTGTTGTTCCATGTCCAGTTCCAATTGTTGCTTCTGGACTTGCATACAGATTTCTCAAGAGACAGGTCAGGTGATCTGGTATTCTCATCTCTTCCAGAATTCTCCACAGTTTACTGTGATCCACACAGTCGAAGGCTTTGGCATAGTCAATAAAGCAGAAATAGATGTTTTTCTGGAACTCTCTTGCTTTTTCCATGATCCAGCGGATGTTGGCAATTTGATCTCTGGTTCCTCTGCCTTTTCTAAAACCAGCTTGAACATCTGGAAGTTCACTGTTCATGTATTGCTGAAGCCTGGCTTGGAGAGTTTTGAGCATTACTTTACTAGCATGTGAGATGAGTGCAATTGTGCGGTAGTTTGAGCATTCTTCGGGATTGCCTTTCTTTGGGATTGGAATGAAAACTGACCTTTTCCAGTCCTGTGACCACTGCTGAGTTTTCCAAATTGGCTGGCATATTGAGTGCAGCACTTTCACAGCATCATCTTTCAG